>CM026203.1:28223916-28807627 GCA_014839995.1 Xenentodon cancila | reverse complement strand
ACCACCCGTCTCCTCCGTGGGCTTTGAGGGGGACCTGCGGGGTGCAGATGGGAATGGGAACCCCTCCGCTGATTGTGCCTCTGCGATACCCGGCTTGGACGACGGTTTGCGCCTGATGGTTGCCGTGTGGGATGGCAGATGTGGGCAACCCGCCGCTCAGTTCAGCCTCGGCCAGGAGCTGACGGTAGAAGCCGGACGCTTGGACTGGACAAATCTCTGTACTGGAATCTGAGGTCGGAGTTCTCGGGATAGTCGAGGATTTGTCGAAGTCCGACTGGCTGCTGCCGTGAGACAGCTGATGGAAGGAGATGGAGTCTGCTCTCCGTGGAAGAGATTGATTCGTAGTCAACTGTAGAGAGAAAGAGAGGAAAATAATTTGTTGGTCTGGTCTGTCTTGATATTTTAGAAGCTGTTGTGTAAATAAACATTTGTGGGAAGCATGAGTGTGGAAAGTCGAAATGAGATGACCATATCCCTTCATGGAAATGACGTAAAACTGTCAGGATAAGGAACTTTATTGTGTAAAAGAAAGGAAATCTTGACTAATTTGTGTCTTAAGGTTCAGTTTTTTTGTGTTTTTGGTTCCAGGAAGGAATCAAACAAAAAAAATATGCTGTTTTTCTGTCCCACGTGACTGAAGTGTTTCAGATGCAGAACAACTTTCCATTTCTAGCGCATCAACAACTCTCAACTACTTTCCAGCAGCTGTCCTGGTGTTGCCTTGTGGTGTGGGCTGTCCTTGCTGCCGCCGCTGTGGTGGGTAAGGGTGGTGGCTGTCCTGCCCCGTCTGGTGTTGGTCATGTTGGCCTTTCATCCGCTGGTGTCTGGCGGGTGGGGGGAGTGGTGCTGCGGCTGCCGGGCAGCTCAGGGTGGCGGTCTGTTGGGTCGGTTTCTCTTGGTTCCGCTGGTGTGGTGGACTGGGTTGTGGCAGCCCTATGCCCTTGGGTTCTGGCCCAGCCCTGCTGTCGGGGGGGGTGCAGGTGCCAGGTGGCTGGTCTCCCTGCTGTGGTGGGGGGCCGGCCGGTGGTTGTGTGTTGGCGTTGATGACGACAACAATAACTGCCTTTTTTGTTGTTTGTAGTCCTGCTACTGATTATGAAACCAGCGATAACGACACCAGTCCGGTAACGTTATTATTGGCCTTACGGTTGTGGTTTCTGTATTTGTCTTTGCTGTCACTAGTATCATCATCATTATAAAAGTGTATTTGCAGGTATGTGTTCCTCTCCGTGTATATATGTATATGTACAAGTGAATATATATTTAACGTGTAAATGAATATATGTATGTTTATATTTAAATGTTTGTAATGCAGACATTCAGAATATTTAGACCTGCATGCATCTCACACACACACACACGCACACACACACACACACGCACCACACACACACACACACACACACCACACACACAAACACACACACACCACACACACACACACACACACACCACACACACACACTCACACACACACACACGCAACACACACACTCACACACACACACACACGCACACCACACACACACACGCAAGCACCACCACACACACACGCAAACACCACACACACACACACACAAACACCACACACACACACACACAAACACACACACTCACACACACACACACGCAAACACCACACACGCACACACACACTCACACACACACACACACACACACACACACTCACACACACACAAGCAAGCACCACACACACACACGCAAACAGCACACACACACACACACAAACAAACACCACACACACACACACACGCACACACACACACACAAACAAACACCACACACACACACACACACACACACACACACTCAAACACACCCACACACACACACACGCACCACACACACTCACACACACTCAAACACCACACACACACACACACACACACAAACACCACACACACGCACGCACACACACACACACACACACACACACACACACACACACACACACAGATGTGAAATAGAAAAAAAAAAGTTCCACACGTATTGATTTGATTGTGATGGTGGATGCAGATGTGACGGCGTGCAATCAACCCCCCCGAATGCAGCTGGAAGACATGAATGCAGACGGACTGAGAGACCTACCGTAGAGGGGAGGGTCTCTCCTCACAGCTGGAAGAAATTAAAAAGGAAGGAAGGAAGTTTAATCAAAAAAAAAAACTACTCTAAAGGAGTGCAACAGAGCCAGAGAGGAAACAAAAGAAGAAACTGGAAAAATCATTTAGATGATAAAATAAACACTGACAGGATGAAAAGAACACAAGAGTCGCGTGAAACGTCCAGTTTGACAGTTAATGACCTTCAAATGGTTTTTACTGGTGACAGTCTCTCTACAGTCAGCTGCAAGGTCGCGGAAAGTGAGACACTTCTCTGGTTTGAAGGGACGTGACATCTTGTGTTTGCAAAAAGCAGATAAGACAATACAAAAAATAAAACAAAAACAATTACTGTTTTAAAGTCAGCACTCACTGTGTGTATGTATGGTGTCCTCGGAGCAGGACGGGGTGGTGGTCTGAGTGCTGTAGCCGCTGGAGCAGTGCAGAGAGTCCCTGCTGCTCCGCGGGGCGTTCGAATTCAACCCACCCAACGTCAAGGCCAGCTGATCCCGGGCCGAGCACGACTGGAGGGCCAGGGGGACCAGGGGGACCAGGGGGACCAGGGGGACGAAGAGGAGAGGTGGATAAAAACAAAGACGGTAAGGTTCACAGAAAATTCACAGAAAAGACAAAACTGGCACCATTACTGATATTTTAGATGTTTCCAAGTCAACTGCAACACAGTTAGTTTTGTAATGAATACAAGATAAAAATGCATTTTATGGACATTCGCATCTGATTCGGTTCAGTTTATTTGTGCATCTGTGGGTCTGAGTTTAACCTCTCAAATCTTAGACCTCATCCACTACCGACGGCTCTGGAGGCCACGCGTGAGTTAAACTATGAGAAGGTCACCAACCACATCTGGGAACAGGACAAAACACGGAGGATTTATTCTGTGGCCTCCTGCTGCCCTCCAGTGGATAATCCGCTGCAGCTGAATAAAGTTCTTATCATTTCACCTTACTTTTATTTGACTTATTTTCTACGCATCTTCATCAAAACTCTACTTATCTAAAGTTAAGCCTTTATAAACCCTTTATAAATTGAAAGGACATCATCCGTTACCTTCCCGGAGGCAGACATGGCTCGGGCTCTCTCTCCGTGGTGAGCGTAGGAGTTGTGAGGGGGGGCCAACAGGCCGTTCTCCGCCGCGCCGGCCGTCCCCGAAGCCAGCTGACCGGCGGCGACTGCCTCCTGTCACAAACGAAGCCGTCAATCAGCGTGCAGAGTCAGAGAACACAGCTGCATCATCAGGTGAATCCCGGAGCATCACGGACGTCCCTCACTCAGCACTCCAGCTCATGTAAATGCTGGTATAAACCATCGTCTAGCAGGTTTATTCTTATGACACTTGGAAACAGGCGCTGCTGATTTGGTTTTATAGTCCTGAGCAACGATGACACCTGAGTAAAAGGGCCAGTCAGAAGAAAGATGGGACCAGTTGATGAGACGGTCGCACCTGAGACACTGAATTGGAAGTGAAAAGGGTCAAACTACAGTGAGTTTCTTAAGAGTTGGTAAACCTCCCACTCCTCTGGGAGCTGGAGGCTCTTTACTCTAGTTTCCGTCTGCTGACTGGAACAAATGAGCTTCGTGGGAGGTTGGTCAGGTGCTCTACGATTTATTACTATTATTTTATAGGTTACATGGTGACCGAGCAGCTTTTCTAAACTTACAGAGTTCATCCCATCAGATATGCTGGTCCGGTTTTATAAATCTACTGATAAACACTGACTATTTTATATGTTTATGTCAGTACACAGCTGAAATGGTCCAATCATAAAAAAGAAAGTAGGATATAAGTTTAATCAGTTCAGCACAATTTATGATAAAGGTAAAAGAAAACATGCAATAACAGTGATAAAGTAGAGATAGCACACATAGACAACACAGATAACTCCAAAAGCTGTAAAACACACCTGACAGTGTAACAAACAGAACACACAGGGACACGAATATCGCTGATTCATGGAACCAGGTCAAGAACTGGGCGACAGATTTGAGGTGAAACACAAATTTATGGTCTGAAACCGGGCTGGATGTGTGAGGGCGTCAAACACGTCGGGGGGGTGAAGTCTAGCCACAAATAATGGAGTCGGGCGCAGGGGGACACATGGAGCAAAAACGTGACACATCTGGAGGACCGGCGAGGAGCACGCAAAGTCAGACAGATGGAGGACACACGATAAAAACACAGGACGCCACTCGGGTTGGAGGAGTGTGGTGGTGGAAGTCGGTTCTCACGGTGGTCAAATCCCTGCGGCTAACGCGGCGGCTCTGAGCGGGATGGTGGCCGTGGCCAGCTGCGTAACCATAGCGACCACGGCTGCCCTGGCGACTGAGGCGAGAGGGGGAGTTCCCTTCGCTGAGGGAGCGCCCGATTTCATCGCAGCCGTACATCAGGTACGGGGACGAGTAGCGCTACACACAGGAGAGGGTCAGAGCGTGTTTTTCTGTTATTGTCAGGATAAAAACCAGTTTTAAGGTGGTGAGAATCTACATTTGAGTGAAATGTACCTTTAAACGTTCAGGCTCAAACTGAACTGGTTTTTTCTTTCTTGTTGGATTATAGACATACGTTTATTATTGTAGTTAAACTCAGACTTTTGTGATAGTCAACATTCACTGAATGGCCAAAAGTATGTGGAGACCCCGAAATCACAATCACATCCTTATCACAACACTTGGAAACCGTTGGAAACGGCCGTCTGGCCACAGAGACGTTCTTCCGATCATCAATGAGAGCTTTGGTGAGACCGCACCAGTGTTGGGAACTTCCACATCAACCTGGGGAGAGCATCGTGGGTTTGAGGTTCAGCGGTGGGGATATGCCGGGTCTCGGGACACGAAGTCTGTGTTGTGGGTGACAGCTGAGCCCACAGAGACTCTAGGGGTGGTCACCACCAAACCCCTGATAACAGGGGGGTGGGGACAGGCCCAGTCCAGTAGCGATCCAGGATGAACCTGCACTCGGATCTCTGGACTAGTGTCTCTTCAGACTGTGTGTGTGTGTGTGTGTGTGTGTGTGTGTGTGTGTGTGTGTGTGAGAGAGTAGACTTTTACACTACAAAACACTGCTGTGTGATAACTGAACAGATTAGGGTTAAATAAAATATGAATCACTGGACTACCTGCCCCTCCCTCACCCTCTTCAACATATACACATCCATAAAGTTTGTATAAAACACAATAAAGGCCAAGTTCCCTGCTGCAAACAGACACGGGTGACCATGTACTTTTGGCCAAAACCTGCAGTTTACTTTTGCATTTTGTGTGTTCAGAGGAAAGAAGAAAGTTACCTGTGAAGATAGTGTGTGTGTGTGTGTGTGTGTGTGTCTATATGTGTGTGTCTGTATGTGTGTGTGTGTCTATATGTGTGTGTCTGTATGTGTGTGTGTGTGTGTGTGTGTCTATATGTGTGTGTCTGTCTATATGTGTGTGTCTGTGTCTATATGTGTGTGTGTGTGTGTCTATATGTGTGTGTGTGTGTGTGTGTGTGTCTGTGTCTGTGTGTGTGTGTCTGTGTCTGTGTGTGTGTGTCTATGTGTGTGTGTACGTGTGAGTGTGTGTGTGTGTGTACGTGTGTGTGTTTGTGTGTGTCTATGTGTGTCTGTGCGTCTGTGTGTGTGTGTACGTGTGTGTGTCTGTGCGTCTGTGTGTGTGTACGTGTGTGTGTCTGTCTATGTGTGTGTGTGTGTGTGTGTGTGTCTATGTGTGTGTGTGTGTGTGTGTGTGTGTGTGTGTGTGTGTGTGCGTGTGTGTGCTACCTGGATGTGTACTCCATCCACAGCACAGCTGATCGAGTCCAACGAGGGAACATGTCTCACTGATCCAGACTGATAGTTGCTGTCAAACCACAAAAACTCACGTTTACAATTTGCAGCACTGATAAAAACGTTGTAAAACAGCTGGAAAAGGAAGAGACAGCCTAAGATGTTCCTTTCCCCTCTAACGTTCAAGTCTGTGAAGAGCAGCAACACCTTCAGACACGTTCTGGTGCTTCAAAGGTTTCAGTGAAGCTCCTAGAAAAGGTTGTTTTTTTTACCATCACTGGGCGCTGCGTAAATAAAACTGAACGTAAACTCAAAAGCAACTTAAACGTAACATCTGCATTTACACAGCGTTTCACCCGTGACTGTCGCTCGTCCAGGTTTGTGGGTGCAAGGCCCCGAGTCCGACTCGTTCTTCCGGAGTTGGTAAAGATCAACAGACGTCATGTCTCACATCGCCGTCCCAGTTTCAGCGGCTGCTTTATCACGTCACCAGTTTGATTAGAAACAGCCAGGAGACGATGTCCAACAAAAAGTGCAGCTTGTCACATACGGTATAGTTGTGAACTGCTGTCAGTGTGTGCGCACGTGCACGTGTGTTACCTGCTGATGCTGCTCTTCCTGGACAGCGTGTTGCTGGGAGAAGCTGGAGGCGTCTGATAGGTGTAGTTGAAGTCGGAACCCTTCAGGTCCAAGATCACCTGAGAGACAAACACAAACGTCAACTGTGGTGGATCAGCTGGTCCCCAGACGGACAACGATCGGTTACAGACAGTTTAGTCAGCGACGAGCCTCAGACGGCTCCACTGGCACATTTAGGACCAGATGAATATCCACAATCAATTTTTGCTTCTTGATATAAATGAAGAAGATTTTAGCCAATAAACGTAGTGAAGGTGGTGACGCACCTGCTCGCTGGCTGGTGGGAGCTTGTTGGGTTCAGCTGTCAGGCTGCTCAGATCTTCCAGGATGGTCTGCAGGTGGGTCACCTCACCCAGCATGTTGATCTCATGGTCCTAGAACACGAATAATTAATGTCTTCAGAAACGAGTGGTGACGGCGGACTGGATTTATCACAGAAACGGTACTTTCCCAGGCATCAGGAATGCAGGATTTTTGCCTTTTAAAAAAAAAAACTGCTGCTCCGAAACATCTCCAGAACATTTCAAGACTGTAAAGCATGCACGCACACACACGCACGCACGCACGCACGCACACACGCGCTGCACTGACCAGCACGGGCTTCAGCATGCTGACGAACGTGCAGTAACGAGCTCGTTCTTCAATCAGGGCTCTGCACACGGCTCTCTTCTCCGTTTCCTCCAGAACGGCGTAGCGCACGTTGACGTCCTGCAGCGCGCTGTCCAGCTGACATCGAGCTTCGTCCTTCCCTTCAAGAGGACGCACACAAGAGGAGCTGATGTCAGGACACAGACGAGGCTTCTGAATGTGAAAACCTCTCCGGTTTTAAAGACTCCCTTGTTACAGCAACATTCACGTCACAAACAATTTTAGATATTTGTTTTACCACTGCGGTAACTTTTCTGACAGATCATTTATACAAATATAAACCACTTCAAAAACAACAAGCACTGGCTGAACGACAGACATTTTAAAATAAAATAATGTAAAGTTAAAAAAGACAAATAAAATGTGACTAAAAGAAACAAAAGAAACTAAATCAACATCTCACTGGGGTGGAGTATCTAAAGAAGAACATTGGCATCAGGTATCAGCCAGACGTGGTCCATGATGTTATTCTTGTCCATTACAAACAACATGGAAAGAACGAAGACACTCAGACGGCGTGTTGGTGTGCAGCGACCAGCAGGGGTCAGCACAGCGCTACACCCAGATGGAAACGGGCACGCACGTGCACGTGCACGCGCACACTCCCTCTGAATGTGCTGTCTGTCCCACAGACGCTGCCTGACCTTGTCCGTCTGTCTGTGCTGAGCCCCGGCGCTTCAAACAAACAACTACGTGAGAAAACCGGATGAGTCGTCCGGATTCACCGGACATGTTTAAGTGCAGAAGACTGGTCAGATCTTCGTTATATTTTGACACATGTGAGTAGTTCTGTAATAAATGGGGGTTGTGTGAACCCGGAGAGATGGAGCGAGGCGGGTTACTAGTTCGATGTCTCGGCAGCACGTGAACTCAACCGGCCTCGTCACACACGTTCAACCTCAAAGAGCGCACAAGAAACCGTGAAAGCCAGTTGAAACCTGGTCTTTTGGACAGAAACGGCCTCGACATGTCTGATTCTATCATTCAGGAAGCTTTTTTCAGCTGAATTTTGGAGTCAACGCCTGCAGGCTATATTATCTAACGCCTGAATGTCAGCTGTGACTTGTTTTTCCTTTTTAACTATTTACCTCACACACTTGCTTTAGAAATACTTCTGACATGTTCTATGTGGAGATTTTTTATATTTGTTCTTCTAGAATCATGAATCACTAAAAAATGATTGATTAAAGAATAAAACTGATGAGTTTACCTGTAATATTGTGTAACATGCAAAAACCCCTGGTAGTCACTGAAACGTGTCGGAGCCTTTTCAAAGCCTGCACGGACTCTGCGGCAGGTTCGAGGTGCAACGGTACAGGACAGTTTTGATCTGGTGACGCGTTGCGGCTTCAGGATGAGAAGAATCCAGAGGTTTGATCAGAGCGACCTCAGCGCGGCGAAACAGCCAACAAATGTAGAAACAAGTGGTGACATGGTGACGGGAGCAGAAATCCAGCAAGACAAGACGCTCCCGCTTCGACGCGTTTCCCCAGAAGACTCAGCAACACAGTTTGGTTCATCGTCACCTGCTTTCGTCCCTGAAACTCTCGTCCATTTGGGAGGACACGTTGCTAAGTAACATCAGTTATAAACTGTTTATTATCCTCTCGGTTGAAACTTGACTGAAGCTGTGTGCTTATATTGCAGTGCTGATATTTAAGTATCTAATATTCTTCACTGACAGAAAAATGCATCTTTTTTTTTTTTAATTAGGTGGCAAAACAAAACTTCTTTATGTTCAACAGTGAGAATTAAGAGAAGATGGAGTCACGGACAGTAAATCCTGTGAGAAACATTGAGAGCAGTTTCCAGTCCAGCAGACACACTGCAGCTTTGTGCCATAAAACTCAATCTAAACACAGCCTCTTCAGTCAAGAGAGTGTGTGTGTGTGTGTGTGTGTGTGTGTGTGTGTGTGTGTGTGTGTGTGTGTGTGTGTGTGTGTGTGTGTGTGTGTTGTGTGTGTGTGTGTGTGTGTGTGTGTGTGTGTGTGTGTGTGTGTGTGTGTTGGAGTGCAGAGAAAACGCTGCGAACAGAAGCTCAGTGTTAACGGGATGTTGGTCTAACGTCTGACCTCTGTGGAAACACACCGACACGCTGCACGCTGTTTGTACAAGGCTCTGGACTACACCACCCTGGACAACTACACCACCCTGGACAACTACACCACCCTGGACAACAACACCACCCTGAACAACAACACCACCCTGGACAACAACACCACCCTGGACTACACCACCACCCTGGACTACACCACCACCCTGGACTACACCACCACAGACCTGGACAACACCACCACCCTGAACAACACCACCCTGGACAACAACACCACAGACCTGGACTACACCACAGATCTGAACAACACCACCCTGAACTACACCACAGACCTGGACAACACCACCCTGAACAACACCACAGACCTGGACAACACCACCCTGAACAACACCACAGACCTGGACAACACCATAGACCTGGACGCAAGTTCCGTCCTGCAGACCCCCAACCCCCCCCATCACCCCGTCCTTCACTCCACCAGTCAATCAAAGGTGAGCCAGGGTTCAAATAAAGTCAATGCTCATCAGTTATATTCAGACAGAACTCCAAGATTTTATGTCATGAAACTTAAAGTTAAACCTAATTTACTCATTTAAGTGGTGATGAAAACACTTCTCAATGTTTATAAGTCTGGATTGATGGTAAAAGTGGCTCAGCTCACAAACTAAAATGCCTCGAGTCAACTGACATCTGAGTTTAATTATGTTTTATTTAAAGGAGACAGGATTTACCGTCTGAAGCTGACAACTTCCTGAGGTCTCGATGAAACGTCTGCTACATGTTTTAGGAAAAATTATACAGTAAAACAGTTTAGTTTACAGTTGTTTAGTTAACAGAAGCTGGTTTTAGAGGGCGGAGTCAGACAGCATCACCGCTCCACCCCTTATTTTTTAAAGATACAACTTTGCACACTTCTACTGTGTATAAAATAAGCACAATGTTCAACAGAGCAGATATGAACCTGAAGAACCTGGACCTGAACCTGTGACGTCACCGTCTCCTGCAGCTCTAAACGCCTCATTTAATGACATTTTCAGACCGAAGTTGACAGCAAACAAAGAGACAGTATATAAATATATACTTTCATGCATCGACAAATATACTTTTTTTATAATATTTCTCCTCTCGGTCTGACATGTGGAACGCCGATGCTGAAACACACTTTTCTTCAGAGCGTGCAGCACTCGGCCTCTTCTTTATGTTGGTAACGGCTGGTGTGGTGCAACGTCCCTCCTCTGCTCCGGCATGCAGGAGTAGGTACTGACACGTGTGCAGATGTTTGTATAAAACCCAAACTGGAGCCCACATACACGTCTGATTGTGCACGAGCCAGGAAAACAAACAAAAAAAACAACTCGCCGTTTTTCCTCGCGCTCACTCTCATCCTGTCATTTGAAGCAGTGCCCACCCCCTTGGCACATGCAAGATGCAAGTTAGGAAAAGAAGGAAGTGAAGTGAAAACCACCGAAACACTGGGACCGTTAGAGAGGTTCTTGAGACGTTCGCTCTCATCGACATCTCTATTAATCATTTTTCAAGTATCCTAAAGATGAACACTTCATTTTTGCTGGTTTTTTTTCCTGTTTCATTAAAGAAGAGAAAGAACACGAGAACTCCTCTTTCTGCTTCCTTGAAGTTGCCAACTGTTTTCCTAAACTGACCTGCGTCTCCCGGCATCACGTCTTCGGTAAAAAACAAAAGACTGGAAAAGTACTGAGATAAAAGAGATGATGAAATACAGATTTCATTTGAAATCTAAAACTGTAAATGCGATGTTTAACTGATCTTCTGGGCAGATGTTTAATCTGATTTTCCCACATCAACAGACACGAACCGGAGGGATGACACGCAAACGTTCATCACATGAGATGCTATTGGCTTTTGAAGAACATGTGATCTCTACTTCCAGGAACGCAGCAAATACAATTATCATGGCTGTATTTCAAACAACAAAAAAACATTTCTTATCTCTCAGCTATGACCACTGATGCTGGAGGCTGGCACTCTTACATGATACGTCCTTGTGAAAGTTGCATTATGGGATCTACCAAGACTAATAAACCAATTTATATAAAAACAACTCATAAAAGAGATCCAGTTAAAAAACTTCAGTTAATTACAAATATCCACCCAGTTTCAAACAATTATTAATACTTCATGAAAAAACTGATCTTTAAAGACAGACGACAGTGTCGAATACTCGGATTTGATCAAAAACGCCGTGAGTTTTAACTGAGACGCTTCAGAAAGGATCAGGTCAGGGGTCAGAGGTCAGGGGTCAGGCGTATTATCCATGGAAACACGATGTGAGCTTGTAATAACGTAACTGTGGTTCATGCACTCATTCACGGACGAGTGAGGACCGTCTGCGTGGCGCAGCGAGGACGTCCTTAACCGCAGACGGGTCGTGTGCTTTAGATGATAAAAGAGCAGGTCAAGAAAATGAAGCAGCTTCATGCAAACGCCGTGGGAGTAAATCAACGTTTGTGCTCTTTATCCGTCTCTTTTGTTTCCTTTTCCAACTTCTTTCCTTTTCTAAATCTTGGATCTTTCTGCTGTAATCGGCCCCGTTTTCCGCCCTCAGGTCCAGTCTCCTTGTCCTCACCTCGTTCTTGTTGCTCACAGTTGCGTCTTTAACGTCCTCAGCTTACGTCACGTCCTCCGTCTTTTATCTGCATCTTCATCTGCCTGCTCCCACTTCAGAGCTGTATTACATCACCCTCCTCCCACCCCCACCCCAAAGCTATTACATGCCAACCACACCATCCATCTTTTGTGTCTTTAATTTCCTCCTCTTACTTCTCAGAGGTAGGAATCCCATGTTTTCGTGGCGTCACAAACTCATGATTTTATATTTTTTCTCCTCACAGCTCATATTTCTGCTCTTCTGTCTTTCCCAACCCACATTTCTTACAGCTCTGAAACACAAAGCCATCAATCTGCTGCTGGGAGCGTCAGAAGCAGCAGTTAACCCTTCTGTCTCTCGTCTGCACCTTCAGCTCCTTCAGACCACCGTCCTCTTCTCCACTTGTGGTTTATAGTCCAGTAACAGTTGTGCTCAGGTGTTAAAATAAGACCTGAATGTTACCCGCATCAACCAAAACAAAGAAATCTGACTTGTTCTGCCAAATTAAAAACAGCAGCCAGGGCCGGCCCAAAGAGTTTTGTGGCCCTAAACAAGATTCTGCTTGTGGCCTCAAAACCCTCCAACCTCAAACACCAGATCACACGCTGCTTACAACTGAGTCAACAGACAGATGGATAAACCATTTATCAACAAATCTCTTACTTTATTTGTAAATAATGTTATTTGAATTAACTGTCATAAGAAAAGGGTTTTATGTTAAATTGTATTGACTCCCAGTTGGGACCCTTTTGATCATGTTTGATCAGGCTGATTAGAGTAAAAGAGATGACAAAAATGAACAAAACATCTTCAGTAATGTCAAATGTTACTCTTGTTGCTCTATTTTACTAGATTACTTAAAGAGCAACTTGAAACAAAAGAATGCAACAAAACGTCTGTCGACTCTACCAAGCAACGTGAGTGAGTGTGTGAGTGTGTGAGTGAGTGAGTGAGTGAGTGTGTGAGTGAGTGAGTGAGTGAGTGAGTGTGTGAGTGTGTTAAGTAGTTCTTTTGTCTGCTTTTGTTTCCTCCCAACATCTGCAGACTTCTCTGTCAGCAGTTGGAGATTCCCTTTCCTGAAGTGGCTAAACACAACATAATGATAGAGTTATGATCTCCACACACACACACACACACACACACACACACACACACACACACACACACGGGATGATTAGAGAAGGAACAGATGTTTACTGTTCATGGGTTTTCTTCTCGTTCAAACAAACTACACAGATTTTTACCCAAACTGAAGCAGACCGACAGGAGAAACAAGACCATAAGAAGCCGGTTAACCGTCTTCGCTCGCACACAGGCCTGAACACCAGAGATAATTACAACACGAAGAGCCGACGGACGAGCAAACACAAACTCGTCTGGGTAAAATAAAACTCTCCGCTCTCGTCAGCGTGCATGTGTGTGTTCTTTGTCATTACATGGAGATAATGTGAAGAGGTGGTTTTTCTTACTGGTTTAATTATTGTCTCTCTGAGCTGTACAATCATCGTAAGTGCACGCCTACATCTTTTGGATAATTCTTACTCATTAAAACTTGTTTTATTTTTGCACATTTTCCACCATCTCCTTGAGTAATCTTGATGAACTCGTCACGTTTGTGACTAGGATATCGTGTTGCAGCAGCTCAGTTCACAGATCTGTGACCTGCAGCGCTCTCTGAAGTATTTACATGCACTTTTACTGTAAAAACAAATTGATGGATCGTCTGGATTAGGCGAGTCTTTTGATCAGCCAATCAGAGTCCGTCTCGGCTGGTGACATCGCGTTGGAGCAGTCCCACCCAGGCTACTGGATCAGTAAACGTATATGTCCAAGTGTTATTAAAATACAGAAAACAGAAAGCACAAAACAATCCAGATAAAAGTGTTTGCTCGACCAAACAGAATGAGACAAATGCATGAAAAAGATCAAATACAATAAAGATTTTGGGAGAATCTGAAGCGGAGTCAGACGTGACTGTGCGTGCCGGCCGGTCTGCAGAGCCGTCTGATGTGTGCATGAACCATTTGTGCGACTTCATTTGCGTGTTGGATTTCAAGCGAGGGAGAACAGAGAGCAGAGAACAGAGACCAGAGAACAGAGACAGGAGACCAGAGAACAGAGAACAGAGACCAGAGACCAGAGACCAGAGAACAGAGACAGGAGACCAGAGAACAGAGACAGGAGACCAGAGACAGGAGACCAGAGACCAGAGACCAGAGACCAGAGAACAGAGACCAGAGAACAGAGACCAGAGAACAGAGACAGGAGACCAGAGAACAGAGACAGGAGACCAGAGAACAGAGACAGGAGACCAGAGACAGGAGACCAGAGAACAGAGACCAGAGAACAGAGACCAGAGAACAGAGACAGGAGACCAGAGACAGGAGACCAGAGACAGGAGACCAGAGACCGGAGAACAGAGACCGGAGAACAGAGACCGGAGAACACGGACCTCAGCGCTCCGGTTTAATCTCGGTTCCTGTGACATCCACAAACACACTGCTTGAGCATTTTCTTTCTATTTTTTACATCAAGGCTGTCAGCATTCTTTCCTGTCAAGCTTTCAGGTTCTTTTGATTATGGGATGTAAATGCCAAGTGAAGCCATGGCAACTACAGGGCGTGTCCCTCTGGTCTGGAGGCGTGTCCAGGTTCCTACAGCAATGAGGTGATCAACAAGCATGACATGATCAGTGTGAAGATTCCTGTCATGACACAGTGAGTTTACAAAGGTCAATGCAGCAGTCGAAGTCAGGTCCAACAGGAACAAATCCAGAACCGTTCGCCTGTTCTGTGATGTAAACACACCTCTCTATCAGCACTGATTCTCAGTGCCGCTTCCAACAAACATTTTCTTAAAACGTATTTAGTTCCAGCTCCTTCTTGACTGACAGCACGTCTGCTGCCAGCTGTTGAATGAAAGCAATCCCTTCTTACCTTTCTTCACCTTCTTCTGCAGTTTGACGGTGTCCGAGGACTTTTTCTTGATGTCTGCTCTGGCCTTCTTGTACTCTGAAGAGAGGAAACGTGGTGAGTGAGATAGACTTGTGTGCGGGCTCAAACGGACACGCGTGTTGGCGCGTCGCCGTACCTTTGGCGTGGTCTTTGTCCAGCTGACTGGCCACTTTTTTCCACTCTTCCATTTTCAACTCGAGTGGCGTGATGAGGCTTTCAGAGAGAGCCCTGAAAAACACAAAATCAAGAATTATCTTTGACCTCATTCTTAATGGAAATAATGCTGGAAACTAAACTGCTTCCTACATTTTCTGGCCAGTTGAATCAGAGTAAAACATTTTATTTAATTATTTATTCGCGGTGTGCCGTTTCTAACACGTATCATTTTGCTGATTATTTCAGACACGTTAACATGATTGAGGACTAATTTTACCCAACGATCTGTGTATATTTCTACACAATAACGAGGAATTCGTTTTTGTGAGTGTTATTTTACTAAAAAACTAAAACAAAATATGCCATTCACATCAAACCCTTCGTTACGGCGGCAGCTGCTGAGTCGGGTGCAGCCCACTTTCATCAGGCTTATTTATTTACTTTCCTCCAACTCGACTGGATTCAACCTAATTCAACTGGACGTAACTCGGAAGGCCAAACCAGCCAAGAAGCTCGGAACGTTGGGGAATCAAGGATCAGATCCGGACAAACAAGAGTGAAAGCTGCATTTTTCCAGCCTCCCTCAGATGTGAACGCTCAGCAACACGGAGCATTAAGGAGCCAACGGCCTCGCTCATGCAGAGGAACGACAACGCCAGGGCCACTCTTAACGAGATTAGACGTCCAGCGCGGAGATAAAAGAATCTTAGAGACGGAAAACCGTCCAGGAGGAGTTTTACCATCCGCAGCGGAGTGGCCAGACGGAAGCCAGGCTGCTGCACCACATGGGCTGAAACTTTTTTGTTGGAGAATGTGACAGAAGTTGGCTGCTTTTTATTCTAAAAGCGCCAACTTCTGTCACATTCTCCAACATCTATAATTGAATGTTTGCGCGCACACACATAAATCTTCATATGCCATATGTAGAGACCAGGTGACGGTGGAGGCCGTGACCTCGTTTACGTTCAATGTTTTATTTGTGGTATTATAGTAGGCACCAAGTAGGAATGTTGATACGTTAGTTTGGTGAATTCGGAGGAGATGTGTCACCAATGGAGAGGGACGCTCCTGCTGTCATGGTCCTGGCAGCTCGTCCCCCATCGGGGAAAGGCTTTGACTGGACTTTTTCATCTCTCTCAGTTACACACACAATTTAAACTTGACAGTCCAGGTGTAAGTGACGTAGTATCCTCTGAGAATGAGTGTGTGTGTGTGTGTGTGTGTGTGTGTGTGTGTGTGTGTGTGTGTGTAAGTGTGTAAACAGGACATGTGACTCACTAACCGACAGCAGACAGGAACGACAGTGACGCAGCAACAGTGTGGGAGATGAAATGTGAAATCAGAAGCACACACACTCCATCTCACACACAGCAGATAATTAAGAGCTGTCATTCACACCTCCACCTGGCAGACCCCTCGTACCCCCTGTGTGTGTCTTACGTGGTGAACAGTTTAAGCTTGGATTCGATGCTGCGGTGTCTCATACACATCCTGGTCAGCGCCGAGCCGATCTCCTTGGTGGCACCTGCAACAATCAAAATTTGAGCTTTTATTCTGAAAAGGTTGAAATGAGTGAAGCAAATTAATTTTTTTTTTTAGTTTGTCAAGTCCTCTTCTGTGAGACATTACCTGTTGAAACAGACGGTCGTCAACTTGTTTGAAACTCTAAGGCTGCCTAACACTGTAACATCTCTGTTTACTTTTCAGTCCTAAATACCAGAGCAGATCATGGAGGTTTGTTTGGGACAGGTTTCACGCTGGATGCATCTCCGAAGAAACGAAGGGACAAAGAAGGGAAATGACATCACACGAGGTTGTGTTAAGTTTGAGGTACCTGGGGGTCCCACAGGTTTCAGCTGACCTGTCAGTTACTACTGTTTTACACGCTGCAGACATCCCACCACAAAAAAAGAAAACAAAAAGAATAAATTGCATCTTTTAGGCGTCCTGCTTGCAGCGCTGGACTGTGCCACCAGGATCTCTAAACTAGAAGAATGAAATAACCATTTGAAAGATTAAACTCTTCACTTCCTGACCACGTCCTGATTTTTATTGCAGTTTTGTAGAAAAATATAGAAAAGTTTCCTTGTAGAATAAAAAACGCTTTAAAGGCACAAACACAGAACCAACTGAATGAGGTCATGACGGATTAAAACTGTATAGAGCGGCGTTTGTGTGCCATCGCTGCCTCACGTTAAATGCATGTTAAGACATCAATCTGCTTAAGATCTTATGAGTGTTGTAATGTGCGCCGATGCGATGCGCATGTCTCCTTCTGTTAATGAATTATGTAACGAACTCGTCATTTCACAACCAGCCCGGCTGTAACAGCGTTGCACTACATTTCACGTGGACACAAATGTTCCACCTCTACAGCGCCCATGATGTGACAAAACCTCCTCAGCAGCACCACCTCACATGGTGATGATGAACACATGCAGCTGCACGCGTGGCGGCACTTCTGCACACAACCACAGACCCTCACGCAAACCGCTGCCCGCGTGAATCTCTCCCCACACGGCGGATCAGCATTTTAACAACACGTCATCATGTCTTTGGCGTTCTGAATGTGTGTAATGAAAAATAAATGCAGAAAAAACACTTCTACATTTGAATGTAGTGAAAGAAAAACAAGTTGGTCGACAATAAAAAGAAAAAGAAAAAGAAACTGAAACGTTTGTGGGACTCTGGTCTGATCAAAGTCGATGACACGTTTAGAAGTCAGTCATTCACTTCACAGTTAAACACGGTGACATTTGTTGCATTTTGGTGAGATTTATCATGTTTTATGAATAAATACTGACTCAGACAGCGAGAGGAGAACTTGAGGAGTTGAGCTTCATCAAAACACAAGCTGAACAGAACAAAGCTCATCGTTACGTTGCGTTTCCATCTGTCTGTATGCAGACAAAATCTCTTAAACTGACAGATCAACACACAGATACTTGAAAGGATTTTCCCTTCAGCGTAGACCCAACCTGTTCAGTGTGCCACTCTGGGTTTTCAGGGTTTTTAGAGGCACACCGGTCACTCAAAACCATTTTGACCTAAATGGTGGACAATCACCAAGGATATCTGATCACCAGTCATCAATCTGATCAATCAGACACCGATGGTCACCTGCAAAACAGTGGCCACTTAGAAAGGAGATCACATCAGCTGTTAAGAAAGGAGATAACAGCCGAATCATCTCTTCTAATGAAACCTGTGTGAAGGTAACGCGCCCGCTCAGAACAGGAGCAAAGTTCGTCAAATGAGTTATTTTAAGCTGCTGAGTCTTTGCGTCTGTTCAGAACCCACGACTTGAGTTAATCATGAACAACAAACTGTCCTCCTCTGATAACAAAACGTTATCTTTGAGCACATGTGAACCTGAGCGATGACTAAAACAAAAAAATCACACCACGGTGCTAAAACGTCCAGCCAAACCTCCCTCATGTTGGTGGGAGCTGCTCCGATTCTCCCAATCATCATTTAAAAGTCTCTAAAACTAACCAGCAATGGGTCACCGAGGTTTATGAGAGGACTCAGATTGTTCACCGAAATCAACCAGCAATGGTCAGACCAGGCCAGCTTCTGCTGTAAATCACGTTATTAACTCAAGTGAGCAGTACCTGCAGATCCGGTTTCCACAGATCCTGTTTAAAGCTCCTGTCCAACTCTACTTGCTACGAGTGGACAGAGATTCCAGCACGATATATATATATATATATATATATATATATATATATATATAAAGATCAAGATTAGACTTGACTGTGACCGTTTCTGATCATTTAATCATGAACTTTGTTTTCCAGGCTGTTTGTAACACAAAATGAGCAGTTTCACGTGTCAAACTCACCTCCAGGACTAGTTTGTTTTTGTGTCCTAAAGCGCAGCAGAATATCGCTGACAATAAGTGATAAAAATGACTAGATGAGGTCTGTAACTTCAGTTATGGCGCTCAAACAAGCAAACACTGGCTTCATTTCGTGGTGCAGCTCGACCGTGATCAAAGTGGCGCTGCAGATTTTCACCGACGAGTCTGGACTGAGAGAGTTTGCGCTGACTCATCTGACGTTATTTGAATATCAAAATCTAAGATCTGCACGGAGAGAAAACAGGACGGCTCAGATGCGAGCACGCACAGACCGCAGTCCTGAAAAACGACTGCTGTGTAAATAAAAAAACAAAAGACAGGCTGATCAGGTGTGCATTTTCTCTTTCGGCGTGTTTACACTGAATCCCCGCCCCTTTTTCCAAACATGACTAATCACTCACTTCTTCATCTACACAATCTTGCATGGCCTTTTTTGGTAAATTTGTAATCTTTCCTTCGCTTCCCACCCTCCTTCATCCCCCTCTCGCCCACTCCCCATCTTCTCTGACTCAGGTCGTCTCCCCTTCATTTCTCCCCGGCTCTGCCTTAATCGCTCTGAAACAAGTAATCATGAGGCACACGCACAAACACGTGACGCCAGACATGCTCTCTGGTTCAAGGTGTGGTTTTGAGGTGTGGTAAGGAGACTTTGCTTTATTTGCCTTTCCCTCCCTGTTGCACCTCCAGCTCTGAGCTCAGAGAGCATTTAAGACCTGAATTTTGCGGTGATCAAAGTATTACATTAGTGCAAGTAAGAAGAAGTTTTAAGTGCCTGTGTTGCAATGTGATGACACTGCACATCCCAAATTATCTCTGATTTAAAGGATCACCATTGTTCTTGCTTTAACTGTAAAGCACAGTTCCGAGATATCCAAAAGTTCAAAGTCCTGTTAGGTCTGCTGGAGCTTTGCTTTCATTTTATGACTCAGTTTTCAGCAGACGGGCTCTGAGTCCTCGCCACACGATCTGGTCTGCAGCAAACAGCTGAGACGGTCAGCATACTGCCGCACGAGGCGTGAAAACCTCTCAGGAAGCGGTCGGCTGAACCGGAACTGAAAACAAAAATCAACACAACCTCAGAGTTCCTGTGTTCTGAGTAACAGGTAACTGGTGCCAATATATAAATATAACTAAATGCATATCTTTAACCGAGAAACGTCTTTTTGGCACGGGCAGGTATTAATTAAATCTGTGGACCTGCGATCATTTGTAACGACGGACATCTGTGATGATAATCCAGGCCGAATGAGCCTCATCTGTGAGGTGTAAAATAAGATTCCTTAATCACCAACCGTCAATCAAACAGACGCCGTGGGATCATCATCACTCTTTTTTTTTCCAGCAGAAATATTCTGCTCGTTTTCAGGGTAATTATTGCATTCGTGGTAGATATGATGATCAACGATACTTTTTTTAATTTATTTCTCAAAAAAGTAAGAAATGTGTAATCAATTAGCTTCATGGGATTCCGATAAAAAGTGGGAAGGCCGGAGCAGAAGATCAAAAATGACAGGGATGACATGTAGACGCAGACGGTAAGAACCTCCCAAAGCGAACTCAAACCACCTCAACGGGACGAAACGTCACAGCAACCAGCGCTCCGGGTACCGTCAGAACTCCCGCCGTGCTCGTATGTGGCACCTCTGGCGGTTCTGGAACGGTACTACACTACTAGAACGTACTGCCATGTGGGGGTGCATTTAAAGCTGAATTGAATGTTCTGCTTTGTGACTTTATAACATTGTTCAGACATGTCTGACCGAGACACCCGCTACGCCTGGTTCTGCTCCAACGGGTGAAGCGTGGCCGTGTTGCTCCTACGTGCACATGCAGGATTTATCTGCAGAGTGAAGACGAGACTCAAAGACAAGGCTGCCTGTTTATGTTGCGTCCCAGTCCAGGCGACTATCTCCATCGAGGCCGGGCTTGCCCGGATCAGGATCCGGGGTTGGATCAGGATCCGGGGCCGGATCAGGATCAGGATCCGGGGCCGGATCAGCAAAGTCTGATGGATGTTTATTAAAGACTGGGTCATCTTTTATTAAAATATCTGCTGCTGTGAAATTACCACAAAAAAAAGAAAAATCATAAATGACATAAGCTTAAACTGAGAAACCAAAAGGCAAATGAAATAAAAACGTTTATTCAAGTGCGTTTTCGCCCCTTTTTCTGCTTATCCTCATCAATCATTTTGGTTAAAATTGATATTTCTACCAGTTTTATATTTCTCTCCTTTGCAACATCCAATACAACATACATGACACTGAGGCTGAGCGTGCGCATGCGTGCACGTGTGTCCTCATGTTGAAGACCAGGAGCACGTTGTGTGTTCAGGAGTGAAGCTGACTTGTAATTAATTGTAGTAAATGTCTTTGTCCTAAATGTTGTCTCGTGTTGACAGTTTATCATCAACTTTTAGCTGCAGTTACTGTGTCACATGGTCTGTCCAGATGCTCCACGTCTAAAGGAGTCTTTCTATTCAACAGTTATACAGTTAAATAACAATAATAAAAATAATGGTGGTCTTTTCATCTGCTTTTACAAACTTTAAAAAAAGGTTATATTCAATTATATTCATTTCTGAAGGGTTTCACAGCCCTAGTAAGTAAATAAATAAATGTCCTTGGCCTTTTCATTTATGTTTAAATGTGTGATTATGAAATAACAATGCTTGTATTGTTTTGAACCCAACAGGCAGAGCTGCCGACATAATGAATGTGTGTTGGAAAGAACAGAAGTGTTACAACAACGCTGAAATAATAAAAGATTGTGGTGTATTTTTGTTTGGCTTATTGACTTCCATCATAAAAGTGACTTGCACACTTGGATGTTATTTCTGTGTCTTTTGGCCTTTTTCTTTAAATGTTGCGACACAAATCCGTCAAACGTGTCCAGACAAAATAAAAAGCTGCGTTCTCCCTAATTTTCAGAGACGCGGCAGCGCGACATAGACGAGCTTCGCTCTGCAGCCGAAGCCACTTTCCAGCGCCGCGCTCTTCTTCTCTGCTCATAATGTGGCGCTTTCAGAGAACAGAGCAAGAAATAACGACCGATTGTTCTTCAAAGTCGTTGTTCAGCGTGGTTTTACTTCATCTGGGTCTTCTCTCTGAATTCTGGGGCCCATCTGACTGTGGCAAACTGCTGGATGTCTAAAGTCCAGTTTAGGATGAAACTATGAATTAAATGTTTAAAAGAAATTACAATATTTTGTGTCTAGACACTACTCTGCACCATGGTCGCTATGACAACACCCCCAGTCTGAAACACTAACTGCTCCCACTGCACTTAACCTTTCCCTCTTTTTATATTGACCAAGTTATTGATTAGCTGACCAGTTGACCAGGCAGCTGCTCAGCAGTAAAAAAGGAAAAAGAGGAGCAAAACGCCTCTCGGTCTGCAGCCTTCATGCCGACATACAGCTGACCTTTAAAAACCACTGCGAGAATTAGTCAGGTCGTCTTGTGATGTGCACGTACATGTGTGTGCGCTTTGAAAGCCTCATGATGCCGAGACGTCAACAGTTCCTCTGTTGCCACGGAGACGGGTCATGTGGAATCACCAGCAAAGAGAGAGAGGAACGTCCTTTCCAAATCAGCTGATTGTAATGAGACTTAAGCCAACTCGGACGTGCTTCTTATCGTCACTCGTTTCTATCACACAAATTACTTAAGTTAATGGTTTTTATCATTGTTATTATTATTATTTTTTTTAAAAGCTGCAACTATATGGCTATCTATGCCTTTTTATTTGCATCAGCACTTTTATGACAGAAGAAGCAAAAGGGGAAGAGCTGAGACGGACGGACGTGCGGACGGGCGGACGGACGGACGTGCGGACGGACGGACAGGCGGGCGGGCGGAGCACAGAGGCTTCGTCTGTGTGAAATCACATGCAGTTTCATTAGACGTAAACTCAATCTGCTGTGAGCCAACACAAAAACCTCCCGGGGGAAGAGCTGACATCAGCTGCTGAGAGGCACAGAGAAGGCCACGCGTCACCTCACTGATTGATCGGGTATCAATTCCAGGAGTCTTCAATGGTCTTAAAGGGCCAAACACACATTCTCCTAATCACCTCATAACGTTAATGAACAAATGAACTGAATGGTCTGGGAACTGCGCTACAACCCTTACAGCGTCCTCGCTATCACATTTTCTGTTTTCTTTTGTTTCCTGTTCTTTTCTCGCTGGTCTGAAGTGGGCGGGGCGCAGAAGAAACCAGCAGCATCACGTACTTTCAGCAGACCAGTCTTAGCTGTACCACATGATTTTCCTCCGATGAAAACTGGGATTCGGTTAAATTCTGGCAGGGTCAACGTGACCTACCTATGACCAGCCAGCAGCGCGGGACACACCTCTGTCAGAGTGTTCACCTCTTCAGGTCCGTGAAACAAACATCCTGCTTTTCCATTTCCACAACTGCATCGTATTTATAAGGCAGAAACTGCTGGAAACTAGATCGTGATGACTTCAGATCGATCGGCTACGTCTCATCCAGAGCTGCCAGAGACGTGAAAATTCACAAAAAGTGTTTGCGTATCTGTGGGAATGGAAACGCGCCTGGTGACATTTGTTCCATTATCAAAGTCTTTAGTCGCTTTTCTAGTCCACATATCAACGACATGTCCGGCAGTACAAACACACACAGACAAGACGTGATAAAAACGTCACAAACTTTGTACCTAGAGGATGAGGGGACAAAGATACGAAAAAGGAAAACCGAATTCAGAGACTAGTTTTCCGCTGCTGCTGCTGTCACGGCGGACAGATGAGCAGAGTTCCCGTCAATAGATGACACCGATCCCGAATCCCTGATCATGAAAGTTTAAATGTGGTTCATCTGAAGTGTCTTGTGACCGTCGTGTACTGATGAACCTTTATTATCTGTGTTGATTCAACACCAGAGCGACGCTGATAAACTTCCACTAAAGTCAGCGGAAACAGACAAAACTGTATGTTACGTTACGTTCTGGCCGCAGGTTTGCAGAGATACCGATGCACCTTTGAGCAAGGCATCTGGCTCCAGAGCCTCGCTCCCCTGGTAAACAAACTTCAGACACGCTTTGTCTTCCTTTGCCCACATCACCGGAAAATGAGAACATGAGCATCAGTGTAGAAACAAATCACAGCAACCACGAAGAGCCCCGCCAGACCGGTTCTGAAACAAACCCTCCGTCCCCTGCGGGTGTCATCAAAGGCTGAGGGAAGAAGCCATTTACGGTTTTTACACGATCCTAAGACTTGTCAAAGGTAAGACTGCGAATGTGTTGCAAAACAAGACAAAGATGCGAGTTATGGCTTGGTTGAACGCAACAGTTGGTTTTTTGTTTAGTCCGTCAGTGGCACATTCAGCAGCTGACAGGCTGAAGAAGCCGAGGAGGCGGCAGCTGTCACAACACGCTGCACAGGTGACACCGACACGGCAGCAGAGGAATGTGCTCGGCGAACACGCAGCGTTTCAAGGCCATATCAGCTCTACGATGAGCTAAATGACAACAGATGGCCGCGAGCCTGCGCTCAGGGTCAAACACGTCTCCGAGTCTCATCTAGTTTTCACCAAAACACTGCGTGTAGCCTTGATCTCGAGCAAAACCTGCTTTTATTTTTAAAAAAAAACGCCTGCAAATCAAATGTTTAACGGCATCTTCACATTTAACAAACTTTAAAGCTTCGACCGTGTTCCTTCCTGTTGTAGCCGGTGATCAGGAGCGAGTCTTGGCAGGTTGGAGGCATCCATCACTAGAAAAATGTCAAACTACTGGTACGAGGGGGTGTGCGTGAACGAGTGAATGAACGCGGGCCCAGGCTGCTGCCTCATTGTTGGGGGGCAGGAAATGTTTGATCCCAACACACATCAGACTCTGCATGTGGTTATTTTAAAGTAATGAATTAAATAAATGAGCAACACCAAGGCTCGGTCCCGGGGGCTGTTCTGGAGGCGAGCATCCGCCTCAACAACAGAGCGTCTTCGGTCAGATCCTTCCCGTCTACAATCGGCCTCCGACGACCTCCGATACTCTCGGACACCGCAGCGCATCATTTATCTTCAGGCATGAACGAGGTGTTTAAGGTGGACATCACCAGCTGATAAAACGACACCGCTGTTGAAGCAGTTACCAACCTGAGATTGGATCATTTTTAACCAGTTTAACAACCAAACGATAAACAGCAGCCAGTGTTCCCATCAACCGCTGTGGCAGTGGCGTCTCTTTTAGACAATAGCTTCTTTATTTCAGTATTTTACTAACAGATGTAAAATGTTTGGACATAACGCTTGAAGTCATGTCATGTGCTGCAGAATGTGATCTGAAGCTCGTTTCCAAATAACCTCCTGATCTGAAGGACTATTTACGAGCTTCATTTTCTTTAAACTCTCCGTCTGTTCAGTCGCAGCAGACAATTCTGACAAAAGCCACTTGCTCAATCTTACCCGCTGCCTCTTCACACATGTTCTTTTTAATTTAATAAACGAGCCGTAAAATACGACAGAGCAGGTCTGAGGGCCTCCATTTAACAGGGGAGGCCATGATTCACCTGCCAGACACGTTACTGGATTTTCTGATTTATGGGGTTACATAATCACGCCGAGCGCTGCAGCAATGCATGCTGGTCTCTGCCTCCGGCATTTATCTGAACAGCAATCTGACAGATGGCCTGAATACTTTATATGCACTCGCAAGGATGATCCGTTTATGCATAAGTGGGTCAACAATTTATTAAAAATTTTTTATATATATATATATATATAGTTATATATGTATATATATATATATATATATATAGTTATATATATATATATATATATATATATAGTTATATATGTATATATATATATATATATATATATAGTTATATATATATATATATATATATAGTTATATATGTATATATATATATATATATATATATATATATAGTTAATAGCATTCATTTATTACTGTCCACTGTGATGTCAGTTTAAATGAAATGAAAATGTAATGTAAAGTGACAGTTAGGGTTTTATCAGTTTACTGGCGTGGCACATTTATTGGTATCCCAATAAGCAAGAGACAATAAAACATCAGACATAAAAAACATGATTTCAAATGTAATCAAAAGGAAGAAAGAAAAAGAAACAATAGATAAAATCAGTGGTTAAAATGTAATGTTTTGAAACTTAAAGAACTTAATCTTAATCTTCCAACTGCAGCTGAGAACAGCTGAGTCTTCAACCTGGACTTAAATAAATTGAGTGTTTCAGCTGATCTGAGGCTTCCTGGGAGTTTGTTCCAGACATGTGGAGCAGAGAAGCTGCAGGAAGCTTCTCCACATCTGGTTCTGACTCTGGGAACTGATAAAAAACGGATCCAGATGACCTGAGGGGTCTGGGGGGTTCATACCGGGTCAGGAGGTCACTGATGTCATTTGCTGATTATAGCAAATGACATCATCAGAACGCCGGCGCTTCTCAGTTGCTGCTGGACATGTAGGAGTTTTAAATGGGAAGAATTAAATGAGTAAACTTGATATCTAAAGTCAGACTACATTTATCAACCATTACCAACATGTTTTGTTGCCCGTCATCATGCAGGTTAGGTTTTATGCTCTTAATCAGACACAAATCGGCGACTCGTCCGGTGGTATTTGATCATTATGTGTTAACGACTCAGAGCGCATCAGACAGACTCGTCACCACGTCGCTGATATATCCAGCATACTAATTATATAAATGAGGAGGTGAGGCCGCTTCTTCTCGCTGAAACCGGTGAAGAAAGCAGACGATGCGCAGCAGCAACTGAGAAGCGCCGGCGTTCTGATCCAACTCCTGCAGGTTCCTCATGTCGTTTTCTTCTTCAATCCACCGTCAGGTCAACAGCTCCCATTCCACTTCCTGCGTCACATTTCATGTGTGTTTCTGTTGAAAAACGTGGTCTGAGTATTAGATGGCGTCGCCGGGTCGAGCGGGTCGCCGGGTCGAGCGGGTCGCCGGGCCGAGCGGGTCGCCGGGCCGAGCGGGTCGCCGGGCCGAGCGGGTCGCCGACCAGCTCCAGCGCCAAACGCCACAATGACTACAAGACCTTCAGTTACAGCAAAACACGTCGTCTGAGGAGCAATCTGCAGCAATCTGCTGACACGGACCGCTGTGTAATTGGAAGCTGCCGTCGGAGCTGTGCTGAGTCAGGACACGGTCACAGAACTTCTGAGGGTGTCCCGGGCTGTTTGGTGCCTGGACATTCGCAGTAATCGAGAGCCTGTGGGTAGTGCGGTGGGGCATCTGTGGATTGGACTAGCTTTCCATCAGTCGGAGCAGAACCAATCGGGCTGGAGGCCTGGTGAACACCTCGGTTCTTCATGCTCCCTTTAGTCCGTGCTACGCTGTCTGTCCTGCTGGGTGAGGGTTCTGCTGGACTGGAATAATGGGACGATGCAGGTTTAACCAGCAGAGAACCAGGTGCATCGATACCGTCAGAGCTTTTAATGTTGAGGCTGATGGACTGCATGGGTGAGAGACATGAACCAGACCTTCCACCCAGCTCTTTTCTAAAGTTTCCTTCCACTTCGCTGCACAACTGAGATCAGGAAGTGCAGAAAAAGAAACTCTGTACATAAAAGTGGTGACAACTCTCAAAAAAAGGCCCGGTGAAGATCTCTCCTTGTCAATCGATCTGTTAGATATTAACTATTTGTAAGCAAATGTGATAATTAAATATCCAGATACAAACAACTAGTGTTAACATTTATGGGAATTTATGTTCCACATGTTCATGTGGATGTCGCCTATTTCATTATTTATATGTTTAAACTGCGTCCAAGCTATGTGGCATTTAAGTTTTTCCCCGTGATGTTCGTGAAACAAAGGAACCGACGGCGACTGCGCGGAGATAAAAGGTACGTTTGAGCGCAAACGTGTAACATAATCCAGACGGATCCAGAGTACAACACGGCAGCTGCACAAAAACCAAAGGAGAATAAATAAATAAAGAGAAACGCGACCTAAAACTGCCAGACTAACCTGAGATGAAAGTGGTAAAGGAACTAAAGCAGTAAAACATAAAACACAAATAATAACAAAAAGGAACTCAATGGGAAAAAAACGTTCACGGATGTTCCTGGGAACCTTTCACGCTCCGCCAAGATGCTTGGTGGTTTCCACCCGTTCACTTATGATCTCATTATTTATAATGAAAAGTGTGTGTGAGCTGTGGGAGGGAAGGAGCACGCGCGCGCACACACACACACACACACACACACACACACACACACACACACACACACACACACACACACACACACACACACACACACACACACACACACACACACACACACACACACACACACACACACACACACACACACACACACACACACACACACACACACACACACACACACACACACACACACACACACACACACACACACCTCAGTTCACCCTGTGTGGTGCCGTTCTTTCATCTTTATGTGTTCAACTCACAACATTTGCAAGACTGTTAAAACTTGTCTTTTTGATCTTAGATTTTTAGTTACCTTTCATTTCACAAAATAAAAATGAAAATAACGCCTCTGACTGTCTGCTTACGGCTCAGCAGACGACCTCCGACTGGGTCGTAAACCACAACAACTCTGCATTTAACGCCGGCTCATTTAAAGGCGCTGTTACTCGCTGGGCAACGCCGGGGGTCACCGCTGTGGCGGAAAACATTTCCACAACTGTAAAGCCAACAGATATCCTTATCCCAGAATTTAAGATCCAAAACAATCTGTTTCTCCCGTCATAAAACAAACGCACGCTTCTGTGCACGTTTGTGCGGCGTCTGTGCGGCGTTACCTCTGGTGCCAGTCGCCATGTCTGCCACCTTCTGAAAAGCATCCAGGAAGGCTCCTGTGACCACAATGGTCGTCCTGAAAGAAGAGAAACACATCACCCAAATGTGAGATCAGAAGGCTCTGATCAGCGCCTCCCGTTAGTGCTGGAAGGGCTTCATTAAATCAGCAACAAGAGAAATCTGAATGTACAACTGAAATACAAAACTACGGTCCCAATTTTCTGGCACGTGAAGAACCTCTGGACTAGTTTGACATTGGGAACAACATGTAAATGACATTTACATGATGCCCTGAGAAACAAGAAGCTGCAGACATGAACAAATTAGAGATGAAAAAAAGAAAAAGGTTGAGTGAGTTTTGTAGTGAAGTTGCTGATCACTGGTTCCCGGCGCAGACGGACGGCCGGCATGCTGGGCCATCGGCTACCGATCCTCATGGAAACAAGGACCCGCGCTTCATCCAAAGTTGGGAAAAAAGGAAATGCACACAAAAGTACACAGCACCAAACCCATTTAGTGTTCAGTTTAACTGCTGTTTGTTTAAATTAACAGCAAAGTACATGTTTAGTCGTCATCCCACCCGGCGTGTACAGGTTAGTGACAGGAATGATATTAAAACGCCGTCAGGCTGGAAACTGGAAGATGATCAGAGCCCCGCCCCCCAAATAACCTTTTACAATTTGCTGTGCAGTGTCGCTCAGCAAAAACAAGACAGTAAAGAAACACAGTGGCGTGGTGGCAGCGCGGTGGTGGCAGCGCGGTGGTGGCAGCGCGGTGGTGGCAGCGCGCCGGCAGAGCAGACGCATCGTAAACGTTTGCTCGCGGTTCAGCTGAAGGACTTTTGTTTTGGAAGCAGGACCGGTTTGTCTTCAAGGGTCTGTGTTGGGACTGCAACAGGACACTGAGACACACATGATCCTCATCAATGGACCTTTTGTCTGCATGTCATTTAGCAGTCAAGTCTACGCCTCTACAGCACACACACACACACACACACACACACACGCACACACACACACACACGCACACACACGCACACACACACACACACACACACACACACACACACACACACACTACCTGATCTTATTACATTTTCAGAGGTAATGACTGTGTCTGTGACCTCAGCAGAAATTCTCTTTCATAATAAGGCCAAAGAAGCGAGTTAAACTCCCATCACTACCATTACTAAGTCACAGAAATCCCCAGGAATATATGTTGTAATACAAAGATTACGTGCAGGATAAAACACAGTCGTCGTACTAGATAATAAAAACATAAAGACACTGTGGCGTGTCCCTCTGAAGCCTGGGCAGAGACGTGTCTGATCCTCCAGCTGCATTAAGCCTGGCTGTCTAAGCACCTTACGCTGCGGGACGTTCGAGGAAAACAAAGTTACATCGTCCCTCTATTGTGCAGCAATTAATACTTTTCACAAAATTGCTGTTGTTAAACGTTTCATCCAAAAAAACCTGCCACTGCAGACTGGTGGGATCAATAACATAACGGTGATGTCAAAGACGGATGAGATGTTCGGATCGAAGCCACAAACATCAGACACATGTACCATTTAGCACCGGCCGGTTCTTGACTCTCGCTTTGAGTCTTAAAAGGGCTACAAACTTGGATTCAGGATGGTGAAACGGTCACTCAGGATATCTGTGGAGTTTACTGGGCGCACCTGTGTCTCTTACCTGAGCTGTGATTGTAGCTTGGCTCCTTTAGTTACGAAGTCCTCCCACGTAGGATAGCTGGCCTGCAGCACAAGACAGAAAAGAGCTCATCAAGTTTTTACACTTAGTCATACGGCACAAATCACAGCTGCAGTCACCTCTGGGCACAGCTGACGCTGGACCTCCAAGGGTATCACAAGGCGCACCATAACGAGATTCTCCAGGTTTAACTTAAATGTTAATCCCAAAGCTCTTAAAAGTATTTATTTCACCATGACAGCTGTGAAAGCTCATGGCTTTAATCAGAGAGATGGTTATTTGTAAGGGTTGTTCAACTAATTTGAGCACATTAGGAGTAAACTGTGATACAAATTCAAAGAAATGCATTGTTTACAAAAAAATAAAATAAATCTGAGAATAATATGTGATATTCTGAGAAAACCACGAGTGCTGAGATCATTAAAGTTTAACGGTCTCCACTGAAATGGGACTGAATCTAAGAGAAGAATATGCGTGTAAAAATGAAAGACGAGTACAAATCAGAAAAAAACAGCAACGCCTGGTTGAATTTTGTTACAAAAGGAAGAAAATAATTGTCTATTAAATGCTTGACTCATGAATTATGGACAGGAGGGAGAACCAACATGAAGGGTCTTAATGAAGCTCCAGCGAAGCCTGTGAAACCCGTTCAAACATCACCTCGCTCTGTGTCTTGATCGTGGCGGTGGAGCGCCACGTTTGACCAGCGAGCCCTTCATTTTCACGGCCGAGCCCCGATGTGATGCCTCTGGCCTCACTGTCATCGTTAAAGAGACTCGTGAGGATAGAGACGCTTACTCCGTGGATAAAATTGATCACTTGCTTCACAGCCGTTTGCAGTGATCATTTACCCTGAAGGAACAATTGAACAAGCGGTACGACGACCCCTGAACTTCTTCAGTGTCTTGAATTTGTCAGCTCATTTTAATCATCTGCCGGCTTCATTTCATTAACAACGCAGCTCTATGATCCTCGTGTTCCTGACTGCATGTAACTGAATATGAGGATTACAGCTCCCCCTCCAATTTTCTCTGAATAACCTCTCTGAACACATGAAAACAATGAACAGCTGAGTGACTGCTGCTATTTTCGGCTTCTCTGGCTCGGAGTGAGCACGGGGGCCGGGGGCCCTCAGGCTGACCACGAACACACTGAAACGAACAGAAGAGAGCTGGACCACATGCATGCGGCTGTCATGCCGCTGCCGCTGGTTTTCCATGATGACGCAGCCTCTGCTCCAAGCTCACGGATCTTGGTGAGGTGTCGGGCCAGCGTGTGGATCAGAACACTTCAGTGCTCTCAGGGTGTTTCTGCTGCTCCGTGGAAATCTGCTGGAGGGACGGAGCATCATCCCTCCAAAGGAGGTTCAGTTTTTAATCAGCAGCTCCTCAGATCCTTCTCCCACGCTGATCCCGACTCATTTTCATACATTCTTTTAATCATTTCATTTTAGAGTATTTTATCGCATGTGAACTGATTAATTAAGTGAACCTCGAAGCTCTAAATCTCTAAAGTGAGAAAATGCTATAAGCTGCAGACGAACACGAGTTGGTGTTAATATCCTGGTATATAAACACTGTTGACCTTCCGGTGGTAAAAGCTGCTCCAGTATCTGTATTTTGTACCCGCTGCTGATTGATTATGTAATCCAAGGATGGTTCGGGCTGCAGACTCTGACCTTGAGCTGCATCTGTGACCAGCGCTTTCTGGTCTGTTGTTCTGGTTATTGAATCTAAACATGCAGGAAAAAGAGGCCTGAATTCCACTTTCTCTCTCCGTTTTCTTGAACCCAGTCACCCTCTCCCTGTCCTCCGTCTCTGCTGGTCCACCAGAGAGGATAATACCGATTTAACCCCTAACACAACACCATTAGCCTCTTAGCTCCACACCACTAAAGCTGTTAGGCAGCCCCCACCTCGCAGATATCCAGACAGGAACGCAGCGTGGGACTCGTGGGGCTGCTGGACGCTGCAGGGATTTAGTGCTCTGTGTTGAAATGCTGCAGGTGACTGAATTAATGGCTCCGGAGAACAACTGAATCCAGGATGCAGAGAAGCGAGAAGCAGGAACCAGCAGGATGACTTATCCAAACGACAGATCCATGAAACCGTCATATCGAGCGATTTTTAGTCACTCTTCTGAAATTAAAATCGTTTCTGTAGGATGACGATGCCCAGATGCAGCAGGGTGCACGACTGCGTCATCGGCAGTGGTGCAGCAAACAAACAAACATAAACAACGACGCCACATTGTAGCAGCATTCATGTGCTCCGAAGAAGGTTGAAATAAAATTATCAGCAAAGACGCCAACTTTGGATCTCAGTTTGGCAAAGAGCTCGTGGCAACCGGTCATGTGACCAGGCTGCAGAGGCAAAACGTGATAACTTGAAATGTCTTCACAGCGTCGACGTCTGTTACCACAACTCCTCCAAATCAGAGTTCAGGCCCGGTAAGAAAATTACATCATCCAGTCTCGACGTACAGGAGCAGTGTACCTAGAGTGCACGTTGCTTCACCAACATTGACTTGTACCTGCGGTCAAAGATATTCCCATGATCCTTTTCATGAGGGAAATCCTTCGTCTATGACGGACATAAATCACGCCGCGTGTAGAGGCCTTTAGGGTTGACCATTATAAATTTACAGGTATCAGATATATAATAATAGAATAATGATGTTTGGTTCCCTGTAAAGCTGCCAACGTGAACGTTTCCCTTCTTTCCCAGTGACGTGCATGCGTTCTACTTCCTGTGTGTCAGCAGCAACATGACCTGCAGACTCATATATTTTTCATGCTGCAAACAGAACATCGTTTTTTTCTACAAATTTAAGAAAAGTACTGCTGTGTGGGTAAAGTCCGCTGAAGAGCTTCCCCAGAAGAGCCCCGCAGCGGCACTCGTTTGTCCTCCCTCGCATCTTTCCTCAGAACAGCCGCTGACAGCGGCTAACATTGAGTCCTTCTGGGTCCAAAAATCAAAACAAAAACACCAAGAAAGGTGATTTTTATCAGCCTACTTCGCATCTGTGAAGTCAGTTGCAGTTGGTTAACCCGCGGTTGCAACAGGTACCGAGTTTGTTTGTGACTCACCGAGCTGCCGATAACAGAAACTAGAAAAACAAGTAGATAAGAGCGGCTTTGTCAGGGATCCAGCTTTACTAAAGCGCCGTTTACAAATACGGAGAGTCGGACGTAAAGCACGCAGATGTTCGCTGCTGGCAGCGGCTGGCTGTAGGCAAGCGTCCTACGATCCTACCAATATTACAATCCCAACTATTCAAACGCCTCGTCTTGCCTTTCTGTCCCAATACCCAACGATAATCATCAATATCACCAAGTCCTTGCTATTGATCATTGATCCACAGAACTGTGTCCAAACCTTTGCATGTTATTATTTGAATTTGTCTCAGCTGCCGGATTTCTCTGCTTACTCATCCATTTGATGTTATATTAGTATGTAAAAAAGAAAAAATATTACGGTGTATTAACCATTTGTTTGCTTTATATTTCTTCAGATTCTCTGCCAACATTAAAGAACATTAAAGACGTTTTTGAAGAAACTGTTCCTTTTGTATCCTGTGGAAAATGCGTGTGGATCCTGTTTGACTATAACATTAGTGTTTATTCACTCTCCACCGTTTGCTTCCATAACTTCTGCTATGTGAGAAAGTTCTCGTTTCCTTGAAGACATTTAATATCAGTCCGGCTACACAGCGCTGAACTAAAACTCCTGCTCGTAGCTCTGGTCTGCTGGTCTCTGAAGGCCCCTCTTGTTCCCTCACAACTTCTCGCCTCGACCAAAAATTCTCCCAGGGTTTGTTTTTACTGCCAGGAATGTCACGGTAAGTCGCAGAGAAAATATTCCTGCACAAAAGACCACAGACAGACGGACAGACGGAGTATCAGAGTCCAGTCAGGATTTATGTTCGAGCTTTAAAGCAGTGGCTGCTAAATTGGGGTGACCTACAAGGGTCAGCGAAGGCTTCAGAGGGTTCCCCAGACAGCTGCCAACAAAACAGCTGTCTACTCCCATCTGGCTGGGCAGCTATTTTTACATCTCCACAACGTTTCAGATCTTACAGGGAAACATTACAATAAAAGGCGGCAGCGGCGCACACATTATCTGAGAAGACGTTGGCTTCTTCTTTCAGTGGACACAGGATCCAAAAACTGGTTCCCAAAGCAAAGAGCTGTGCCTGTCACACGTCTCCAAAGCTTCTTAAAGTGCTTCAACACAGAAAAAGCTTAAGTACAAAAATTCCCCATGTAAGAGAAAAGCCATTGTTCCATTCAGTGGTAGAGCTGGAGGCAAAAACATTGTTCTGGATGGTTTATTACATCACATCAGTGTTTCTCAACAAGTTACAAGAAAGGTGAAGATCCTACTGACAGTTTATTACGAGGACAAGTTCTCCAACTGTGAAACGTTACTTCTTCTAAATGATCACAATTTATAAATCAGACTGCTAAATAGACATTTTGAAAAAAAGTTAGTTTTTTTCCTTCGATGGAACATTTACCTAATAAATTTAGATTTGAGCAGTGTTGGCCTTAGGAACATGCATGAACGACAGAAACACGCCATAAACCATTAATAACTGTAGACATGCCTTAAACAAATTGTTGTACATGCTCCACTGCCAACGATACAGCAAACTGTATATCTTTGTTTTGAGCGCTTTGACTGTGCGAACAGAGGTGTTATCTTATATGCTCAGTCAACCAGACAATATAAGCAGGTATACAGTTACACTAGTGTGTGTGTGTGTGTGTGTGTGTGTGTGTGTGTGTGTGTGTGTGTGTGTGTGTGTGTGTGTGTGTGTGTGTGTGTCTCCGTAGTCTCCTGCTATCAGCCTCTAATCCTACTATGATAATCCTGACTTGTTCTACTGACCGAGGGACAGATAGAGGGACGAGGAAGAGGCCGACAGGAGATCTCAGGAAAGTGAGAACGCTGCCCTGTTGACCTCTCCGGAGTCCAGGACGACTTCAGCAGTTTTATTCATCTATCCAGGCAATCAGAAAGACAGGAATTCAATGATTCATCCAGCAGGAAAGACCCATAGCTGGGAATATTAACTCCGTCATGCATACAAGCCTTTTCATGAATTTCAGAGCAAGTGAGTGTGTTGGTTGTAAGTCTGAATGAGAAACACTTTACAGTTTTCCATGAAAGCCTCAAAAGAGCTGATACACACGCCCCACTCCGACCTTGCACTGATATCCATCCTGACAAATCCGATAAGATGCCAGCGTTTAGCATGCATGTTCACACCGGGTATTAAAATGTGTGCCCAAGTGCATCCCGAGTGATCCGATCTGACCTTTCCAGTCCAAATGCAAATGAACATGCACATCTCTCTTGCTTGCAAACACCAGCTGCTGTTTTTAACTGCCAGAGAGCAGCTGGAGACGACAAGGCTGAACCCGCAGGTTACAGAAAAATAAGGGAAAGAAGAAAAGAACAAGAGGAAAAAGACGCACCGCAAAAATATGCACAACACAAATCAGGGTGCAAACAATGCAAGGAAAGATCGACAGGAATCGCAGTTTGTGAGGCCGTTCCTGAATCCGTCCAGGAGGCTTCTGTGTTCAGGCTTTAGACACAAACCTGACAGACACAAGCGCCCCGACCAGGCGCGAACGTACCCTGAGTGACTGCACCCGAGTCCGTCTCCCAACCAGAGTCAATACAGTCAACGACAACGAGACTAAAAAATAATCCTGTTCGTTTCTGTCTGTATTTCAGCTAACAGGGCAAAACTAACTGAAGCTGTGGGTAAAATGAACCTGGCTGGTGTTTTGTTGTTGTTTGACACCTAATTTCTCTAATTACTCAAAAGAATGAAGGGTTTTTGTAGCTTGTTGATAAGGATTCTTTCATCTTAAATGTTTCTGTCGATAAGTGTAAGTCAATACCGTTAACTAAAAACTAAAACACAGACTAAAATGAACCAATTTTAAAACTAAAACTAAAATAATCAAACATACTGAAAAATGAAAAGACCTGGCGCTGTAGTTAGCTGGCGTTAATCGTGAGTTCCCCTCATAAACGGAGCTACTGAACACAACGTCGTAACTTTAAATCCAGTGTTTGAGGAAATTCAACAGATGCCCACTACGGTTTAACATCTTGAAGTGATGCACAGACTCGACCCCCCAGCTGAAATGTATGAGGCCTGATATTCAACGTGATATTCCACCGGTGTGGTATTCTGCTACTGACTTAATGCGTCTTTGGGAGCAGCATGTGGAAGACAGGGTTTACAAAAGGGAAAAAAAAAGAGAGAGAGATATTAGATGACTTTAAAACAAAATAAATTCACTGGAATGAATTTGCAGAGAACAGTAGAGATACGTTTGTATTTACTGGTGGTACTTTTATGTTTTTTATTTAACCTGCCTCCAGAACAGCAGACGCAAAAAAACATTGCTGAGATTTTCAAACTGTGAACCAACACAGCCTCCAATCACATATTCACCAGAGGACACTTTCACCGCGCGACAAACATCTGGGATGCTCGGAATGCAGATGCTTGAGTGAAAACTTTCTTCCATGTCACAAGTGGACGGGTGCGAGTTTGTTTTATGTCGTACACGCAGTTAAAACCGCGGCCGCCACTCAGTGGTTCCTACACGTATTTGATCAATGTATTTGGAAGTGACTGGTTATCGAAGTGGAAATAAACAGGTTTAAGAAGCACGTACAAATCCGACGCACACCGTATCGTGAGTAATCAGCTGTCGGATCGCGGATGAGTGACTTGCCAAAGGAACGTGGCTGAGAAAATTCCTCCGAAACCAGTTTGAAAGTGAAACCTGACAGTTACAAAGAAACTGTTACCATGACTAGTTTGAGAACCTGTTTGTCATTGGAAACAAAAATAAACAATGTTTACACAATGGTTACACATTCTTTTCATGTCTTGTCTGTGCATCATTGTTGAATTTTGATTGAATGTGCATTTCATTCCTTTGGAACTAATCCCCCTTCAGGGACTGATGAAGTATTTCTTTCGAACACCCGTCTGTTTTATAAAGTTTTAAATGATGTGCTTAGGGTAGTTGTATGTGCCTTGGGTAGTTGTATGTGCCTAGGGTAGTTGTATGTGCCTAGGGTAGTTGTATGTGCCTAGGGTAGTTGTATGTGCCTAGGGTAGTTGGAAGGCCTATTTCAGGTATGCAGAGAGGATGGGCAGTAGTTTATTTGATTTTGTTTCTTTGATCCAAACAGCACGGATACCTGCGTTGAACTAAAGAGCCACCCGAACATCCAGAAGATCACCAAGGACGCCCACACTCAGAGCAACAATGCTTTCAACTCTGCCAACGTTACCCAACTTAATTAATCGTAATCATTGAAATGCTGATATTGATCAGCATTTGTGTTGTGAGTTTACTTTAGATTATGATGCAACGTCCTAGATTTAAATCTAGCATTAGGTCAGCAATAGTAGAGCTTAAGTTATTTAACAACAAGTTATGTGGCACAGCAGATTGGAAGTTATGCCGTTCCATATGAAACTAATTAAAAACAAATTAATATAATCTCAGCGAATGGCGCATGAACAGTGTGGATGCTGGATGATCTTCTCAACCTTACACTGATCTGCAAACCCTCACCTCTAATTTAACTTTACCAACTATATCTGTTGTTTTTGTTGGCATTTTCACAACAATAAGACTTCAATGAAATACCAAAACTAGGACTTGTCGTTTTCACCGTGTTCTTGGGTTAACGCACGGTTGGTACAGAAGAGAGTGCTCCGATGAATTTTGATTATTTATGCGATTATCACTGCACAGTGACTTAAGTTACCGCACCAGGTTGTCACAACACGCCGAGAGCTCGGCTGCGATTAAGACTCAACACGTTTAACAGGATTACTGCTAATCACACGCGCACTAATGGGTCGTACGCCGCGATCATGTCAACGTGCTAGACACATTCAGACAAACCTCCATAGAGCTCAGGTAGTGGGGTTCTGGCTACAACAAACTATAAAAACCAAGATGTCCAAACCTTGCAGTTCTGAGAGAAAGCAGAAATAAACAGTTAGAAGTAATCTTAATACTGATTATGCGATAAAACATGTTCATAAAAAATAAACTTCTTTACTGGTCTGCTGATTATGACTAAAACCGTCATCACAATGAAGCAACTGTAGTGAAGCAACAAAGTAAAGTGAGTGAAACTGTTCAAACATCAGGTTGAGGGTTTATTTATTCTTGTTTGAGCAACACTGGCTGCCTCGAACAGAGAAAAAGAGCGTCAACACCAGGTCAATGGTTTGCACATTTCATACCATCCTCTGCAAGCAACCGTATCGCTCCTCTTAACGGGTAGTGTTGTACAGATTGAAGGAACCAATCCCACCAACCTGAGGAGATAAAGGAAGGCTGACTATTTCAGAACTACGCATATGAAATCAGACAAAGGTGTAGCGTTGCATCTGCAGTCACGTGAAGGCATGGAGGACTTATTTTCATGAAACAATGCTGATAAAACAGACGGGGCTTTCAGGCCTTAATCGGCGCCTGAAGGGGATACTTAAGCGAGGAACAGAAGATCCTGCATTCCAAGTTCTTTCATCAACATCATTTCTTTCTTCATTACAAACAGAAAATACTTTCATTAGTTTCATAAGAGTTGTGCGAGTTCAGTTTGTCGCTCTGGCCTACGAGTTAATATGAACCACTCTCGTCAAACACACATCTGCATGTGATCTCGGAAATTCTTGTTTACTCACAAACATTGGTACATTTGAGAGCAAAGAGGAAAAAAAGAGTCACATCTCAGCTCTTTCAGCTTCCAGGCTGAATCATCTGATTTCCATACCAACAACTTGTGGTGTAAACCGGAGCCACGCAGCCTTCAGCGAGGCTGACGGGGGTAAAGAAAGCTCGGCGAGTTTCTCTCTTCGCCGTCACTCATGATGTGTGAAGGATTTAATAATAGTTAACCCTTCAACTATAAAAACAACCTGTACGCAGTTTACTGCATCGCTCCAAACACCCTGAATATGACCCAGGGTCAGACCCTGAAAACTTGGAAATGACCAATTAAAACACCTCTTTAAAAAAGAAAAATCAAACGATACTCAGGTGTGACCATGCGACACAAAGCCCACACCCACCAACGTCCCACACCTACCCACACTGCCCTCATCCCTATGACCTCATCAACAACATCTTTCTCTACATGTCAGCTCACGTCCATCCCTTTAAGATACTTAAAAACCTGCACTTGAACAGTTCAGATATGTGGTTGCACCCGTTAACAGCTGGAGGGCCACATCTGGGTTGCCAGTCTGACACAAACCAGGAACTCTGGTTTCTCTACTGACCACTAGGGACCGGCTCCAAAAGCGTGCCACTTGTGAGGGCAGCGTTTTACTGATGTTATGTTGCTTTACAGTCCGTGACAAACGGGAACTCAGAATTTCCAAAACTTCCAAAACCAAATGTCACTCTGTGACATTCACCGGTCCCCTTCAGATCTTAAAGACTGCATGCAATAGTGTCAAATATACTCACAAATATATATTTCTGAGCTTTTGGGCTGGTGGTAACTTGGGACACAACTTCTCAAGCAGAGACAGATTTCTGTCCCCCTCGACTGAATTTGAAGGACGCAGCCACTGCGTCCCATTTCGTTAAAAGCATCACAGAGTCCAAAGGTCCTGACGTCAGTGGCCTCTGTTCTGCTTTCTTAGGCAAATCAATAAAGTCTGCGAGTGTTTACTTTGTCCGTCCTAAAGGAGAGAGAAGGGTTCTCATGGCGCATCGTTATGTGGCACAGCAGGACGCTGCGTTCTGAGCCGCATTCATGACGCTCAACCTTCAGGCTCACGACTCGTTGATTTATAATTGTCTTGATTTCATTTCACTGATCACACTGCAGGACTGATCAGGGACGGAGGGTCACCGTAACCGCGGAGGGAAGAGATGAATATTCGATTATGGTCTAAAGGCAAAAACAAGCGGTGCAAGCGGTTTGTGTTGCGACTTATTCAGGACACAAAAGACAAAAATACAGAGAAAAAAAACAAAAAACGCAGAGGTAACGGAGATCTTCTGTGCTGCAGAGATGATGGTGAATGAATGCCGATAGCCGCCCATCAGCCACTCTGCCATTGACCCGCTGGTGAACTCTGGTACTCTGGGCCACGATCGTGGCGTCTGAAAGCATCCAAACCAACTACGGCGTTTTCATGCCTCTGATCCGACAACACAGTCTGTTAGAAAGTACGCAATGACACGCCACTAAAACGTCTTCATTTAAGAACAACACTTATGTTTCCTTCCTCTATTTTGCAAAAGAAATCTGCTGACTGAGGGAAAGCTGTGTGAAAGGGACTAAAGTCAGCTCTCATGTGAAACATAAGTGAAGCTTCAACATACAACTGTTACCAGCAGGACCTGTGTGACTGGACTTCAGGTACAGGGAGGAAAGGTTCACATTTTTATAAGCCGACTAATGCCCCTCCATGAGTCCCGATAACATTTACCATCAACGCCACCTTTAGGTGAAACAAAAACTTTTAACAAAATGCAGTCAACTTTAAAAAAAATTAATCCTAGTAAAATCTCCTGTGATAATTAGAGCAGGAGCAGCCCACTGGTGAAGGTCCGGTTTACCGGTGAAGGTCCAGTTTACCGGTGAAGGTCAAGTTTACCGGTGAAGGTCCAGTTTACCGGTGAAGGTCCAGTGTACCGGTGAAGGTCCAGTGTACCGGTGAAGGTCCAGTTTACCGGTGAAGGTCCAGTGTACCGGTGAAGGTCAAGTTACCGGTGAAGGTCCAGTGTACCGGTGAAGGTCCAGTGTACCGGTGAAGGTCAAGTTTACCGGTGAAGGTCCAGTTTACCGGTGAAGGTCCAGTTTACCGGTGAAGGTCCAGTGTACCGGTGAAGGTCCAGTGTACCGGTGAAGGTCAAGTTACCGGTGAAGGTCCAGTGTACCGGTGAAGGTCAAGTTATCGGTGAAGGTTAGGCCAACTAGTGAAAGTCCGGTTTACTGGTGAAGTTCTGGTTTACCGGTGAAGGTCCGGTTTACCGGTGAAGGTCCGGTTTACCGGTGAAGGTTAGGCCCACTAGTGAAAGTCTGGTTTACTGGTGAAGGTCCAGTTTACCGGTGAAGGTCCAGTTACCGGTGAAGGTTAGGCCAACTAGTGAAAGTCCGGTTTACTGGTGAAGTTCCGGTTTACTGGTGAAGGTCTGGTTTACCGGACTTCATCGTCTTTAACCCCTTTTATCATTTCTGTCCTTCGTCCTGTCAATTCCCTCCCTCAAATATTCCTCATGTTCCTCTTTCTGTCATGTTTATTCCAGTTTCCTTCCTTTCATAAAACCATCAAAACCCAAAAAAGTGACATTCTCTCTCTCACACACACACACACACACACACACACACACACACACACACACACACACACACACACACACACACACACACACACACACACACACACACGTCGATTTCCATGATGTCTATTGGGTTCTCAAAGTCCATTTCTCTCTTACAATTGACAATTAAAAGTATGTCCACACCCAAACTCACCTGAGGCTGCCTATTTTCCCGTCAGGATGGAATATTATTTCCAATTAACCACTCCCAAACGCATCAAATTAAACACGAGGAACTATAAAATATATCAATGTTATGAGATTATTGTGTTCTGCACTCTAGTTGTTAGGCATATTTTGGTGTGTGTGTGTGTGTGTGTGTGTGTATGTGTGTGTGTTGCCAGAAAAACCTGTATTTTCTCACAACACACATGGTTGATTACATAGACAGCAATAATTATAAGATAAAGTAACGTCATCCTAATTCTTATTTACAGTTGTGTGTTTGTGTGATGCCTTGTAGAAACTGCTGTTACACACACACACACACACACACACACACACACACACACACACACACACACACACACACACACACACACACACACACACACACACACACACACACACACACACACACACCTTCAGGGGGCTGAGAGCAGCTCTACTGAAATTTCAGCGACTTCTGCATAAAAGCTTTCTTCACCTTGTGAGTTTGAACTAAAAGGAAAAACATATTTTGATGCGTCACCAGCAAGAGAAGCAGGTGAGGCTAATGCCACCAACAATGGCCCAATTGCATCCTTCATTCAAATCAAATTCAGTTTTTCTCCTCAGTCAGGTTCAGATTTACTAGAGAAAAAAAACATCTTCTAGAAAACAACCTCTAGAACCGATTTGGTTCTGCAAACAACAAAGCTGGGATTGTGCTCGGCTGACATCGGCGTGGTCCACGGGCCATGCGAGTCCCTCCACATTCTGGGTAAGGAGGAATTCAGGAGAATCTCTTAACACCTCTCCACCTCTTTTTTTTCTTCAAGCACTGGAAAGCGGAGCGTGTGGAGTGGGTGGGAGGGCGAGCAGCGGCCCACTGCTTTCCTTCATACTGTTGTTGTGGTTGGTGCAGGTCTCAGCAGGAACACTCAGATGAATTCATGGTGATGATGATGCTGGATGTGATCCAGAGAAGAAGAGTCAGCAACAGGAACGCTGGAGATGGAGCAGAGGAGGAGGATTCCCTCTTCTGTGTTATTAGGCCTTCTTGCTCTGTATTGGTTCTTCCTTGTACGGTGTTTGAGTTCTGCTGTTCTCTGCCACAGCGGGATTATTTGGACACTTTACTGGCCTTGTTAGCTGATGCACAAGCCCACAGTCCTCAAAGCCACGGTGATATTTGACTGGTCTGCTGTTAGGATTTACACCTGCAGCCCGTCCTGTCCTCACCAGAGATCGTACAAGAAGAACTGGACAAAGAGTCTGCGTGACGGCTTTTGAGAGGAGTGCTTTTGAAGCCTCTTTCTCCTCGCAGAAGCCTGCCCACCACCGACGCTGGCGAGCAGCAGGATGATGAACTGCGGGTCCCAGCGGACTGCTTTCAGACCTGGCAGCACTCATATATAGATGATGCTGGCCAGTGGCCCAGATAGTCAACTTGGACAGTTGTGAAATGATTTGTGGGTAAAAATGCTCAACAAGAAGACTCAGTTACTGCAAGAGCTAGAAGCTGATGAGCATAAGGTTGGCCTCCACTCAGCCCGGGCCAGCAGCCTTCAAACAGGAACCAAGACGGCTTCTTCTTCCCGGCAAACCAAAACCCGCTCGCAGTGGACTCTTAGTACTCTTAGGTCTTAATTCACACGTCATAAGTCAAAACAGCATTAAGTACGAAGTAGCACCAGTGATGACAGCTATCCATTGGCGATGCCAGCTGTCAATCAAAAGACTACTCTACTGACACATACATTTGTTTTGAATCTATTTTAACATGAAACAACAAAAAAGTTCAAAAATCCAACCCCTGTGCAGTTGTCACAGATGTGAGATCTAGTTACGGAGGCCAAAACTGTAAATATGTTAATTTCTGCTGAAAAGTTGGAAACAGAAGCAAATGGAGCCCAACTCGCTTTTGGGGCCACTTGGCCCCTAGTGGCCATTCAACTAACTGCAGGTTCCATCCCAGGACAGACAGGACGCTGCCCCTTGGTCCAGACAAGCCAAAATGTCTTCTGGAAAAAAGACCTAAACTCAACACTCAAACATCCATGAAGCAAACCGCATCAAAGGCATTTCTGGGGGAGACTGAAAACTAAAGAGGAAGAAAAAGAAACGAGTTGATTGAGCAACATAGATGAACCAGAATAGAGATGAGAAGGGACAGGCAGAACATGGAGGAGAGAGTGAAGAAACGCGCTCAGCATCCCAGGATGGAGGGACAGGACGGAGCAGAGATGGAGGAGTGTGGAAGGTCGATGGCTCATAATGTCACTCCCAATATAGCTGAGACACAAATCAATAACCTGTCTCTCCATCCAGCACAACCTCCATGTCCCACGGAGCTGATGCAAGACAGACGTTTTCCTTTTACAAAAGTTCGGATTTACCATTTCTTCTGCATCGAGACCGCAAAGAGAAATGCAAACTAGTTTGCCCTCGGGGTATCCTGATTCTGCCAACATCTTTTCTCACCAGTAGCTCTCAGAAGACTCCCAAGAAACAAACACGGCCGAGCTTTAGCAGCAGGCAGCGCTGCGCAGACGGCGCCGAAGATCCAGTCGAATCTTCTGAACTTAGGGGACACTGCGGGGCTGATGCCCAGAGGCCCAGTTTGTGTTGCAGAAACACTAATATTGCTTCCCTATAACTTAACAACCATGTGCAGTTGACATGTCCTCGAGTTCGGCACAAAACCATCTCGTTTTATTTAAAACGCAGCTTTGTTAATTTAAAAAATAACCTACAATCAACAACAACCACTGTGCCTTCATGTCTGGTGCCTAATTAAAGAGCGGGAGCTCTTTACAGGCACGTCATGGTGCCCTAAAGAGACTCGGATCTGAACAGCAACGCTCTGCCTAATTAGAAAGAGTGTGTGTGTGTGTGTGTGTGTGTGTGTGTGTGTGTGTGTGTGTGTGTGTGTGTGTGTGTGTGTGTGTGTGTGTGTGTGTGTGTGTGTGTGTGTGTTTCTCTCTCTCTCTAATGGTTCTGTGTCAGGCTGGATGAACACCAGGATATGATGCCACAGGTTCTGAATCTCATTTCAAACAAGCGTGACGCCAGAACCTTCCTGCTTCCTGGTTATCCGACAACGCCGATGACTCGTGCGCTGCTCCCTGTTCTCACCACAGGATGTCTGCAAGTTCCATCATGTTGTACACAAAAAAAAAACTGAACACCTGAAACGTTGGAAGTCCCTCTTGTAGCGGGGATTCTTAGAAAGCTCCGACCTGTTTAAAAAACAGTTGCGATAAAGAACAGCTTTTAGTCTAAAATAGGACGTACACGGTTCGAAAACAGAACATTTACGGTTTAAAAATACCGCACAGAAAGACTGACACGACTTCTGCGTGAGTCATCTGATGATCCCCTCTTACACAATATCCTGGGCTTCTGAAGACTGAATCACCATCTGTGCTTTGTCAAGTTGACTTCTGAACAACAGACTGGGCTTCACGAAGAAAAACATCTCAGGCAGACCATTTGGTCCATGTGGCATTCATCGACAGAAATGTATAAGAGGTCAGAACCATCGTGGGATCATTAACTCATGACTCAGCAAGCTGCAGGTGAAGAAAACCCGTCATCTTGGTGTGATTCAAGGCCTTTCTTGGAAACCTCCTGGCCCACATGTGGAGATCACTTTGAGACATGGAGCCCACTTGAAAATCATTTCCAGGCGAGCACACACCTCCGTGGCGACGCCAGCAGCCTCCTTCCACGGGACGACTGCCCTTTTCAATCACTGGTTCACTTTTCTTTTTTTTTCTTTTCTTTTTTTTAAACGGGGTCGAATTTCTAATCTGATGGGATGTGGATTTGGGAGGTGATGATAATTCTTTATGGATGCAACTAGTATCTGCGCAGTAACCAACTATTCTGATCGATGTCGTTTCCCAACAAAACCAAACTTTACATTACAGGCGTGAAGTCAAACAGCATTCGTGTAAGAAGACTCGAGAACGGGGGAAATGGCTTTGACCACAAAGATCTGAGATACCTACAAACAGAAACGGGCTGAGAAAGCTAAAGTAGCCCCCTTAAATAAGGAACTAGTTTCATTGATATAAATGTGGTGCTTTGAATTCTGTAGATCCAAACTGAAACAAGCAAGTCTCGTAAATAAAGTATGAGATGCTCTTGGATAAGCGTGAGATAAAAGTCCAAGTGTTTGATTTGGTTTAGTGAATCTGATGCAAGAGCTGCAAGCGCTGACGTTCCACAGCACATGACTGTTGCAGTATAAACGCTTTTTCCAGGTAGTAAATCAGCACCGTCCAATAACGGACGTCTCAGGGGACAACAGCACTGACAGCTTAGTTTAAAGAGTAGGACTCTTCAAATACAGCTGATAAACCCAGGAGCATTAAACATAAGGACTCCAATTAATGATTCATCAACGGCAGGTAGCCTGCGGATCACAAATCAACTGAGCTTTAGAAAGTAGTGAAAGGTCATGTGTTGAGCCACAGAGCCAAAAAAAAGACATTAAAACGCTTTTCTTTGTCTGATCAGCAGCCATCCTGCTCAAAAATACTCCAGCTGCCAATGTGTTCAGCAAACGCCTGCTTTAAAATATGACTTCATGTGCACGTTACACATCAGCCTGTCCACAAAGGACCTCCATCATGTTTGGTGTAGATGCATCTGTGAAATGCTCTTCATCAATTCAGTGTGTTTTATAAAACAGAAATGCAGACACCAAGAAAATAAATGAGTAAGTAAAAGATTCTGATGTGTGCGCCTGGAAGCGTTTGAGGAAGTGTGTCCGCTCCGTTTCCCTGTACAGTCCACGGGAGTCAGTTTTCCGAGACCTGGGTCTACTTGGCATCGACCCCGTCACTGTTGCAAAAGTCCCAAACTTTTAACGTTTTTGTACAAGTCGCGGGATTTCCTGTCGTGAAGCCCTGATCAAGTTCCAGGTGGGATGAAGAGGCCAGATTTGTGTGAGATTGATGACAGATAACATTTCACTGTTTCAAGTCACTTCTAAGCGTTTGAGCTGGAGGTTGCAGCGAGGGACCTGCGTTTTTCTTTCATTGCTCTTCCTCTCCAGCTGTCCAGTTTGGTAGCGCAAAACAGGAAAACAGAACGCAGCTTTTCTTAGACACTAGACGCTGGACCGTTGACAAAAGCTTCTGTTTTCTGTCTCATACGCTAAACATCACCTCTAGTTGTGTGCAAACTTTACAGTGATGGAAATACAACGAAATCAGCTGCTATAAAAGTAGAAAAGAGAAATCACTTAGTTCTCCACTCACCAACACAAATTACATTTTTCTGATGGCTGATATTTCTCCAAACACTCATCTTTTTCTGGTCTCACTGACATTCGTCAGAATAACACACACACACACACACACACACACACACACACACACACACACACACACACACACACACACACACACACACACACACAAAGACCTAATGCTGATTAATTTTGATGTAATAAAACATCCTTTAACTTAACTTTATCTGTTTGACATTTCTAAACTATACAGCAACATTTTTATTGACCAGTGCATGAACAGGTTTTAAAATATGTTAACTGATCAGTAAAACCCGTCCACCGGTGATCAATGAGGTTCCCGTCAGCACAAACTCTTCTCTAAACCACACCAGCAGCAGAGCTATTGCTGGTTATTTTGATTTTCCCTCTAAGTAGATGTTACTTGTAAAGACAGCACTAACGATGAACATCTGAGAGCAGTGAAACGCTGACAGACAGGCAGCAAAGGGCAGCCTGTTTGACAAACATCAAAGTGCACACAGCTGGTAAAATCCTCCCCCATCCATCCAGCCCGCCAGCCTCTCAGATGGCCCACTTCCAGTTCAACCTCAGCTCAGTCATTACCCAATCAACATCACAAGCCCTCTGTCCACATACTCCGCGTTCATTTCAATGTGTATACACATATCGACATTTGTGATTCACACCTGACACACTTTATTTCACTCAGTTCTAATGCATACGTTTCACTCAATAAGTATAAGACTGTAAGTGCAATGATGGGAGAAAATGGAGAAAATACTTTATTCAAGGAAACCGATGAACTGGTTAGTCCCACCCCTCGAGCACAGATGAGCCAATGGCTGTTACATCTAATTGCATCTTCCAGCTGTATGGACAGGACAATCTGAACTGTCATCTGTTTGATGGCATTTACCGTTTGTCACGAAAGAGTTTAAATGACCCGACCGGGATTCCTGCAATATTAATTCCAGGCATTGCAAGAGGGTGTACCATGGAGTTTATTTTATTACATTTCCTAAATCTAAACAAAACGGAGCTAAATGTGTGCTTTGGATTAAGATGCCAACTTAATGTAAATAAAGAAATCAACAAGGATTTCTACTTTAGTTCTGCGATAAATAAAGGTTTCAACTCGGCTCACAAAACCTGGTTATCAAGTTATAATTGTTGTGTAACAACGTCACCTTCATCCCAGGTAGGCTGGATAGCTCACCCTGCACAAAACAAAGGTTTATCTACACCGCCGTGTACGTTTAAGTGAGATAGCGGCACCATCGAGTGCCAGGCGCAAATTTAAAACTTTAACTCCAGCGTGGAGCATCTAGCTGTGCCCCAGGCTCCCAACCGCAGACCTGGACCTGGACCTGGACCTGGACCTAGGCAGGTTATGTAGTGGTACAGATTCAGATCACTACTGGCTGTGTACCACTAGAAATTAGGTTGTGCCTAATGTCAATTAATTTAATCTCCCTGGTGAAGGATCAGTGTTGAGTCTGTGTGACTGTGATGAGACCAATTTAACCTCGTTACCAAACCTACAGTTTTAGATTATCTACCTATCAATCATGCCATATTTAAGTTATATCTGAATGTGTAATGACACACGCACAAAAAACACAGTTGGTCCGTTTGCGTCGGCACTAACTAACTAACTAACTAACTAACTAAAAACGACGCGACAGATTGTCCAAGGTAGCAACAGTAACTAAGGGGGGCGGGGCTTGCGGACAGGTCAGCGTAATTGATAAGGGAGCGACGCAGGGAATCCCCAACAGGAATGAATGGAGCCTCTCAGGAAAAAAATAAACCCTTTACCAAGAAAGGGATCGCTTATGACAACACACGCGAGAAAAAAAATATACAAAACATTTTCTGAAAATATTACTTGCAAATGAGAGCAGTATGGGTAATGTGCAGGAAGGAGTTTTATCAGTTGTTTACTGCCGTTACCTTCATGTCGTTCATGACGAGCTGGAAGAGCCCTCCCAAGGCGCTGCATTCCTTCTCTATACCCGCATCCATTTTTCCACAGGCTCCGGAAAAATCCTCCTCAACCTCCCAACGCGAAAACTTTTTTTAACCTCTTCCCCCCAAAAAAAACTTCCAGACGAGTTTTTAAGTACTCCAACTGATGAATCAATAGATGAGTTTTATTTCATGGAAATGGGGTGAGTTACGACGCCCCAAGGGCAAACTCCGCTTAAAAAAAACAAAACAGCCAAAAACAGCCAGGAGGAGGAAAAACCACAGACGGGAGTAGAATCCAGGTCGCGGCTGCTCACGCGAACGTCACCCGACGCTTCCAGCCGGACAAGTTGATAAACGTCCCCAAAAGCCGCGCATCCTGATCGAACCGCGCCGGAGTCTGACTGGAAGTCCGGACAGGTCCTGGTTCCGAGTACCGGTCCGGGCCGGTTCTGGTCCGCGTGAAACGGGCGGCGCGGCCACGGGCTCTGCGCTAGCCGGGCTAGCTCCGCTAGCAACCTGTGACCGTGCGCGTGTCCGGACGCCAAAACGCACACGCGCCGTCCGTGATCAATCAGTTCGTCAAAAAATCACAACACGCATCCCGCCGCGGGTCGCGGCCGCTGTCCAGCCTGAACTCGGCGCCTCCGTCGCTGCCCGCGGAGCCGACTAACTCCGACTCGGTTCCTCAACTTTCCGACGCCTGACGCCGAAGCGGCCGTTTTCCGCTCGTTACGCCGACAGGAGTCCAACCTGGACCGCACGAGCGCGTCCGCGTGAAAGCAGGCCAAGCCGCCAGCACGACATCCGGCAGGGCCTTTCAAAGTAAAGCGAGCTTCGTCAGGGCCCCCGTGGCAGGTGACAGGACACGCCGACCTCATGTCCATCAAGGTTGGCGGTGGCCACCAGCTGCCGAGCAGAGACGTGGAGCTGCAGGCAAATGTTTCAGATGTCCTATATAAAGCGTTACATTGATTTCTAATAGGATGGATAGACCGTCCGCTCCGATGTGTCGCCACTATCTTCCTCATCCGTTGTTACTGAGCAGAGCAACCAGCCACTTGTACAAACCAGCATCGGCTGAATGCCACCGTAAATGTTGATTTCACTGGCAAGAACATGTTAAACGATATAATCTGCTTCAAAGGTCTGCCAGCAGCTCTGCGGACATTTCAGTGGGGATCCAGTGAGGAGCCGGGAGCCCAAACTAACATTTAACAAAAATATTATTTAAACTTACAGCTTAACATACGATGGGCATGTTCATCCGTCTTCTCAAGAAACACAGCTGCACGATCTAATGCTTGTCCGTTGTTTAAGAAACAAAAAAGCTTAAGACATTTTTATTTAAACAAGCTTTTAGTTGACTGGGCAACTTGTCTTTCATTCTAAATAGTTTTTGTGTATACATTTATTTTATTTAGTTTCATTTTCACATTTTATTGTAAAGCACTTTGTGATTTTTATCTGCAAAAAGTGCTATAGAAATCTTGATTCATTGATTTTTTTTTTACAGTCTTTGGTTATTACAAACTGCCAATTGCTAAGTTAAGCTTCATAGAGTGATGATGACCAATGAGTAAATGAAAATATAATGACCAATCAAACGTCAACACTCTGTATGTTTTAAATAAATGTATTTGGTTTCCATCCAGAATCTGCCTCAATCCAGAGGTTAGATTGTTGGACCTTTTTTTTTTTAAAAGATTAATCAAGTTCAGTTCAGTTCAGTTGATAGAATTAAATTATTTATTTTCTTTATTGCTCATGAAAGGGAAATTGTAATATAATTAATTAATTTTAAATATAACTGAATAACCAATAATAAATTAACTACACAGACACATTCAAAAATAGTTGTACTATATTTGTGTTACAACCTTTTCTTCTCAGTTTTATGTACACATTTTTTAACTGATCTTTCTCGTTTGAAAGGAAATAAGCGTCAAGTTGTATAGATAAAAACAACTTAAAGAAATGTATACTTTGTTAAGACTTTTATTTCTAAAGTCTCATCACTTCCTGTCAGGACAGAGTTAAGCCCACTTGACGTCACCGTGGACTGTGAATGGTGAAGGTTTGTTGTGTTGAAGACGCGGCAGCTCGGAGGGGCGGGGCAACAAATGTAAAAAAAAAAAAGTAAAAAAAAAGACGATACACAGAGAAACTTTGATCCACTTATTTTCCCCAAAAATAACAAAAAGGAACTTAATGGTGTGAAGGTAGGCTGTAGACAGTTTGAGAGATGGATTTATTGCAACAGAAAAAACATCAGCAGAAGAAAAAGCGCAGTAATCTGTGATGGACCTGCGACCCGTCCAGGGGGGACTCCTTCAGCCTGTACTGAGCTGCAATAGGCTGCTGCAGACCCCCATGACCTAGTGGGGCATCAAGACGGGGAAGAAAACGGATGGATGGATGCAGTCATGTGAAAGATAAAGTAAATCTCTTTCAGGAGTGGGATTGTGATGATGAGACAGTACAACAAGCAGCGGGTCTTTGCCAGGCCTTAAAATGTGGTAAAGACAGCCTCAGATGGCCTTTGCCACGTCATATTACACAGTGTCATTAAAATTAAAACAACATATGTAGTGTTGAACTGTTGAAAAAAAAAACATCCCATAATTCATTGCCGTCAGAAACACCTTCAGCAGAAAGTATTTGTTGTCCATGTGGGGGATTTCTGGTCCTCTTCGCTGAAGTTGTTCTGACATTTCAACGTTTCTTTATGCAGCTCTTTGAGGTCCTGCCACAGCATTTAAATCAGGTCGCTGTCTGGGCTTTTACTTTGACATCGCAAAACCTTCAATCCTCTCTTTTTCATCCAGTCTTCATATATATTTGTTGCCATACATTAACCCATTTCAGCACATCATTAGCTGCAGGGCCGATTTCTTCACATTTGACATAAGAATACTTTGATATACAGAGGAGTTCCCGGTTGACTCAATGACTGATGCAAAACAGCGGCGGATCCTGACACCTCCACCGCCGTGCTTGACTGTTGGTATGAGGCGTTTGTGCTGATCTGCTGTGTTTGCTTTTCTCCAAATGTGGCACGTTGTAAGATAATTATATACGAGACAAAAGAGCTCCGCACTGGGCCACAAAATATAATGCTCATAATGTTTTTTAACTTGGCCTAAATGTTTTGTGGAGGCAACAGGAAGTCCACGTTCCTCGACCCAGTAATGATAATATTGTGCTGTAACTGAATTTGCTTTATCACGCGTGTAGTCTGCGGACGCCATATCAGCTTCTAGATTACACAGCAACGCAGATAAATGTAAAACATTGACTTAGACTCAGTGTCATTTCCCTGATTCACCCGGCAACAAACTGAGTCACAGCTACGCAGCCTTTCCCCCCAGCCCGGTTACCATGGCGACAGCCACAGTGGTGCATGCTCTTGTTTGCATAAAGTGTGTTATGCTGAATCACTGAATCACCTTCTGTTAAACACTTGTGGGGTTTCCATGGAGACCAAAGGTCTGTGCAGAAGAATATTTTTAAGATAATGTGATCCGGTTGGCTGAATGTCCTGTCTTAAGTTTAGATCTGACTCCTTTGTGACTGTTTTATTGTACAATGGAGAAGTGGAATCATCGTGTACTTTTAAGGTTGAGTCATTTTTATAATATATTTCCCCCCCAAGACATGCAAAAAACATAAAGGTGGGATATGTAAAAGTATAAGTATAAACAAGCATGTAATGGACTCAATTCACAAGTAAGTCTTTCCGTGTTGCAGTAACACTTGTGTTGCTAGAGGGCGCTACAAGACACTGAAACCATGAAGCACGTTTTTATTCATAAAATGAACTTATGGTGTAAAAAGTTGGAATATATCATATCTATAAGACATATAAAATATATACACTATATAGATATTAATTCCTGTACACTGTTAAATGTTGTATTAATCTGATGAAAACACATGCTTTTTATTTAAATATAAAACACAAACCACGTTATTTTTTCTTTTATCACTGGAAGTACATATACAGTATGAATAAAACCCTTAATGATGTCAAAGGCCCCAGACGGCAACAAAGTATTTTGTAAAAGACTTTTTGATTTATATTTGGAAACATAAAGCTGACATTAATCAACGCCACGGTGGCCTGTTGCTGTTCAATTCAGCACTTTTATCTCACTGCAAAAATACACATTTTGCATCGTTTTTAGGTAAATACTTTTTGTTCGACTAAGTTACAATGCAGTTCTTGTATTTTCGGTTTTAAATGCGAGTTATCATTCTAACTGGGTGGAATTTACTGGCTTTACTGGGAATTTGTGGGAATATTTCATTTTTTCATCGAAGCAACAGCGCCCCCCGCTGACCAGAAATACAACTGTCACTAAAATATATCTGGAGGACGTCGCTTGTTATTTAATTTAATCTATTAATACTTTTAATATGTTACTTGTGGGTTTTTTAATATCATTGTATTCTTTTAATCTCTGATTATATTTGAATTAAATGCCATTTCTTGGTTTAGAGCTGTAGGGGTGTCCCAGACTCACATGCTCTGCTTTAGTCACACTGAGCAGCTTTCAGGGGTTACTCCCCCAATACTCTTTTTAATATTTAAGAAAATGAATCCAGACCTCTATAAGTGTGACACTAAGACAGTATTCTTACCCAGCCAGTGATTTATGTTATTTTCTGGATGTAGGCCAACGACAAAGCCTGTCTTTGTGAAATAGCAGCAGGGGATAATTATTTTTATCTTCATTTTTTTATAATGATCAAAACATGCGACTTGAAAATAAAATATTCATATGACTAAGCCACAAAAATGTCTGCTGATGCTTTCACATCCCACTTTGTGCTTCGCAGCCACACAGTGGTATCCGTCATGGGACAAGCTGGCCTCCAGAGTTGTGAATCAGGGCTCTAATGAGGGTTAAAAGGCTCTAATTAAGGTCTACGTGATTAATTAAACACATTAAACATGTTTGACATCAGCACTGTCCACTGTCAGTAAGAAGGTTCCTGGTTCGACTCCTGCATGTGAGGCTGATGGATGTTTCTAAAAGCCCGTGTGCGAGCGTGAGTGTCGTTTGCCTTATACGTGGCGCTGTGCTGGACTGGGGACTTGTCCGGCGTGGACCCCTGCCTCTTCCTGTAATGCCCCCCGGCTGACCCCTGTGACCCTATACAGGATAAACGGCTCTGATGGAACATGTTTATTGTTTTTTGTTTAATATCAGTGCTATTAAAGAAGACATAGTAGGACTCGTCACACCTCCATCATCCCGCCTTCCCATCTTTGTGTCGAGCTTCAGCTTCACTTCAACCTGCTTTCGCTCTGCCTCAAAAGTGGGACGTCGACACTGTTTTAAAATGCTTTTTGCTTCATTATTAACAGCAGATTCTAATCAGCAGTCTGATCATTCAACTGATGAAAGAACAGAAAAACAGAAATGAGCCAGTGAAGCACTGCAGTACTTCAATTAATGTTTTATATCCTGAATAAAAAATTCCAATTATTATTAACTGAATTGAATTAAAAATGGAATTGAATTTACATATTTATTTGTGTTTTCTTCTACTTACACATTAGGTTTTAGGTTGAAACGTGTGAAAAAAGTGTGTAAAACTTAATGGAAAATAAAAAAGATGAATACAATAAAAACTGGAGACACGATGAACTTAAGTGAAAGATCAATTTAATTCAACTTCCCCCCATAATGCCAAACGTATCATTTTAATACATGAATGGTGTTTAAAATAAATACATAAAAACCGACATCTTGTAAGTAAAACCTTAACGTTTCCACTTGCTGTCAGAGAGGATCGACGTTTACGCGCCTGTTCGGGCTGTTCTTGTCTAACGATCACATGGAAACGGAGCAAAGCGAGAAGGAGTCTGCAGCTCCGCCGTCACTCCGACGTCGGCGTTGACCGTCAGCCCTGAGCAGCAAACCCAGCGCTCCCGAGCGCTCCCGAGCGCTCCCGAGCGCTCCCGAGGGCTCCCGAGGGCTGCCGAGCGCTCCCGAGGGGTCACAAGGGCTCACGAGCGCTCCCGAGGACTCACGAAGACTCACGAGCGGGGATCTTAGGTTTTGAGGTCGCCGGGCGTTACTGCAGAGAAAACCTCTGGTTTTAAACTCAAACTGCTTCAGTGTGAATTTATCCTCATTTAAGTGGTTCCACAAAGTTCACGGAAATAGCAGTCGTGGCACCGAAGAGTGACGTCAGTCATGATGTGGCTTTTAAGTAAAAAAAAAAAAAAGCATGATTTTTTTACCAGCGGGAGACTTCAAGTTGTGTCAGTTTGCAACGCGTGTTTCTTTTTTTTTAATAGGATTTTTAGATGCTATCTCATAAAAATCAAACCTCTCAGACGTGTTGGTCATGATTGCAGTAATCTCCAACACCACCATCATCACCATCATCAACATCTCCACCACCATCACCACCAACAAAGTCACATTTATCCTCTTCTGTGACAGTCTCACCGCCGTCATCAAACACTTCCGGCAATATCTTCAGTGGGATTTCACTTCCCGTGTAAAAGATGGGAAACAGCCTCTCAGTGCACGTGTGTGTGAACGTGTGGATGCATGTTTGAGTTTCAGCGTCACAGAATGACAGTGTTCCTGTCCCCGAGTCCAGATGGATGCTGATCAGCCGCAGCATCCTGTCAGGCTGAAACGTGCAGGGCTCCTGTGGGGAGAGGATTATATATCGACCTTTAGAAAAAGACACTGCCCACAGCCCCGACTTCAGGTCGGTGCCTCCCTTTCTTCTGAACGCTTCTGCTGCCACACCGACGAACCAGGCTTTACTGTCTCCAACGTCCACCGCCCAGCCGTGGCTGCCCGAGCTGAAGCCCTCAGAGGCCAGAACGATGCCGTGACAGTCAAACCTCTCTGGGTTTTCAGGAAGCTTCTGCCTCTCTCCACGTCTCACGCTAGTCAGATCCTCGGACAGGATGAGTCCTGCCTCGGCTGAGTTTGGATCCAGAGTCACAGGAGTGTAGGACACCACGTCCTTCATCTTGTTCCAGATGTTGAAGCTCAGGTTGCCCAGATGTTTGGCCTCATCTATCAGAGCTCCCGGGCCCAGCTCCGGACGGTCCAGCAGGTGGCACCGCTGGACTCTTTCTGCTGCAGCCGCGTATCTCTGCAGCAGAGACACATCTTCAGCTCTCAGGTCCTCTTCTGTGGCTCGGACTGCTTCTGAGAGCAACAGCATCTCATTCCCCAGAGCTTCAATCTTTCCAGTCAAAGCCCAACTCTTTTTTTCCTCTTCATCCCTCAGAGCAGCAATCCTGGCCTCCTCTTCCTCTCGCAGAAACTGCTGCAGCTTGTTAAATTGCTTCCTCATCTCTCTCTCGGTGTGTTGGACCTGCACCTGGATGTGCTCTGCGGTTTGGTTAAAGTTTCTTTGAACTTGCTGGAAGAGCTTCAGCTTCTCGTGCAGGGGTGCCAGAATCTTCTGCAGCTCCTCTCTGCGATCCTGCGCAACCTCATCGATGGGCCTGAACCTGTGGTTTATGTGCGCTTTTGAGTCTCTGCAGACAAGACAGACGGGTTCACGGTGTTCCAGACAGAACAGCTTGAGCTTCTCGGCGTGCAGGCTGCAGAGGTCTGCTGACACTGCGGCAGCTTTCTGATCTCTCTCCAGCAGGAAGGCCTGACATGTGTTCTTTAAAGCCAGGTTGCAGGGTGGGTCTTTACTTCCTGACGCACGCTTACAAACTGGGCACTCGCGCACATCTTTCTTTTTCCACCACCTTCTCAGGCAGCTTTTACAAAAGCTGTGGCTGCATGAGAGGAAAACGGGGTCTCTGAATATGTCCCGACAAACCGGGCAGGAGAGTTCCTCCTCCAGCCCGGGGGCCATTTTGTCTCTGGCTGAAGATGCCATCACACCACACCGGAAGTTAAAAAAGGAAGTTCACGCGCACTTCTCCATGAAATTATCTTTCAGTCTGGTCTGTGGAGGAAGCTCACATTCGGCGGTTGAAGTCGGTGCAGGTCTCCTGCAGATGTCCTCTCTCGGTGGGAGATATTTTCACCTTTTATTTCGGCTTGCAGGCGTCTTCTGGCTCAGGACCAACTTCTGCTTTCTGAACTGAGTCATGTGACCGATGACATCTGTGGAGTTTAGTCACACGTGGGGGCGGTGCCTATGATGTCCCTCACTGTTTTGGGTTCATTTGTTACACTTTAAATCACTATTTCACCAACAATCAGAGAATTATTTTGTGACCTTGTGTAATATCGCTTCCTCTTCTTTAAATCACTTAGTAACTCGAACTTCCACATTTACAGTCTGGTTTACAGAACTGTTTTGGTCGGTGCAACTGAACAGAAACCCAGAAACCCAGAAACCCACATCAGTGTCCACAGGTGTGTTCTGTCTCTGTCCTGGAACTTCTCGTAAAGAGGAAAGAAACCTGGATCAGGACCTGGATCATAAGGGGGGACCCTCCTGCCGAAGACCAGCCGGGTAGAGCAGGAAAAGAGAGGATGAAGAACAGAGACAGAAGAGACACAGACACACCGTCAAAGGTCCAAAAAACAAGATCCATCAGTAAAACTATCCATCAGCAGCAGAGCTGAGACTTCCATGTTTATATGACCGACACCTGGTTAGTTGGTGGACTACAGAGACCACTATCTAAACAGGTGTAGACAGCAGACACTGAGGGGGTCAGAGGGTGGAGCTGCAGGTCAGTGGATCATGCTGGTGTCCCCCTGCAGCAGGTCTACAGCAGCAGATCCAGATGAAGCTGTGTTGAAGACCAGCTGCTCTAGTCTGGTCCTGCAGCTGCAGCTGTGACTACTGGTCCTGACACACTAAAGTTTACACCAACTAGATGTTTTACTAAACAGAAACGTTGGAAGTTTGGTTTTAAAGGTGGAGGTGGTGTCAGCCTCCTTCACCCAAACTGGAAGTTGGTTCCATAGTGATGGTTCCTGATAGCAGAAGACCCGTCCTTCAGATCTACATCTGGATCTTCTAGGAACTACGAGTAAACCTGCACTCTGAGAATGGAGAACTAAACTTGGAACATGAGGAACCATCAGGCCTTGGAGATAATCGTAAGTAATATGTTGAATTGGATTCTGAGTTTTCCAGGGAGCCAATGGAGGGAGGTGAACACTGGAGAGACGTGGTCTCCTGTTGATTCCAGTCAGCACTCACGCTGCTGCGTTTTGGATCATCTGGAGGATCTTCAGAGAATTACTTCTAGTCTGATCTAGTCTAGAAGATACGAACATGTGAATTGTTTTCCAGCATCACTCTGGGAGAGGATGCTCCTGATCTTTGATATCACGGAGGTGGAAAAACGCAGTCTTACAAACCCGATTAATATTCTGTTTAAATGACAAATCCTGATCAAAATAACATCGTCTAATCCCTTCCTGGAGCGTTTGGGACCACAAACAACAACCTCTGTTTTATCAAAATATAGAAGTAAAGATTGGAGAGTTTGTCTATTTTTGTGAAACAGAGGAAGAATCTTGGGTTCTTGACCTTTAGTCCTGTTTTGTGTTTATTTGAGTTCCTGTTTTATTTTGAAAGTCTGACTCGTTGTGTGACTTCCTTTGATCTGGTCACTCTTGATTGTTCAGGCCTGCCTGAAGAAGTCCCTGAGTGAGGATGTAGTCCTGGTTTCCTTCCTGAGGCTCCACCATCATTCTGCTCCTTATCTCCTCCATCCTGTTCGCTGCTGCTCTGCGTGCTTTGGTTCTTTGCCGTTTTTTTAAGTTTAGGTTTTACTTTAGACACTTGTTATTACAATATTTTCCCCCCAAACAAATAGAAGCCTCGGATGTTGCTGAAAGTGAATTTTCCTACTCATCTCAGTAACATAAGTGCTTTAGTTTATTGCTTTTCCATGGCATCGGAAAAACAAAAATATCCCTGACTAGTGTCCATCCTGCAACGTTTGTCTGCCAACAACACAAGAATCAGATTGATGAAGAATATTGCTGAACTGTTTACCTCAAATAATCTCAGCTGTTATAAGCCGGAGGAGATGCCCCAAAGTACAAACTGTAATCTTCTGCTCCGGGATTCCATCATTTTTCCTCATTATTCAGTAATGTCACGTCTCTTTGTCAAAGAAACTGACAAACTGACTGTTTCAATAATAAAATAAATCGACTGAATGAACATCCACCAGAGACTGACAGCTAAAACTCCCCCCGAGCTGCAGGTGCAGAGCTGGGGGCGTCTGATTCTGAGCGGCAACGCCGCGGCGGCGCCCCCTGCTGGAGAGTCTGGTGGACGCTACCGAACGCAGGACAGATGTTACACATCTGGGTTCATGCTGAGCAGACAGCATCCTGCCCCCCAGATCCAAACATGACTCGTGCACATCCTCATGTATGTTTCTATAAAAATCCCTCTGCAGAGGAACCCTGCAGGTTTTCACCACGTTGGATCGTCTGACCTGAACCTGGCCGCCCACCACCAACGCGCACCTGTGACTGGCCTCAGTCAACTCTTGACGGGTTTCTTTGTAAACGACACGTGCGTGGCAGTTCTTTCCTTTTTTTAAAAACGTATTTACCCAACTGAGAAAGAGCAGTTGTTCACTGGGTGGCTGCATGTAAACAATCTAAAAATAACCATCAGTTTCTAATTTGCATTCGGACCAACGTAATATTCAGCTGGCATAATACACATACAAACCATTAAACGTTCATTTGTCATTAACATGTAGATTTTCAACATCTGACAGCTATTAAACAAAAAGAAGCTTGTTTTTCTTTTTTCTTTATTTAGTAATGTATAAAACACTTTAAAGGTCACCAGTGATGTACAAATATGCAAAGTGAGTTCTGTGATGGAAAAAAACAACAAAAAACCCTTCAGATTCACAAAATGTGGAACTGATAAAATAGAAATGTAAAAAGAGAGAAGTGAGGATTACTCCCGAACCACTGTTTCATGACAGTTTAGTGTTAAAAAATGCCACGGAGGACCCGTCCCAGTAGAAACGGACCGACGCATGCTCACTCCCTGTCAAACAGACTGACGTTGCCGTGGCAACGCCGGCTGGCTCTGACACGCGAGATGCTGGTTGATTAAACTTTAAACAGGAAGTTACCGGAGTGACTGCGGCTCTCTGGATGATTGGGAATCTGAGCCGGTACATTCATGACCTCAGCCCCATCTACGCCCGCTCGGTCCGCCCGTCTGTCCGTCCGCCCGTCTGTCCGTCCGCCCGTGTGTCCGCCCGTCCGTCCGTCCTCAAGGTTATCACGTTCGCTCCACAGCAGGGCGTCAACATGAGAAACCGCCGAGTCAAACGGATGGAGAGCAGGTTTATCGTCGCCAGGCAGGTGGAGGTGCAGCGAGCGTTCATAGTTTTAGCTCATCACAGTAAAGCTCATGTTTCTCAGCAAGTGAACAAAAACTGGTTATTTCATCATGTGATGACGGATTGTCTCTACTGCGAAAACACCAAACAGACAAGCATTTTGTGAAAGTTCGAAAGATCCTCATCAAAACATCCTGCTGTGTATTTATGTAAACTGTGGAACTGCAGTGAACTGTGGTTAAAAAATGTAAAAAAACGTCAGTCGGCTCTAAAACAAGATGGAACGGCGGGACTCAAACGCGTCGTCTCTCTCCCGTTAAATTACACATTCGCATGTAAACTTTCATTTCTCTGCTTCTCTCCTCAGACGAGCTCACAGGTGAAGGCTTGCAGAACTGGACCTGCACGAGTCAGACCAGTGCAGGTCCAGCCATCCAGGCCCCCGTCTGGTTTTGTGCGTCTCATCAGCAGCAGGTCCGACCGCTCGACTCGGAGTTTGGGAAACATGACTCGTGGCTTCTCTTCGGTCTCGCTTGGATCGGCGTACGTCTCCTCTGAACCTGCTACGAGTGCAGGATCTCAGCATCTGTGTGAGAGGCCACCTGTCTGTCCAGCCATCTGTGCACGGGAACGCCCGCTGCTCCCCTGCCTTCGCCATGTCTCTTAGAGAGATCGCTAGCGATGGCGAGCGCTCCTCCTTTCAGGAACCTGACGAAGTTCTCGCCCACTAACGGGCCCATGGCATACATGCCAGGCCCGTCTGCCGCCACCACCTTGCTCGTGAACGGGTCCACGTCAATCGGGTTCCTCCGGCAGGAGATCGGTTCGTCCGGGTTGATGCCCAACGAACGCCCGTTGTCCTCCAGAAAGGAGAGATTTGGGTGGGCGCCGATCAGAACCAGCGCCTTGGAGACCTGGACCACCGTCTGCTCACCGGAGTCCGACTCCAGAATGCACTTCCGATTGGGTTGGAACGCCACGACCCTGTGGCGCGGGAAGCTCAGGTAACCGGGATAGGAGGACGAAGGTGACGAGGAGGTGCTGGAGGAGGATGGGTGAGGGTGGTGGGGGGAGGAAGGAGTGGAGCTGGGGTGAAAGTTCTGGGCGTGTTCCTGCGGAGGAAGAGCTGGCTGGTGCTGCTGCTGTGTCATCATCTGATGGACCTGGAACCCAGACAGGTGTGAAAAACTGAGGACACCAAGGAAAACAGACCTGAACATTCCAAGCGGCTCCTCCTCACCTTGTGGTACTCGGGGTAGAGAAGTTTGGGCAGCTGGTTGAAGATGAGTCCTGGGTCCGTGACCGAGCGTCTAAAGACGTGGTAGACGGGCGTGTTGAGATGGTGGGCTGCCAGCACGGCGTCGGCTGCCGTAAGCCCCGCCCCCACCACCAGCACCGGCTCTGACACCTGGTCGAGCTCGCCGCGAGAGATGGCCGCCTCCAGCTCCCAAAAGGAGTGGCAGACGAAGGGCAGGGACTCTCCCTCCACGCCGAGTCTGGCCGGGATGTCGTGCGTGCCCGTCGCCAGCACCACATTGTGGGCCAACAGCGAGAAAGGCACCTCCTCCGAGACTGAAGAACCATCTAGAAGCAGAAGAAAAGAAACAAAACCGTGAACACCGAGCACGTTTTAATCCTTATAAACGAACAACAAGCAACGCTTTCTGTCATCGCACCTCCCAGCACCTCGCCCTCCCGCCGCTGCATTCCCGATACTCTCCAGTAGGGCGGCGACCCCTGCTTGTTACCAGGCTGCCTGGTCACCGAGGTAACCGTGGTCCCACAGGCGAAATTCTGCTCCAGGGACATCTGGGAAACGTAGTGCTGGTAGTAAGAGGCAATCTCGGCCGGCGTGGCGCGATCATTTCTCACATTCCTGGGAAAGAAGAAACGCTTTTAACACAAACAAACGAACAACAAGCTCCGGGTCTAATGAATCACTTCCGAGGAAGAGAAAGTTTAAGGCAGACAGGAGCGTGTTCACACATGGAAGAAACATGAATGCTTGCACGTGTAAAAAGAACAATGTGAACGCTGCGAGGAACGAGTTCAGAGGGAAGAAAGAAAGAAAGAAAGAAAGAAAGAAAGAAAGAAAGAAAGAAAGAAAGAAAGAAAGAAAGAAAGAAAGAAAGAAAGAAAGAAAGAAAGAAAGAAAGAAAGAAAGAAAGAAAGAAAGAAAGAAAGAAAGAAAGAAAGAAAGAAAGAAAGAAACAAACAAACAAAGAATGGAATGACTTGATTAGGAATGTTAGGCAGTTTTTTTAGAGTAGCTGTTTTTGCAGTGTAAACATTTGACAAACATCAGTGAAATAAATGAAATAATCTGTATGACAGGTGGACTTCTATCGATGAACTTTAAAAACCCTCCCTGCAGCACATAAGTGGAACTTCGAAGGAAAGGAAGAAAAAGACGAGGCCGTGTTACAGACCTGCGCTTGTCCCTCATCCAGTCCTTCAGCTTGAGTCCGGGAAGCTCCATCCAGTTAGCCAGACTCAGGGTCAGCATGGAGCCCTCCATGGCCTGGAAAGATCCACATGAACCCGCCATCAGACAAACCAGCCTGCCGCCCAGAGCGCTCAGCTTAAAACCGTCCTGACATCAGCTGCAGGGACGTCAACTTTGAGGGTTGATGTGCCAACGCGGAAATGAGAATTCAAATTCCAGTTGAAAACAACTGTTGAGTGGCTGAGATATTGTGCTCGGATGAAATTCAGATAAAACCTGAGGAATAATCTTCACACAAGTTTGGATAATATAACTATTAAATGATATTTCCTAATATAATATAAGACAAAAAGGTGGGTACGCACGTGCCAGGCTCCTCCTGGTGGACCCTTTCCCAACACCAGGTGAGGAACAGCTCGCTCCCGCTCGTATCGCCATTCCAGCGGAGACGTGTGGTCTAATCCGAAGTCGCTGTCTGGCAACAGCAGCGAATCGAAGAGCACCGCCACGGGATTGGACGATCGCCCCTCCAGCCCCTCGCACAGGTACTCCAGATCCTGCAGAACCCGCATCGCTGTTTCAGTCTGTCAGGTGAGCGGACACCAGCTTTCCCAGGAAATTAAAACTGCACGCTGAGCGTTACCTGCTCCAGGAGCGACAGGTGAGGCTGCTCTCCCAGCTTGCCGTGCAGCAGGGGGTTGGGGTGCCATGCCTCGGGTGACAGGTAGGGGGTGTACCCTGACAGCAGATACGACAGGCAGATCCCAGACGGGCCGTTACCTGGGAAACAGGCGGCAGCAGCGAGAGGTGAAGGTGTTGAATCTAATCTGTCCTCCGGGTTTCTGGTGTCCAGTTCACGAGTGCCTTATGTTCACCTGCACGCGCACAAATACCTGCTGGAGCGGTGGCCTGCGATTGGCTCGCTGCCGACTCAAAAACACAACTTTTAAGAAGTTTGAGTTCCCTTTTTGCTCTAAAATTTGCTGCTTCACATATAAAAATAACTGCTAAATTAACAGCAACTAAAAGCAAACACATAGAGATTGAAGAGCTACTCAAACGGTTGTTAGAGAACCACTTTTCCTGCACTTTTGTGTTCCCTCTTGTTCTGTTTATGTTTATATGTTGTTGCAACAAAGACTTTCTGTTACAGAAAAGCGTCTTTAATTCATTTCTCTGCAGGTTCTTTAGAGAACAATGCCCTTTTGAAGTTTTATGCGATGAAGTGAAAACATTTTGCAGAGCACGTGTGCATCTTACCAATGATCACCACAGGCAAAATCTCTCCGGGCAGATTTTCTTTCTCATGAAGATCCATTTTTTGGCTGCAAAGACAAGAGAAACACCATCCCTCATGTCATCATCTGGTCTTTGATTGAACGATGAAACAGGTTAATCATTACCTCATCTGCCAACAACGGTGAATCAGCTCGTTTTCTGCACACGCGCTTTCCCTTCATGCCCTCAAGGTTTAACACGCCAGCATGACCTCAAGTAAACAAAGACATTCGATGCCAGACACCTCAAACCAGGGGAAGCTGGTTTGTGAAGCTGCACGTTAGTCAAAACACACGGCCCCTCTTCAGATGCTTTTATTGACTGTGTGCATTAAACAGTTGTGCATTACTGCAGTGATCCGGTCGACGTGTTGCATCAGGCTCATGTGCAACTATCCAACTATCCAAGTCAGCCAGTGAGCTGAAAGTGGAATGACACCCTGACAGAAATGGATCAGGTTTCACCAGAACACGCATGTGCACGGACAAGTGCGCGTCTTTTTCCTCAGCTGAATCAAAAACATGAGCGTGTGTTAATAAATGTTTACTCTGCAGCCGAAACACGACTCTTCCAACCACAGACGAACTGAATCTGACCGCGCTCCAGCGGCTGAATCCTCCGACTTTCAACAAATTTGGCCTTGAAGAGTCTCGTGTTTCAGGGCAGCAGCAGATAACTGCATTCCTGAAGCTCTCGGGCGTTGAGAGCTTGGAGTTTCTACGTCCGCTATCGTGACACACTCGCACTTGAGTGGGCAGGGCGAGCTGAGGACGGGACGGGGCGCAGCGCCGGCCGGCTGAAACTGCTGCGTCATGCTTACACAGACGAACAGAGACGGAGACGAGAGGCCAAGAAGGAGAGAAAAGAGGAAGGCGAAGTAAAACGCAGGGATGAACGTGAAGAGAAACAGAAGAGAAGCAGAGAGAAAAAAATGAACTGAAAAAATGAAAGAAAGTGGCGACAAGTTCACAAGATGAGAGATAAAAAGGGGTTACATAAGAGCGGTGGGGAGGCTGGCGTCCAGCCCAGAGCTGAGTGTGTGTCATAATTTACTGACACACACACACAGACCCACCCACACACACACACACACACACACACGCACGCACGCACGCACACACAGACCCACCCACACACACACACACACACACACACAGACCCACACGCACACACACACACACACACACAGACCCACCCACACACACACACACACGCACACACAGACCCACCCACACACACACACACACAGACCCACCCACACACACACACACACACGCACACACACACACGCACGCACGCACACACAGACCCACCCACACACACACACACACACACACACACACACACACGCACACACAGACCCACCCACACACACACACGCACACACAGACCCACACCCACACGCACACACACACACCCACACACACATGCACACACACAGACCCACACGCACACACACAGACCCACACGCACACACACACACACACACACACACACACACACACACACACACACCCTGACAACGTGCAGGACTACGTGCAGCCCCAGTAGCCCAGTTTCCTCGTGGAGCTGCGTTGTTGGGATAATTAGCTTCCTTCATTCTTTGGAACCTTCTTTCTTTTCTCCCGGTGAGGAAAGCTGACTAACGCCAGCGTTACAGGGAAGTACAGGCAGAATCAACGTTATCAGCAGTCTGCAACATTTGAATTTAGTTGTTTTCATTGATGTAAATGAAAAAAAAGAGGTTTGAAAAATGTGAATAACGTGTGTCCGACTACAATCAGCAGCACAGACCGAACAAATGTTCAGACTTGAACATCTAAGCTGCTAATTACCTTTTTGTCCCTCTTTTCTTCATTTATTGTTGGTCTAGAGGCCGAGCTGAGTGATAGTTTACAGTAAACTGTCCTCTGTGGGAAACAATACGTCTTTCTTTGAGTGGAAGCACCTACTTGGTAAAAAAAACCATGAGTCACATGAACTTATTCGCTAACCTTTCAAACAAAGACTTTCCATACTTGGCCGTAATCTTCAAGGATATAAGCTTAAACAAGGAAGCAGCTGCAGCAGCCGAGGAGACTTGAGACATTTGGTCTTGTCTTGGTCCACATTCAATCAGTTGGCTATGATCGGAGATCTGTGAGGTGCATTATGGGTGTGAGAAACTAACTAGGCCTAAGTAACTGAGCCCTAACTCGGCCTAACTGAGCCCTAACTAGACCTATCTAGGTCTAACTAACTGAGCCCTAACTCGGCCTAACTGAGCCCTAACTAGACCTATCTAGGTCTAACTAACTGAGCCCTAACTAGACCTATCTAGGTCTAACTAACTGAGCCCTAACTAGACCTATCTAGGTCTAACTAACTGAGCCCTAACTAGACCAATCTAGGTCTAACTAACTGAGCCCTAACTAGACCTATCTAGGTCTAACTAACTGAGCCCGAACTCGGCCTAACTAACTGAGCCCTAACTCGGCCTAACTGAGCCCTAACTAGACCAATCTAGGTCTAACTAACTGAGCCCTAACTAGGCCTAACTAACTGAGCCCTAACTAGGCCTGACTAACTCAGCCCTAAATAGACCTATCTATGTCTAACTAACTGAGCCTTAACTCGGCCTAACTGAGCCCTAACTAGACCTATCTAGGTCTAACTAACTGAGCCCTAACTAGGCATAACTGAGCCCTAACTAGACCAATCTAGGTCTAACTAACTGAGCCCTAACTAGGCCTAACTAACTAAGCAGTAACTAGGCCTGACTAACTGAGCCCTAAATAGAACTATCTATGTCTAACTAACTGAGCCCTAACTCGGCCTAACTAACTGAGCCCTAACTAGGCATAACTGAGCCCTACCTAGACCTATCTAGGTCTAACTAACTGAGCCCTAACTGAGCCCTAGCTAGGCCTAACTAACTGAGCCATAACTAGGCATAACTAACTAAGCAGTAACTAGGCCTGACTAACTGAGCCCTAAATAGAACTATCTATGTCTAACTAACTGAGCCCTAACTCGGCCTAACTAACTGAGCCCTAACTAGGCATAACTGAGCCCTAACTAGACCTATCTAGGTCTAACTAACTGAGCCCTAACTGAGCCAAACTAACTGAGCCCTAACTGAGCCCTAACTAGGCCTAACTAACTGAGCCCTAACTGAGCCCTAACTAGGCCTAACTAACCGAGCCCTAACTAGGCCTAACTGAGCCCTAACTAGGCCTAACTAACTGAGCCCTAACTGAGCCCTAACTAGGCCTAACTAACCGAGCTCTAACTAGGCCTAACTAACTGAGCCCTAACTAGGCCTAACTGTAAGCCTAAAGTTGTGCTGCCGTAGACCTACATACACCAAGAGAATCTAGATCTCTTTGATGATTGCCATCAAACAGTTGGTTATTTAGTGACTGCAAGGCTATTTAAATAAGCGACTTTTTAATCATATTACAAATAGCAACATTGGTGTGTAATTAAATAAAATACATAAATTCTTGACCTTATAGCCTTCAGGCCACTAGAAAATGGCGAGATGCTCTATGGTGGTATATGCATCTTGGTGCTCGGTAGTGAAGCTCTCCTTTGTCAAAAAGTCTAAAAGTTTGTCAAACTAAAAGAAAATACATTGGCTTGTCGCCCTTAAGCAGATACACGTTTTTACTTCCAACCCCTCTGGATAACTTTTTCTTTTCTTGGACATTTTTGCTCTGAACCCGTCCCTCATCCAACCAACATCCGTATGTGAGGCCTTCTGAGATACAAGTAGGCAGAAAAATGGTTTCCTAAACGAGATTGTCTACTAGTTGGATATTGGTCCCATGTGACTGGTCACCTGGCTTCGCTTATGTATTTGGCCCAACCGATGGACGTTCCCAACACTCCAAAATGAGCCACATCTGCTTTAACAACCATTAATTACTGAAACGCAAAACACATCGATGGCACAACACCTGCTCCTTAACAACGGCACGGCACCTGCTCCTCAACGACAACGATGACACCTGCTCCTCAACGACAACGATGACACCTGCTCCTCAACGACAACGATGACACCTGCTCCTCAACGACAACGATGACACCTGCTCCTTAACGACAACGATGACACCTGCTCCTTAACGACAACGATGACACCTGCTCCTTAACGACAACGATGACACCTGCTCCCTAACGATGACACGGCACCTGCTCCCTAACGATGACACGGCACCTGCTCCCTAACGATGACACGGCACCTGCTCCCTAACGATGACACGGCACCTGCTCCCTAACGATGACACGGCACCTGCTCCCTAACGATGACACGGCACCTGCTCCCTAACGATGACACGGCACCTGCTCCCTAACGATGACACGGCACCTGCTCCTTAACGATGACACCTGCTCCTTAATGACAACGATGACACGGCACCTGCTCCCTAACGATGACACGGCACCTGCTCCCTAACGATGACACGGCACCTGCTCCCTAACGATGACACCTACTCCTTAATGACATTGATGACACAGCACCCGCTCTTTAACGACAATGATGACACAGCACCTGCTCTTTAACGACAATGATGACACAGCACCTGCTCTTTAACGACAATGATGACACAGCACCTGCTCCTACATGTGAGTAGCGAGGAAAGGCGTGACTGCACGTGCTCACTGAAATGTGTTAGCTCAGTATTATGCCAGTCTTGAATGCATGTTTACTTCCTCCTAAAGATGATGTAATAAACTTTTAAATAAGCAGCTTGCTGTGAACTGAACTGAAAGTGTCCTGAGTGCCACCGTCCATTCACGCCAAACTGAACCGTGCGTTGGGAGGGAATGATTAAATGCCATCAAAGTCCAGCAGCAGCCGGTCCAGCAGCAGCCGGTCCAGCAGCAGCCGGTCCAGCAGCAGCCGGTCCAGCAGCAGCCGGTCCAGCAGCAGCCGGTCCAGCAGCAGCCGGTCCAGCAGCAGCCGGTCCGCCTGCAGCCGGTCCACCTGCAGCCGGTCCACCTGCAGCTACACCCCTCGTTAGGTCGTATTCGGAGGTGGGACATTGTCAAAGTTTCTGTCCTATTTGTCTATTAGTTGTTCATGACATGACAAAAGCATCTGAGGACCACCTGCCAAGGTTGTGCTTCATCATCACACATGGAAATTTACCTTTTACCGCTGCTTCAGGCTGAATTTTCATGTCCTTTTTTAAAATTTAGAATACGTTTATGTAGCTTAAGTCATCTTGCTATTTTAAACTATGATGTCACATATCGCAGGTTTTCCAGCCGTAATCACAACTATGACTTCTACTAGTACTTCTAAAACAAAAACAAGCAGTCTTTTCTTCATTTATAATTTTGCAAAATCATTGCAAGCAGGAAGTCTGTAAATTTGTACAAAAGCAACAGTCAGCTGTCAGTTTAAGATTCTCACATAACTTTCGTGCTGAGATAGCAGATCCTGCTGTTGTCAATCTTCTCTCTTATTTTATGTAACACCCTGCATGACTCTGCTTCCAGCCCTCACAACCTGCACCGCTGCGACCTAATATCACCTTGCAGGCCATCTGTCACCTGCCCCGGCCAGACGGCTAATGAGATTTTAATCGTTATCGCCCTGGGATGGGCTGAAGGCCTGCTGGAGCTTGTGAAGCTGGTCGAGGCCACGGACAAGAAAAATGAACTGACATAACTGATGCTGCACAAGCAATCACATGTTCTTGTGCGAATGCCTTTGATTCCGGCTCTGGAAGCTTATTATTGGCACTTTTTCCACCCTGAGACTTTCATGAACTGCATCGTTAACGTCCTGTTTTTTTCTTATGTTTTTAAAGGTTAATTTGAGGTGTGTTTTGCGTGTGACATTTACTCTACTGTGAGAAAACAGGTCATCGACTCAGTTATTTCTGGGTTTAATGATTTCTGCCTCTTTTCTCTCAAACTCCTGTAATCCATGTGAATACAGAGAAAACACCATTTAAACACAACCATCAATAACACAAGGAATACAAATCATACTGAGGATGCACGGGAATGTAGAAAAAGGAAAAGGAGAGGCACAATGAAGCTTAAAGGTGTTTTTCTTTTTGCACTTCTATATAAAGAAAAAGCAGTTTTGCCAACATTTACAGTTGCAAAAGTATGGACATCTGCCTGCTGTTATCTGAGGAGGGACCGCAACACGAGACTCCGAGAGTACCTGCTTCATCTCAGGTTGATATTACTCTTTAGACATAATTATACCGGTAATAATACCTGTTTAGACATTAATGTGTTAGTAATAACACCCACATGGGTTTCAGCCACCGAATGTGTAATTCAAGCCGGTTGCATTTATGGTAAAAGCTTTTCAGGTTTGAATTGGCAGAGGAACTACTGGCTTTTTGGCTTCAATTTGTGACTGAATGTCTAACGAAATGTGAAGTATGAGAGAAACAAACTAGACAGTAAATGTAACATGTTTGCTCTATCTGAACTTTATTTAAACATCATATTATCCCACGCCAACGTTGTCAGAACACTGCATCTTTTGTAACGCTATCAAATGAGTCTATTGTCTAAATTTAGACGGAAAACCACGCAGGGGTCCTACAGCGTGACTGGATATGTAACCGGTCTGGAGGAGTCCCGTCACGATGGTTTGCTGGAGACCTGCCCCCTCAGCTGCAGTCACACTGAATAACATTAAATTACATTTCATAACGCCGCACCGGTTCATTTATGAAGCCGAGCCAAACGGCTGCATGTCTGCAGGAATAAAAGACTCACAGATTCGTCCTGGCTGTCCGGTTCTGCGAGGAGGAATTTATATTTCTTTCTTCCCTTCTTTCAGGTGCAGCTTCTCAATCTGACATGTTGCAGATCATCAACCGCTTTTTATCTACTATTTCCGCACATGTGCTTCACAAAGCTTCAGCAGTTCTTTGAGAACCGCACCGCTCACTAATTATATAGACCTGAGTGGCTCTCACCGCCAGCCAATCAGATTGGGCCCCGCCCCTCGGATCCGAGAAAGCCCCTCCCTCGGTCAGTCGTGCTGTTGTAAGAGACAAAGATCGTCAATGACAGTAAGATGGAGAAGAACCTGCGCGTCATGCTCCCTCCATCCCGCGCTGGCGTAAAGATCGTCTATGAAGGCAAGATGGAGACAGTCCGAGAATCAAGCTACTGGTTTACACATGGAGATCTTAATTTCTTTTTTTGTTTCTTTCTCTTTCCAAATCAGACTTAACTGAAAAATTAACAGGTAGATGCAGAGTCTTTTAATACCGGTGGTGCATAACAGAAAGTCATTCTGTTGACTGCAGACTTTAGTAGTAACATTTTTTGCATACATTTTTCATATTTGGTTAATATTTGGAGACCATATGAATAATCAATAATTTCAGCACCAAAAGAGCCATGTGACCCTAAACAGAAATAGGTGTGTAGGGATGATGGATTAAAATGTTACGCCCCTTCAGCCACAGATGTTATTTCTGTTAGGAGTTTTACATCCTTCAAAACATCGTCCTGAGATGAATTTCCAGGACACAGAAGGATGACAGAAGCAACATATACATAAGCTGGAAAACTCCGACCTAAAATAAAGAAAGAATTTTGACCAGAACTGCAGCGTATCCTCCGATTACTTTGTCAGTCATCATAATCGTATTTATACCACATATTCTGCAACAGGACTTTGTAATGCAGCTTCAGGAATGATTTAAAATAATAACACGCCACGTGTGAAGTGCCACTGCAGACCAGAGCTGATTGAAACGTAAAATACTAAAGCACATGGGAATATTTATTTTGAAAAACTTTTTTGACGCAAACATAATAATGATTCATAAAAGAAGCTTTGTTTGTTGAGCTTGATAAATGTTGAGACACATTTTTTTTGTATTTTTCTTTAATCAAGAACAAAACATCTACTTTGGTCTGCTGGGAAACAGTTATCCCGTCGGAGTTTGCTCTGTAGTCCTGGTGTCTTCCTGAGCTCTTGTCCTCGACCTCCTTGGAAAATGCCACGAGGTCACGGAAAGCTGGGAGGAGGAATTTGTGAAGAAACAGTCCATCCAATTTCTCCCTGCTGTCATTACAAATAACCTGTTACAACGGTCCTGCCTCCTTGGAGAGGGTCAACCACTGGTTATCTCCTGGTCTGTAACCTTGGTGACGCTCGCGGCGACGCAAAAACGTTACTTAGCACAGGCTGCCGGCTGCCTAGCTGCCCTCAGACCCTTCCAGTCCAGTCCAACCCGGTCCAGTCTAGTCCTACCCAGTCTAGTCCAACTCAGTCCAGTCAAACCCAGTCAAGTACAACCCAGTCCAGTCCAACCCAGTCTAGTCCAGTCCAGTTCAGTCTAGTACAACCCAGTCTAGTCCAGTCCAGTCTGGTCCTACCCAGTCTAGTCCAACTCAGTCTAGTCCAATTCAGCCCAGTCCAACCAGGTTGAGTACAACCCAATCCAGTCCAGTCCAGTCCAGTCAAGTCCAGTCCAGTCTAGTCCAACTCAGTAAAGTCCAACCCAGTCCAGTCCAGTCCAACCCAGTCCAGTCCAACCCAGTCTAGTCCAGTCCAGTCCAGTCCAGTCCAGTCCAGTCCAGTCTGGTCCTACCCAGTCTAGTCCAACTCAGTCTAGTCCAATTCAGTCCAGTCCAACCAGGTTGAGTACAACCCAGTCCAGTCCAGTCCAGTCCAGTCTAGTCCAACTAAGTAAAGTCCAACCCAGTCCAGTCAAGTCCAGTCCAACCCAGTCTAGTCCAACCCAGTCTAGTCCAACTCAGTCGAGTACAACCCAGTCCAACCTAGTCCAGTCCAACCCAGTCCAGTCCAGTCCAGTCCAACCCCGTCCAGTGCAGTCCAGTCCAACTTAGTCCAATCTAACCCAGTCCAGTCTAACCAAGTCCAGTCTCACTCAGTTTAGTCCAACCCAGTCCAGTCTAACCTAGTCCAGTCTAACTCAGTTTAGTCCAACCCAGTCCAGTCTAACCTAGTCCAGTCTAGTCCAACCCAGCCCAGTCCAACCCACAGCCACTGTGACGGCCTGTTGGTGCCGTTAAACACCTAAACAACATGTGCTGACTATGGCTTCTTAGGTCTTTTCTCAGTCAAGCAACGTGAAGCGTTAAAAAGCAGTTTGCCACTGGCGCTGCCAGCCATCAATCACAAGACCGCACCCCCAAATATGCACATATTTGTTGCTGTATTTGACTCGTGGAGTGTGTTGTCACGTTGGGTGCTGTGTGACTGTTTTGTAACTTACAGTTTGCTGTCATGTCCTTTCTGCATTCTTGTGCACTTTTTCTTTCTCCATCGACTTTGTGCACAGTCACGTGGTTTCACTTGATGGTGTATATGGTTAAAATGACCATAAACACTTTCTTGATGACTTACCTTAACTGATGTGGTCTGAAAACATTACAATTTGTTATAGATTACATGTACTTTATGGGTTCTCTTCCATTTATAATTCCTGTGAGCATGTATAAAGTTTCATTTCTGCATGGCAGCTTAAAACATAGTTTAGATACAATCCTTTAATTGTGGATAAAAAGGCTGAGGTCATAGTGAGGTCATCGACCAGGTTCGGTGAAATCTGACTCTCAGAAAGACCACGTGTGCAGTTGTCGACCTTCAGACAGATAGTTCCTCCACCGAAGCCACCACTGGTCTGTTGCATCACAAAAGAAAAAAAACCTGTTGTAACGCCTCTGCATTATTCAGCAAGACGGTGATGTTTAACGTGTGACAGTTTTAGTCATTGGTCATTCTTTCCCCACAAACTCAGGTGTCTCTAGTGAACCTTTATTCAGGTGATCAAAAGAACATTCTTTATTTTGTCTCTTTTTTGCTGTCCAGCGAAGTGCTTTTTATAACAGCGGTAGAGGCATTATAAAAGCAGTTCTGAGGCTCGGATACAAGTCCGCTGTGGCTCCAGCTTCTGGATCCTCCCGTCATGATGCAGCAGACTGAAGGTCCCTGCTGAGTTCCTTTTTTCACCACTAATGTTGCTCAATGGTCCACGACAGCAGAGAGAGCTGGTCTTTGACCACAGTAGGACGGCACACAGTCACATTAATGCAAGACCATGAGGAAAAAGGCAGATTGAGTCATCAACTTCTTGTAAATTCACTCAGAGGTTCCCTAAATCAGTGTATCTATGTAAAAGTGAAACTCATCTGGTAGGAATCGTGAGTCAACTGGCTCTCGTTGGTTTTTTATGTTCAGATAAAGTTGAAACAGCTCAAGTGAGGAAAATCAAAGTAAATGATAAAGTTGAAAAAATTGATCAAATGTGGCTCAGAAATGTGAAAACTCTCAAGATGATGGAAGAAGATAAAAAGCCAAAGACAGGAGGAGGAACTGGAGAGAAAAATGTTGCTGAAGAGAAGAAGATGGGTTTACGACAGGAAGATCAGCTAAAGACGAGTTTATTTTAAAAGAAGCTGTAGGCAGGGAGATGAGCGGAAGACAAGAAGTTGACCTCAAAAGAGAAAGATGGGCTGAAGAGGAGCATAAAAGCTGAAGGTAGGAAGCAGGCTGAAGAAAAGAAAAACATCCTGAATGTGGCTGGAAGCAGCTGAGCCGATTAACTGAACCAGGAGCCAATGCTCCAACTAATCATTCTAGCCTTAAAATGAAAATAATCCATTTCTTATAATAATTTACATTTCACTCTAGGCTTCTAGCTTCTTTGATTTGCATTTTTATTTACATTTGGGTTTATAAAAATGCAAATCTGCCCCACCTTTCCCTCCACCCTCCACCGCTCACCATGCTGCAGCTGCTCGCCCTCGACGCGCTCGACGCGCTCGACGCGCTCGACGCGCTCGACGCGCTCGACGCCCTCAAACACTCTTCACTCTTTGTCGTAACAGCATGAAACAACTCCTTTGGACTTCGGGAGCCTTTGTATAACTTCCACAGCCAGCTGTCTGTCCCACGCGGGGTTGAAGCATTGGAGGAGGACGGCCTCCACATCGTCACTGCTGCAGCAAACTCACGCCAACAAGACTAAGCAGGTCCTTGAGACAAAAAACAAAAAAACATGTTGCAAAAAAAAAAAGCACACTATTTTGTTTATTTTTGTTTATAATGTGCGCACTATTTTGTTTATTTTTGTTTATAATGTGCACACTATTTTGTTTATTTTTGTTTATAATGTGCGCACTATTTGTGCACACATTTGTCTACGTATGTGGCCCTGTGATGGACTGGCGACCTGTCCAGGGTGGACCGGGTATATTCTCTGCCGAAGGATAAAACTGACTGTACTGCAGAACAGGAGAAAGAAGAAGAGTGTAGTTGCAGCGCAACGATATTAAGTGCAACCAAGATGGTACGAAATACAAATCATAAAGAAGCTTCAGTCTCGACACTCAGTCGAGAGGTGTTGGAAAGATCTATAAGCAACAATCATGATGAAAAGATTGTGGGAAGAGCAAAGAGGAAAACCAATAAAAAACCAGTCCCGGACCAGTTCCAGACCAGTCCCTGACCAGTCCCAGACCAGTCCCTGACTAGTCCCAGACCAGTCCCAGACCAGTCCCTGACCAGTCTCTGACCAGTCCCAGACCAGTCCCTGACCAGTTCCAGACCAGTCTCTGACCAGTCCCAGACCAGTCTCTGACCAGTCCCTGACCAGTCCAAGACCAGTCTCTGACCAGTTCAAGACCAGTCCCTGACTAGTCCCAGACCAGTCTGTGACTAGTCCCGGACCAGTCCCTGACCAGTCCCAGACCAGTCCCAGACCAGTTCCAGACCAGTCCCTGACCAGTCCCAGACCAGTCCCTGACCAGTCCCAGACCAGTCCCTGACTAGTCCCAGACCAGTCCCAGACCAGTCTCTGACCAGTCCCTGACCAGTTCCAGACCAGTCCCTGACCATTCCCAGACCAGTCCCTGAATAGTCCCAGACCAGTCTCTGACCAGTCTCTGACCAGTCCCAGACCAGTCCCTGACCATTCCCAGACCAGTCCCTGAATAGTCCCAGACCAGTCCCTGACCAGTTCCAGACCAGTCTCTGACCAGTCCCAGACCAGTCCCTGACCAGTTCCAGACCAGTCTCTGACCAGTCCCTGACCAGTCCAAGACCAGTCTCTGACCAGTTCAAGACCAGTCCCTGACTAGTCTCTGACCAGTTCAAGACCAGTCCCTGACTAGTCCCAGACCAGTCCGTGACTAGTCCCGGACCAGTCCCTGACCAGTCCCAGACCAGTCCCAGACCAGTCCCGGACCAGTCCCTGACCAGTCTCTGACCAGTCCCAGACCAGTCGTAGACCAGTCCCTGACGAGTCTCTGACCGGTCCCAGACCAGTCCCAGACCAGTCCTTGACCAGTCCCAGACCTGTCCCTGACCAGTCCCTGACCAGTCCCAGACCAGTCTCTGACCAGTCCCAGACCAGTCGCAGACCAGTCCCTGACTAGTCCCAGACCAGTCCCTGACCAGTCCTTGACCAGTCTCTGACCAGTCTCTGACCAGTCCCAGACCAGTCCCTGACTAGTCCTTGACCAGTCCCTGACTAGTCCTTGACCAGTCTCTGACCAGTCCCAGACCAGTCGCAGATCAGTCGCAGACCAGTCCCTGACCTGTCCCTGACCAGTCCCAGACCAGTCTCTGACCAGTCCCAGACCAGTCCCTGACCAGTTCCAGACCAGTCCCAGACCAGTCCCAGACCAGTCTCTGACCAGTCCAAGACCAGTCTCTGACCAGTTCAAGACCAGTCCCTGACTAGTCCCAGACCAGTCTGTGACTAGTCCCGGACCAGTCCCTGACCAGTCCCAGACCAGTCCCAGACCAGTCCCGGACCAGTCCCTGACCAGTCTCTGACCAGTCCCAGACCAGTCGTAGACCAGTCCCTGACGAGTCTCTGACCGGTCCCAGACCAGTCCCAGACCAGTCCCTGACCAGTCCCAGACCAGTCCCTGACTAGTCCTTGACCAGTCCCGGACCAGTCCCTGACCAGTCCCAGACCAGTCCCAGACCAGTCTCTGACCAGTCCCAGACCAGTCCCTGACCAGTCCCTGACCAATCCCAGACCAGTCTCTGACCAGTCGCAGACCAGTCCCTGACTAGTCCTTGACCAGTCTCTGACCAGTCTCTGACCAGTCCCAGACCAGTCGCAGATCAGTCGCAGACCAGTCCCTGACCCTGCTGAGCTGGTATGATCTGGGTGAGGAGCTGGTTCTGGTCCTGGAGAGACCGATACCTACGTTTGGACTACGTTTGGTCGCCTTGTAGCTCCTCCAACATCAATTATTTTTCCTTCACAGCTGCTGTCGTTTCCACAGGAAGCCGCACGATTGCAATAAAACTGTAGTTCGGAAAGAAAAGAGCCGGAGGATCTCTGCTGCTCACCTGGCGTTACCATGGTGAACCACCCCACTGATCGCGTCATTGATGACGTCTCTGTGTAGTCACGGTCGGCCGGCTCAGAGCTCAGAACCAACTCTAAACCCTAAAGATTAGTTTTTTCTCAAATAAGTTGAAATTTAAATTGGATTATATTTTATGAATCAGCAATCTTTTCAGGTTATTAGAGAACCAAAATCAATTTAGTTTTTAAACTCAAATCAATTAATCAACGTCAGTCCTGATTAAAACTACAAGAAACTGAATTTTTTCCATCCTTTAAATGCCAATTTGATAACATGATGTCACAATTTCTATGAGAAGAAACTCAAAAACATTAAATGAGTTATTTTCCGTGTAACACGGGGTTGGGGGTTTCTTTTCTTTCTTTCTTTTTTTTAAGGATGAGTCTTAAATATAGTAAAAAAATTACTAACAACATTGATTTATTATTTATTTATTTTATAAATGAAAATGCACAGGCCTATGATGGTAAAATCTCATGACAAACAGTAAAAATATCAATTTATACCATTTTTACTATTTTTTTCCTCTTACAGAATTCAGAGATTTTATTGTGGAAAAGCTGTGAGATTAAATAATGTGGTTTTATTGGGGCTCAATGGGACGTCTTTTTCCACTTACAACCCCGAAGGGTCTGAACTTTAAAGTCTGAAAATGGAAAAAATTACACCTCATCAGTGCAAAGTTCATTAAAAGATTTGTGGAAAAAAAATATAAATCTGTAATGTTTTTAGAGCAGTTTTGAGGAGGACTTTTTTGTTTTCTAGCGACTTGAAAGGGCACGCGGGTTAAGTGTTGGCATCACGTGATAACGACACAGATCAGTAATTAGACGCAGTAATGAACGCTGGCTGAACAGCTGACACACGTTCACTGATGAATGGAGTAAAACTCTGCGACCTGGCTGAAACGAAGGTCGCTGATGTGTTTTGTGAGAACATTTGACCACCTGATGCAGAGCTGGGTGTGGAAGGATGCTGGTCTGTGAGTCATGGTGTAATCGTGTCCACGAAGCTTTCCATTGTCTGTCCTGTCAGTAGGCGTTCGGGCGACGACGTCACCGTGATCTGCTTCCAACAGCAGAGATCAGAGGCAGAGGATAAACAGCTCAGCGCCAGACAAAAGACCCTCTGAAGGGTTAAAAGTACACAAAGCATTCCTCCCCTGCTTTTTTTCCAGGAACAGACAGAACATTTGAACAAGACAGAGACAGAATGAGGGTACAGTGGCGGTCAGACACCAAAAGGGGTTTTAAACTTCACACGGCCCAAAGAAAACAGTGGAGATGTGCCACGTAAGACATTTTGCTCAAATGGGGCTCGTCAAGTGAACGTGAGCTGGACATGCAGGCTCGTGAGACGTCTAAAGTAAGTCTTCAAAAGAAAATTCAACACTAAACAAAACTCACTAAATCCCAGAGGATGTGGCTATTATAAGAGACAAACACATAAAACTTCTGATGAACTGTGGAAATCTACCAGGAAATCTGCCAAGCATCCAGCTTTTCTGTTTTCTATCAGCAGTTTAATTCTTGAACCAAAAGACTTTGTAAATTACGCATTAAGTCTAATTTCAGTGCACATGACAAAACTATATTTATCCAAACCTGTAAAACAAAAGGCTGAAAAGATAGTGACATCATCCCAAGTTTTATAAACTGCAGCCGCAGCATCATCACACTTATCAACCAACATAAAAACACAGAAGGAAATCTGAGATTTAACATTCAGTGAACTACACATTCCAGTCTGAAGGATTTGGTGTGGTTGCCATCTGAAACTAGAGCGCCTTTGAAGGTGACTTCAATGCTGGCTTTGAGCTCAGTTAATGGATTTGTTTCAAATTACAGAAGCAGCATTCAGATTTTACAGCCGGAGACTAAAATCAGTCTGTAAAGCTCTGGGAAGCTCGTTTTATGGCCCAAGATGCTGCAGAGTTGCAGAGTAGAGTTTGTCTCAACAAATACCTCCAAGTGCCTTTAAATTACCTTTAATGGTTAAAAATATTCAAGCATCCTTTGTTTTTGGTTTAATTTGACTCCATATTTTAACTGTGCAGTCACTTGTTTTGTTAATTTGTATTGATTACATGCAAACGGAGTCCAGCTGCTGGCGTTCCTGCCTTTAAGACGTGAGTTTAGAGTAATGTGATTACACTCACTGACCTCATTATGTTGCTCATGCAGCTCCGAGTGTGGGAATCGACCCCTGACCCCGTTAGAGAGCCTGCCCCCGTCTTACGAGTTGAGGATTTGTTGGCTGATGGATTACAATATTACATAAATAATGTTATGTAATACGTCTGTCTTTGTGCAGAGACGCTGGCTGACGGAGGTGATGTAATGTTTTTCTTCAGGGCAGAAACTGCAAACTTCAAAGTCTTATTCAAACGCAGGTTTCTTAAAAGTAAGAAAAACTCAGATAAATCTAATGTACAAAAACTGATATCCAGGTGGATTTTTTGGATCAGTTTAATGAAGCGTTTTGGATCCAGATCCAGAGTCAGCTGCTCTAATCCCTTGAATGAGTCATCACAAACATTTAAAAACTCGTAGGAAGCTCTCTCTCCTTCTGCTGCACTTCCAAACCGCCTTAACAAAGACTAAACATATCAAGAAAACATATCCATTTAAATCATGAACCACGGCTGTGACATTTTTGGTAGCGCTTCTCATAACTAGTTTAATTAACGTAGAAAACTAATGTGAAATCTGTGTGAAGTCACATGTTTGTACAGTAACACGTCTTTTCATCTCCATCCTGGCAGAAGAAGCTGGAAAAAGCTGAAGAGCAAACATGGTCCTGAGTGAGGAGGCTTCAAGTGTTTTCTAAGGGTTTTGGATCCCAGACGTCATGAACTCTTTGTGGTTGTTTGGTTTGTGGATATGTTTTATTTCACGCCAGTTAAAATGCGTTAAGGGTGTTGTGGACGGCGGAGCAGTGTGGTGGTTTGCAAGAAGGTTCCCGGTTTCTGCGAGGGGTTTGTTCTCCATGTGCATTTCTGTTCCTCCGGGGACTCGGACTTCCTCCACCACTTCAGTTTAGGGTTCAGTGTAAGAACGGATTTTGTTTTTTTTTGTTTCATTTGTCTCTGTCAGTACGTTTACATACACTAAGAGAAAGTTGAATTACTGCCTCAGTCCGACTGATATCCAAGTTTAAAAAAGCCATGTAGACACCTTAGTTGGGCTGCAGTCGAACCAAACTGGATAATGTGGTCCTGAATCGAGGTTTTAGAGCCTGATAATGTGGTCCTGAATCGAGGTTTTAGAGCCTGATAATGTGGTCCTGAATCGAGGTTTTAGAGCCTGATAATGTGGTCCTGAATCGAGGTTTTAGAGCCTGATAATGTGGTCCTGAATCGAGGTTTTAGAGCCTGATAATGTGGTCCTGAATCGAGGTTTTAGAGCCTGATAATGTGGTCCTGAATCGAGGTTTTAGAGCCTGATAATGTGGTCCTGAATCGAGGTTTTAGAGCCGGATAATGTGGTCCTGAATCGAGGTTTTAGAGCCTGATAATGTGGTCCTGAATCGAGGTTTTAGAGCCTGATAATGTGGTCCTGAATCGAGGTTTTAGAGCCTGATAATGTGGTCCTGAATCGAGGTTTTAGAGCCTGATAATGTGGTCCTGAATCGAGGTTTTAGAGCCTGATAATGTGGTCCTGAATCGAGGTTTTAGAGCCGGATAATGTGGTCCTGAATCGAGGTTTTAGAGCCTGATAATGTCGTCCTGAATCGAGGTTTTAGAGCCTGATAATGTGGCCCTGAATCGAGGTTTTAGAGCCTGATAATGTGGCCCTGAATCAAGGTTTTAGAGCCTGATAATGTGGTCCTGAATCGAGGTTTTAGAGCCTGATAATGTGGTCCTGAATCGAGGTTTTAGAGCCGGATAATGTGGTCCTGAATCGAGGTTTTAGAGCCTGATAATGTGGTCCTGAATCGAGGTTTTAGAGCCTGATAATGTGGCCCTGAATCAAGGTTTTAGAGCCTGATAATGTGGTCCTAAATCGAGGTTTTAGAGCCTGATAATGTGGTCCTGAATCGAGGTTTTAGAGCCTGATAATGTGGTCCTGAATCGAGGTTTTAGAGCCTGATAATGTGGTCCTGAATCGAGGTTTTAGAGCCTGAAAATGTGGTCCTGAATCGAGGTTTTAGAGCCGGATAATGTGGCCCTGAATCGAGGTTTTAGAGCCTGATAATGTGGCCCTGAATCGAGGTTTTAGAGCCTGATAATGTGGCCCTGAATCGAGGTTTTAGAGCCTGATAATGTGGCCCTGAATCGAGGTTTTAGAGCCGGATAATGTGGCCCTGAATCGAGGTTTTAGAGCCGGATAATGTGGCCCTGAATCAAGGTTTTAGAGCCTGATAATGTGGTCCTAAATCGAGTTATTCCAGCATGTAAACGCAAACCCCGGTTAACCGAGCGATTGATCGGCCCGGGACTCCCCCTTCCAGATAGACGAGACTGCGGAAGCAGGAATAACAACAGTCACGACATGACGACAACACAGTTTTGTGCATCTTACGTGCAACACGATCAGGCTCAGTATGAAATGTACAGCACTGCTGCATCGTTGGCGCCCACAACTAACCGGATTTGTAGCGCCACCTACCGTCGCAGATTCGAGCGCCTTTACTCAATCCTCTGCTCACACATATACTCGGATTTCTCTGAAACTCCAAGTAAATCTACAGCTTGATTTAAATGTGCATGTAACCGTACTGTGCGTGACCTCGTGATGGACCAGATAACCGGTCCAGAGGAGCACAAGTCCACGTTCCCTCAGCGGGTGGGGTTTTGTTGGAGGATTGATGTTCATGGCGATGTTCAAACTCCACACACTACACAAAGGAAGCAACTGTCCTGGTTTATGACTTGAACTTTATCCGTTTCTGTCCAAACGTTCTCCTTCAGCTGTCTTTTAAAGCTCATCCCTGACTTTTTTTTTTATCTGCGCTCTGGATCCCCGACACATTAACAATTCAGTCCAAAGTGCATATTTTACTCCATCGCTATAAATAAGAAAACAAACCTGTTGTATACTTGAAAATACAAATTATAATCATTATAATCAGAATACTTCCACAAATGTATTGTATATTAATAAAACAATCAAGAACTTTCTTGTTGTATTTTATTTATGGGTCCAAAAACATTTCAGATTCCAAAATGACGTTTGGTAATTTTATGGACGTCAGTAGTTTCAACTATGACCTTGGTCAGACGATCACGGCGGTAAATACTCAGCAGCAGTAAAAGAAGAAGCAACAACTATTTGGTGCTTTATTTTGCGTTTATTGATTAATTCAGCAACCCCTTGAACCATATCCAACTTCTGCAACATCAACACGACCGCAACTGGTTACTAGAGGTGAGACACGTTTAGGGACACGTTATCACTGCGGTTGCAATGCCATATCAATATTTACATAAAACTGCTGTTACCATCAGTATGTGCATAAAATGATCATCCCAGATTATGAAAGAAGGGTTTAATTTGTCTCCTGTAAATAGTGTTAATATGTCCAGTTACACATGCGCATGCTTGACCCATTTCCTATTTCTCAATTCCCTCCAGGAGCAGATAAAGGCGGTGAAAGACGCCTGTATACCGATGTGCCGTTAAAGTAACTGAGGTTATAAATTAACACAGTTGACGGTGGCGAAACAGTGGCTCATTGTTACACAGAGACAGAAAGAGTTCAAAGGAAAACAGTTCCTGGAGTGACTGTGTCCACTGGTTCTGTCTGCTATATCGGGGTAAATGTTTGTGGGGTTTTGGGGTTTTCTTCCAAAGTGAAGATTCAGGTCCTTTTGCCGACCACCTTCTCTCATCTAAAGACGTTAAACCTAATTATTTTAAGTCGCAGACAAAAGATTAGTGAGCTTATGTGGTTACTATTTATGCGACTGGAAGCCTTAGTGAATCAAAACGACAACAATCCTCTTAACTGCTTGTTTACATGAAGTGCATCATGGAAAGACTTGAATGAGACAAACTACTTGCAATTAAACGCGTTTGATTCTGTTGTTACACCGAGGTGCAAAATAATCTCCCCGTGATTCGCTGTGACCGCTACGTGAACACCTGACGACTGCGGTCATGAAAACACGCCTGCACAAGTGTCATGTCTGTTTTTATGAATTGACTTTGTGTGAATTTTGAATCTGGACTCTGCTGGAATGAACTGGATCATTGAATGTAACTGTGCTGAATTAGATTGAGCTTAAGTGGACTGTATAAAAAGTGTTTTCAGTTTGAAGCGTCATTACTTTTCTTGTTATTATATGTTGTTGGCACAATACAGATGAATTGAAATAAATTTGAACTGTATTGAAATTAACTGGATTCTCAGTTCTCCAACATATTTGGCAACACAGTGTCAAAAAAAATTTTAAACAGTCACAAAACTGTAATTTCATTAAGCATTTAATCATATTCATGCTGAGTTTTGTTTTTTTTCATTTAATAAGTTAAGATCTGCTCAGTTAGCTTTAAGCATTGTAAACTATTTTGTTAGGTTTAGGCATGAAACGTTCAAGGTTATGAAGCCGCAAAACAATACACACAACTTCAAATGAAAAAAGCATTTGTTTATTTCTCAAAAAACATTTTTCCGTCTTGTGTGAAAACATTTGAAAACATATGCATCTAACTCCTATCTTCTCGTTCTTCGACTTTATCTCTTTTAGTGACGACTGCTTCTCAACGGAAGAACAACAAGCTCAAAACGAGCCGCGATATTAACACTTGAGCTACAGCGGTGCATCAAACTGCACCTCTGAAAGAAAACTAAATACATCATTTCATTGTCTAGATTGAAAAATGACCCTTTAGACATTTCCTCACGAGAATCTCGAGTAGAAGCTCACGTGGCCTAAACACGTCTGCCCCCAACCGTCTCAGGTCAAAACGTCTGACACAGGAAAATCCGCCTCCTGTGGCTCGGACGGGGCAACAGCGCCGGGTTACAGTTATTTTATAGCCGTAAAAACTTCTCACTGGGAGACACAAAAATGTTTAATTTATGCCCAAAGAGTTTGACTTCATGACCGTTTTAATTTTTGCTTCAAACGTGTCAGCGTGTGCTGAGACAAGCCTTCCAACACCGAAGCTTCACTTCTCTATGAGCACTTTTCTCAATATGTTTTAATGAATCTCTGCAGGAGTTCAGTTTATCCAGATGATGAAAGTCATCAGCAAGCGGACTGATTGGATTCAGGTTATGGAAATGCTCATGACGGGTGTCCGATTAATCTTACAGGATAAGGAGTTAAAACTGGCCTCAAATATGTTAAAAGGGGAATACGGTTAAATCAAACTGTTTTCCTCTCAGTGTATGACGAATAATAAAAAAAAAAGGGTAGAGAAATTAAAAACTAAACCATGTGTGGTGAGCGTATGATATTTAGGAGCCCACAGTAGGGTTTTTAATCTATCAAAGTGATCTGTGATGTGACAAGACCTCGGCTTTCTTTATTTCACTTCGGTCAAAACAGTTAAGACAAAAAAAACCGAGAATGATCTTTTTAAAACATATCGTCCTCTTTGACTCAATAAATAAAAAGAGTTCTAACGAAACTACAAGCATCCTGCAGCTCACACGGAAGAGGAAACAGGGGAAACATAAATAGATTAAAATGATGAAGATTGGTGCTTGAACTTCCTCTGCCGTGCGTGCCAGTCGCTACCCGATAACCTGCCAGGCTGCGCTTTTGTCTCCGTTTATTTACACTCTTCACATGCTGACAAAAGCCAACAGAGCTGGCAACGCGGTTGCCAGGAGACGGATTTGTCTGCACGTACGTTGCCAAGGATGGGGGTGTTAAAGGTAAAAACCCCGAGTCTTCCTGTCTATGACGCACGATACCGGTTACATTCAACGTGTTATTTTTAATATTAGTTATATTTGCGGATCTTAAGAAGCATCTGCAGTATGTCTGGGTGTTCGGTGTCAAAGCATTTGGAATAAACTTCACTTTCTTATTTTACATTTTAACATGAACTCTGCTGAAGCTCCAAATATAGGTAAAACCGTTAGGTTTGGGTCTTTTTCTTTGATGCATTTGAAGAATTTGAAGCGCCTTTCAGCAGGATGGTTGAATGCATAAAATGTACTGGAATCTGTAGTGACATGTTTAATGTGCATCAACTCTGGCGTCTCATATAACTCATGCCAAGTAAGTAATGATCTACGACGTTCTCCTCAAACAGTAATCGCTTCATTATCTAACTTGGCCAGCAATGAAACCTCGATTGGTTTTCCAGCTTGTACTGGATCACTTGCTGTTTCCGTGCCGCTGTTCCCAGTTCTGAGGTTTTGCACTGGAATGTGTCATTAATCCAGTTTGAAGTGGGATTAAAGTGTGCTGAGACTGGGCTCAGAGCCTCTCCTAAATCTGTTTAGCCAGGCGTGACTTGTTTGTTTGATAGAAAAGTTACTAAGTGGACTGAAACTGAATGAGAAGATCTTCAAGCTCCTATGAAATGTGGGACACGGGTTAGAGCAGCACAGGCAGTAAATATCGTACTGTTTATTCAGGTTTTCTCAAATTAGCTCTCTGAGTCTTTACGTAATCCACTCAACTCCAAAATCCCTCTTCCAAAGTCCAAGAAAAAAGAAAAGCAAGAAATTCAGATTTTGTAAACTCAGAATGTCTGACTTTTTCTTTTCGAAGTTGCCGACAAATTTCCACAGTCTGGGGAAAATACGTTTCGTAAGAAACTTTTATTTTGAGGTAAAGGAAGTCCATCAGTCATCAGCAGCAACCACAGGGCCGACTTTTTGAATGCATGCAAACATGAAAACCTAAACAGCTTGAAACATTGCTGCATCATGACGAATATATGACCTTCAAAGGTTAAAAATGGGCTTAAACTGTAATACACTCAGTTTGAAGGCTTCTAGCTGTCATTTTAGAAAATTCATGATTGATAAGCATCAAACAAAGGTTTTGAAGTACTAGGCATACCAGGTGCTTCTGCAGGTTTTATGTTTTTTAACAAACTCAAAGTGCAGATCCATCCAGCAGTGCATCCACCCCCGTGTGACATCAGCCCGCATGGGGACGGATGCATGGAGACGATACAAATGTGCACTATTTTAAAAAATGTTGTTCTTTCACATTTTTCACAAGTTTCAGATGTTTTACTATAAAAGGTTGGTTAATTAGTTGGAGGGGCCCCAGTGAATTTTCGCCCAGGGCTCCAAGAGACTCTAGATTCGCCTCTGAGCAGGTTTTTGATTGAGCTTGTTTGACGTTCATGTTTTTAAACACATTTAAAAAAAGAAACCTGTTACACTGAACCAAACTTTCTTATAAATAAAAGACTTTGGTGCTTTATCAATATGAATAGGGGTTTTAATTGCATTATATGGGACCTTTATAGTCTGGATATTGGAAGTATTTTGTGATTTGGGGCCAAAACTATTTTTTATTATTTAATCCAACTGCATAGTTTTATTTGATAAAGTTATTAAACAAGGTGTTGTGGGTCAGGTACAGATTGTCTGTGTTGTGATCTGGATGAGTTTTTTCACATATATGAGTTTAGAAATCCTGAAAAGTGGTTTAAGAGACCTATGCAGAAATAAATATGATTTTACAGAGTTTTTTTGTGTTTTTTCTTGTCCCTGGAGGGTACAAGCGTGTAAAATGGACCTGTAAGAGTGACTGACATCAGATTTAAAAAAAAAAAAAAAGGCAAAAATGGCCTGAGGGAAGCACAAGAGTGATGCCCATTTCCACATATGCCTCCTGACAGGCTTTGCAGTGATTACTAACAGATATTTCCATGGTACGCTCAGAGGGAAAAAAGTGGCCTCACCTCCACCCAAATGCTTGAAGATAAACTTTTTCACTCAATATGGGCCTGTCATGGGTCATGTGACTTCCAGTTAAAATGAACATGAAGATGCAAAAGTGAAGCAAAGGTACTACATAAGTTCTGTTTTTACAAGTATCATTTTCGCTCTTAGCGCTGCGTCACGGCGTCTCAGAGTCTCAGAGTCTTTTCTCAGGAAGACGTGTGCAGGCTTTTGATAATGAGAGGAATGAGAGCAAAACTGAAGTCGGCGCCGGTTCGTGTCTGGGCAGCGTGGTGTCATGTGGACTTCGCCTCGTCCTCAAGCAGTTCCTAGTAGACGTCTGAGGACGAAGTCGCAGTGTTCCTCCCACAGACAGGACAAGAGTACACACTCCCGCTCGTACTTGACTCCCTGACCTGTCAGTGGTCACACACCCGCGCAGACGGTCACTCGGTCCGCTGAACCCGGTGACCCCAGAGCTTCAGCTGAGTGAATTAAGATTATTTAGAGTAAAACAGAACGATCTCCGAAGCTGTGTTTTCTGGCTCTTCTCGTGGTTTTTTGTGCTCCAAACTTTCATTAGACGCTGGAAAGTTAGATGTAAGAGGCAAAGCTCACAGCAGCTGTGTGAGTCATTATGACGACTCCGCTGCCGTTTACAGACCTGAAACCTGATTCAAGTGACCCTGCTGGTCAGTTTCCTTCAGTTTACTTTCTCTACTTTAATCTTTAGAGATTAACGCTGTTGAACCAGCAACATTTGTGCAGAATAAGAGCTTATGTTTGATTCTGTTCCAGACAGCTTCACAAAGAATTACAAGTTTGTGACCAAAATAAAAGTATTTGAGAACATTCTGTTCAGGAAAGACCTGCCAAGATGTGTGTTTTTGTCTTGTTGTCATTAAAAACTGTATAAATGTATAGGCTTATATGTATGGAAATGAAATGAGCTATAGACTGTCAAAATCAGAAAAATATAAGTTTCCTCATAAAAAAAGTTTGGTTTGACTCAGTGGATCAGTGAAGGTTGATATCGAGCCAGTGACTGCACCAGCAAAAGCAATAAATCAATACATATTAACTACTTCAACTATTAATCAGTATTAGTGTGCTTAAGTGACCTTTACCCATCGAAAAGACTGGAAACAGGTGATTCACAGATGTTATGTAACCGCCAATTGAAGAATTAACAGTCTCTCTCTCTCTCTCTCTCGCTCTCTCTCTCTCTCTCTCGCTCTCTGTCTATATATCTATATATCTATATATATATATATATATATATATAGATATTGCATTAAAACCTCAGGACTTCAAGGGGACGTCTATCCGTCCGTTTCCTAGATCCTGTTCAGGGTCCGGGGGTCCGCCGGAGTCTCTCCCAGCTCATTACAGGTGAAAGGCAGCTTCACACTGGACAGGTCGCCAGTCTTTAAGGGGATGTAGTCTCTTAAAATCAAGTTAAAACCCAGCTCATTAAACAGTTATCTGTAAAAATAGGAAAGTATGTTGCACTATATATCAAATACTGCTGCTCGTACAAAGTGGACAAATAATTATAAATATTTTCAGTGGGTTTGGGCTAAAAAACTGACAATAAACGCTCCCATTGACCAGATCCAGAAACCCTTTTAGCCCTACATTTATATCCTATCATGTTAATATTTGCTAACCAGCACATAAAACAATTATTTATTTTTTTATTAGCTGCAAACTGATTGGAGGCGGATACTGAGACATTTAACCTGGATAGATTAGAAACATGAGCATGTTTTATGGTTTGATACCATGGAGATTAATGGCGTGTAATGACTTAATCGTATCTGAATAAACAGAAGTTACAAAAAGTCATTAAGTCACCATCTTAATAACAGAAAATGTAAAGACACACATTTGTATCACCAGATAACAGCAGGTTTGACCCTAACCCAGCCCCAACCCCAGCACTCAAAACACAACATGACTGACAACTCGACCCTGAACCACTCGTGCTGCTGTTTTCTGGTTTTTGTTTGTTAAAACTCTTTGATAATAACGCAGCAGATGGATCCGAGGACCCAAAGCTTCATAAACTTTTCCACAGTTTTATCAATGAGTTATTATGAAGTTATATATTACACACAACGGCTGTAAAACCTCTCCACTATGTTGTTGTCAGTGTCATAAAATTTAACAGAGACTTTTGTTTTGACACACATTGTGCAAGTGGCGTTCGTAATGCACGTTTTCTCCCACCCGGTGTCGAGAAAATGAGGTGACGGTGGCTGCTGAGTAAACCTCTGTTGACCCAGCAGCCCAGCCTTTGTCTCGTTGCTCTGGGTGCTCGTTCGCGCTCACGTTTCATCAGTCTCGTTGCTCTGGGTGCTCGGTCGCACTCACGTTTCATCAGTCTCGTTGCTCTGGGTGCTTGATCTCGCTCAAGTTTAATCAGTCTCGTTGCTCTGGGTGCTCATTCACTATCACAATTCATCAGTCTCGTTGCTCCGGGTGCTCAATCACGCTCACATTTCATCAGTCTCGTTGTTCTGGGTGCTTGTTCGCGCTCACGTTTCATCAGTCTTGTTGCTCTGGGTGCTCGTTCACGCTCACATTTCATCAGTCTTGTTGCTCTGGGTGCTCGTTCGTGCTCAGGTTTGAACAGTCTCGTTGCTCTGGGTGCTCGTTCGTGCTCAAGTTTGATCAGTCTTGTTGCTCTGGGTGCTCATTCACGCTCACATTTCATCAGTCTTGTTGCTCTGGGTGCTCGTTCCCGCTCAAGTTTGATCAGTCTCGTTGCTCTGGGTGCTCATTAACGCTCATGTTTAATCAGTCTCTTTGCTCTGGGTGCTCAGTCGTGCTCAAGTGTCATCAGTCTCGTTGCTCTGGGTGCTCAGTCGCGCTCACGTTTCATCAGTCTCGTTGCTCCGGGTGCTCGTTCGCGCTCACGTTTCATCAGTCTCGTTGGCTGCAACAACCCTTGTTTCATTTGCTCCCAACGATTCTGTAAAACCACAGAGAAATGAGCCTGCAGTTGAACGTTGTGACGTTAGGAGACAGTGACAGAGAAGACTTGGAAAAACCTTTTTAGTTTCCAAATGTTTGGGGGATTCTGAAAACTGATGTTTGAAACTGTTCTTGCTACTGATAAATAGTCTCATTAGTGACGTGTGCAAATTGAAGGATAGAATGAGACATCTCAATGCAGTAAAAGCACACGTGTATAAACTGATCGGTTAATTTACACATACTGCTTTTCTTTTTGATTTTGACTTTCAAAGGCATTATTTAATTTGATCTGCCGTTAGTAAAAGGACATTTGTACCGTTTGAGAGTGAGGCAACAGAACCGAAGACCCAAACGGCACAAAAGTGCCTGTTCTGCCTTATGAGAGTCTTGTGGGACGGTGTTGAGGGAGGCAGATCCCCACAATACCAGTGTGCAAGCAGGTTCATATCCACATGACCTGAACAGCAGTTGCTGCTGTGCTTTGAACATGTTTGGAGTTTCTATTTCTGGAGGTTTGTGAGCACACAAGGTCACCTTATCTGAGGAAGTGCTCTGAAACAGAAGAATCAAGCCAATCACGACACTGGCGCTTCCGTCTGTGAAGATAATAAAGTCCACAAATAGAAATATAGCAGTTTTTCCAAGTATATGTCTACAGATTGTAATGCAGTTAGGAAATGGTGGATAACAGGGGCCTTTGAGGTCAAACTAAGGTCTGGAGGAATCCTCCAAGATCGATGCTCGGAGGATTTCTACTGTGGACGTGAACATGGTGTAAATGTGTGTCTCCGGAGGAGAAAGTTGGACTTTTTACACCTTGAACAATAAAACTTTATGGATGTTAAAGGTAGAAGGTAAAGTTGTAGTGATTTTCCAGATGCACCGCGCAGATCTTCCCTGCTGGAAGGAATGTCTGTTTGGATCAGTGCGCGCGCGTGTGCGCAGGGTTTTACATCACAGTTAGTCATTGTGCTATGTAAAGGCCTGACACCTGCTGTTGCGGATTTTTCCACCACAAAGAGACACCAAAGTCGGTCCGGCTGACTCCTCCAGAGGACCGACATGCGGACGCAGCAACTCCCACGTCGGTCCACTTCACCCAGACTTTCCACCGGCCGCTAAACCGTTTGGCCGCCGGGGTTTCCTCCCTCACAGCTACAAGAGGTCGTGGATGTGTGGGGAAGACCCGGCTCACATTCAGAGTTTCAACACGAAAAGGTGTGGGTCAGAGACCTGGACCGGACCCGGAGACCTGGTACGGAGGCCGGGGTCAGAGACCTGGACCGGAGCCCGGGGCCGGAGACCTGGACCGGAGATCTGGACCGGCCGGAACGTTCACGTGAACCGAGACGCGGTTCGGCCGAAACAGCTGACACGCAGAAACACGCACAAAACGTCGCGCTTTTCCTGCAGATTAAAGCTCGATATTTGACTTGTACATTTCGCTCCGTGCTTATTTTTTCTTTTCTTTGGTTTGAACGTTAAAGTTTTAACTGAAAACGCGCTCAGCTGTCGCCCCCTGCTGGAATCACGCCGTCACGCAACTTTAGTGGCAAATTAAAAACGACATCTTCCGTAAACAGCATGGACTCAGAAGTTTGCTTTATCCACCTTAAATAAATATAGAATGTGCTAGTTTAACTTTAAAATGTTTGGAGTTTTTCATTCAACAAAATCTGAGTTTGAGCTCAGACAGAACGAGGATCAATACGTTGTTATTTTTAGGAAGAAGACGAGAATAAACCATCAGATCAGTTTCCCACATGGACATTTAATAAATGGTGATTATTGGTCATTTCAGCGTCACAACACATTAGAGAACTTGAAGATCAGAAAAATGTTCATCTTTGGTGCACATTAACAATAATGTGCAATTTCTAGTATTTAGAGTATTACTGTTAAAATTCAAATGTACATGTGAGCCAGGATCAAATAAATGTGCATTTCAGAACTTAAACCCCCCTCCCCACGTCGGACCTCCAGGTGTTTACAAGGTGTTTACAAGCTTTCTGCCCTTTGAAAAGGGAGTTCTCTACTTAAATGATCAAAGGAATGAATTAACCGTCTGTAATAATCCCATAATGAACTCTGGTAGATCTAGTTCAACGCTGCCGGGTGTGGTGGTCTGGTCTGATCCGGTCTGGTGAACAGACCCACGTTTCAGAGAAGAAACTTCAGGTTCAATTTAGGAACTTCAGCATCAACAAATCACATCATGCGAGTTCATATCAATATCCACATCCTTGTTAGTCATTTTGAACATTAATTCAAACCACTGCACAACTGAAAGGTTTTTCTTTGACATGAAACAGAAAATGGACTTAAAAAATTCAAATAAGCCCACTGACTGCTTTGAATCCTTGAATTGTTGGTAAGGAGGAATTAAACTTCCTTTTTTAGGCCGACGGCGTCAGGCTGGAGCTGGACGAATGTGGCGTTCACCCTTCACCACATGACCTCAAGTGGCTGTGATTGGTGGGAAAACGAACTAAAAACTACGACAACAAAATGCATGAAATGTGTCAGAGGTGGAGAGTAAGAACGGAAAACCAGGTCCTGGTCTTCCAGAATGCATGTTTTGGCAGATGACTGGAAAACTCCCCTTCACATGACGTGAAGTCAGACATCAGTGATTTCCTGATGACCGTTTATGTTTTAAATAAAAGGAAAACACCTCATTCAGTGGCAGGTGCTCCCGATGACCCCTTTTTGAGGTCTCTAAACTTAAAACGAGGTTCCGGTTGGCTTGGGAAGCGCAGCGAACAGCAGAGGTAGAAGATAAACCCAAATCAACACCTGGAGCCAGTTTATTAGAGGAGCAGCGTTAATTAAACTGTAACTCATTAACGTTCCCACTGCCAGTCCCGAGCGTTTCCAGACGGGACGACTCGTACCTAACCAGCTCCTCTGAGCAGCAGGTACACGGCGGAGATGGTGATGGCGGTGGCGGTGTAGGTGAAAACAGCGTTGTAGACTGTGTTTGTCCTGATTCTTTCTCCCAGATTCCTCTGGGTTTCCTGCAGACCTCTCACCACCGTCTCAGAGTCCCACTGGTCCAGTTTCTCTGGTCCCTCGAACGGCAGCTGTCCACGCTGCGTTTCAGCCGGTGGTCTGGTCTCCAGCAGCCTCCGGACTGTCACCATTTCGCTCTCAACCCTACCGAGGCCTCGTTCAAGCTGCCCGAGCTGCGGCGGCAGCGACTCCAGGAGGGCCTCGGTCCTCTGGCCGCCTACCTGGAGGTCTTTCAAGGCTGACAGCGATACGGCGGCTGAGGCTGGGGTTGGTCCTCCTTTCTCCTGAGGGACGGCGTGCCTTTGTGTGAAGGTGTCCGTCAACGCGGCCCTCAGGCTGTCGATGAGCGTCCGGAGCTCATCTTGCTGGGACCGATGGTTCCCAGCCTGGACTTTGAGGGCCTCCTGCAGGCTCTCTGGACCTTTCTGGGCCTCCAGCAGCAGGTTCTTCAGCTCCTGCAGAGACACGGTGGGCAAATGTAAAGAGAAACCAAAATACTGATTTGTGCAAAAGAAAAAGAAAAGTGCGGGTGGAGCTGGAGCTTTGCTGTACAACACTAGCCTCCGCCCGCGCCCGCGTCTCCGCCCGCGCTCACCTGAAGGCGAACACGGTTGACGTACGTTGATCCCATGACCCCGATCAAGGCTCCGAGCACCGAGCCGACGATGGACCAGTTCTTGGTGCGCTCCGCTCTCGTCCTCTCCTTCTCGTGGCTCTCCCTGACGCCTGCTGAGAACAGAGCAAACTTCTCCCTCTCCGAACTCTCGGCGCTCTCGTATGCAGTCCGGAGACGACGCTCCTCCTGCAGGGAGGACAGGTGCACAGGGAACTGGACAGGTGCACAGGGAACTGGACAGGTGCACAGGGAACTGGACAGGTGCACAGGGAAGTGGCACTTAAATATGAAATAACACCTATCAGCTGCTATTCCACTTATAAAAAAAGCTCCCCAAAGGTAAAATTTTATCTTCCAGATTGTTTTACTTGTACACTTAAGGAGCTCTGAATCCAAATAAAAGCACGTTCACGTCTCCTCCTGACACGTAACTGTTTGAATCACTGAGACCTTGAAGCTGAAGTCAGAAGTTACTCAACGTCTTGCACGAGTTTTTTAACGTCCTCGGCTAACCTGCAGCAGTTTGTGCTCCAGCGTGGCCAGTTCCAGGTAGTGAGCCTCCTCCCTGGAGACCCGGTCCAGGCGGTCTCTGACCTCCTTCAGCCGGCCCTGCAGGGCCTCCAGGCTTGTATGAGCCTCCCGCACGATCCCTCTGGCCACCATGAATGCCGCCTCAGCCTGGAACAAACACGCCCGTCACTCCGGAGTAGCGTCTAAGTTTCAAAAGAACCTCCCCATACTTGTTAGACGACAACATGTATATAAATAAAGGTTTGACCTCTGCAGGGGTCAGTCCATGTGTAAGAATGATGTCTGATAGTCCCTGGACCTCTATTTCACTTATGATGGAAAAACTCAATTTAAATAAATTAATAAATAAAAGGCCTCTCAGTATATTCAGGTCATCAACAAAAGGCTGTGAATCCTGATCTGAACAACTGAAGCAACCCCAGATCACAAGGCTGCCCCTCCAGACCTGCACAGAACCACGCATGATGGATGCAGGACTTCATGTTGTGCAGTCATCACGCTGGGATGGCGAAAAACCGGGCTCACAAGACCCGTTTTGTTCGCTCCAGGGTGCAGAGTTTTCTATATTTATTTGCATAACTGCCTCTCTGTTACGAGGTTTCGTTGAGGCTACCAACCTTTTCAGTCCAGATACTTCAAGTTCTCTTTGCATGGTTGTCATGAAAACACTTCCACTTAACATCTCTGTTAGTTCGTCTATGAATCTACTTTTGTGACTTCATCAGACGAGGTACTCGGAAGTAAAGACTGTTCTTACTGTCTGCTAACCTCAGTGACTTTCGTCTGAGCCTCGCGGACCTCGTTCAGTCCCACAAACTCCTCGTATCTCTCCCACCAGTAGTTGGCTGTGGCGCTGGCGGTCCGAGCTGACCTCTGACCCCACAGCCGCCCCATTTCACCTGCATGCTGGAAGAATAATGATGAGGGCTGCGCTCAGATTTGCATGTTGGGATTATGTAAATCCTTAAATTACAAATTATAATATAAGTCAGTGCAGTCATGTCTCTGACGTGGGAAACTGCAGCGAAATGTGGAAGATTGTAAAAGGTCACAGAGGTCACTCGTACCTGTAAAGCAGACAGCGCGCGTTCCTTCACCACCTCAGCTCCACTCTTCCTCTGGGGGGAGGAGGGGTTGGTGGGCGGAGGCGGTCCGGGCTGGTGTTGAGCACTGTAGGTCCGAAACCGGGGGACTCCACCGTGGAGCCGGTGGCGGGTCAGACAGCACGACCCGCCAGCCCACAGGTGGATCCGAGCTCGTCGGCTCCAGTGAGGCATTTCCAGCTGTGAGGACTGAACTGCAGCAGCTTTACCTCATCGAGGGGGCAGCAGCCTGAGGTGGGAGGTAAAACTGTCCCTGCACGTCCAGGACCGACGCTGGCGCTTGTTGAGAGAACAGACAAACAGAAAGATGTGGGTCAAAGCTCGAGATCACACATTCACATTCACTGAGTACAAGTGATTTAATTAAATCATTCATCACGATTATCAACACAAACCTGCATCAAATGGTGTCAAAGCTTGAAACGTTATCACATGTTTATAACATGAGCCAAAGTATAATTAAAAAACGCGATGGTGGAAAAAAACGCAGGAAGTATTAAAGACATCGACGAGAATATTTATGAATTAACATCTGAAATGTGAAACATAAAAACTAAACGACGAGGTTCAACACCGCGGCCGTGACGTCACTCAGCACAAAACGAGCGATTCTCTTAAACCCACGTTAAATTAAACTTTTCTGTGGAAGTTGTTTTAAAATTAAACTTTTCTGCGGAAGTTGTCGTTTTAAAATTAAACTTTTATGTGGAAGTTGTCGTTTTAAAGCAGCGTCACGCTGCTAATAACTTCACTCGTGTAAAGCTGTCTGAACCTTTCATAATAAACCCACCTGTTTTCTTGAGTGATCTAAAAGCATTTAGGTCCCAAAAACGATTTTTTTTCTCCGCAAACTAACAACTTATAACAATTGAAGTAAAATGAAACAGCTAGCAGCAGCCGGGCAGGTCTTCGATCAGGCACATTGTAGAGCTACTGTTTCCGGTTTGGGCTTCTTCGGGGTCCTAATAACGCGGATTAGAAGACGTCTGGCTACCTTCACAGCAAATATACGTTTATTTCATTTATTTAGTCCTCGATAACTCATCGTAAACATGTCTGGCAGAGAAGGTGAGTTGTTGTGATGTTTTAGGTTCGGTCGTTGAACGTGGTTAATTGTTTGAACCTCCGTGTTTCAGCAGCTGCTTTCGGCTCAAACGGCGTGACATCGTTCACTAAACTCTTCTGTACATTTTTAACAATAATGTTTTTTCCAGTTGTTGGTAAATCTATGCGCTGCAGAGACTCCGTCTCTTAACCGTGGACTGTCTGTGGTGAATGTTGCCATTCGGCCTTGAATTTACCTTCAGCGGTTCAGACGATTTTAAGAAAAAGCGAGTTTTGTGCAGATTTTCGCTTGTGAACTGTCATTTGTTTGCGTTGACGTGAATTCCAGAATATAAACGTGTTTATGGTGGAGCTTCGTGACTGTCAGTAAAGCCCCAGTAATCAGTACAATAGTGATGTCGTTAGATTTGATGAAAGATTAACTGTATTTTATATTAACTAATTTTCTTCAGGAGGAAAAAAGAAGCCACTGAAGGCCCCCAAGAAACAAAACAAAGACGTGGACGACGTAAGTGTTTAAATCTGACCAACGAATAAAAGAAAATGCTAAAATGCTTAAATGTCTGTACGATGAAGTTGACTAGGTTCTAAAGCTTAATGCAGTTTATTTTGTCCTTAAAAAAATTTGCAACATCTTATTTATAAAAGATGCAGAGTTGTAAGTCAGAATGTGAGGATGCAAACTGAATGTGTGCAGGACGACATGGCGTTCAAGCAGAAGCAGAAGGAAGAACAGAAGGCCCTGGACGCGCTGAAGGCCAAAGCGTCGGGAAAAGGACCACTAGGTAAAACGGGAAGCGGGCGGACTGCAGTTTTATCAGTCAGAGCTGTGGAAGCCGTCACAGATCAGGGCTGGACGGTCCAGACCTGCTGAGCTCAGGTCTTCAGACTGTCGTTTTGATTAATCAGGTTTGCAGTGCCGGCATCTTTAGGTGCTAGTAGATGTTAAACCTTTTTTTTTTTTTCTTTGTGTTTGTTCACACACAAACGCGGGTTTGTAAGAATCCTCTCCAGTCAGGCTCCACCATGACTGAAGTGGGGTGGGGTTTGTCTCCGCTGCTCTGCTCTGAGACGCATTAAAAGTGAGATTTTCAAATTCAGCCTGATTTCCAGTTGCATTACAGTTTCCCAGTAGAGTGGACACATCTCGTATTTGTACATTAATATGAAAACGTTGCATCCCTGAAAGGTCACAGGAGACTCGGGACAGGTGTGTCCCACTGATGGCGGCTGTCAGGGTGAATATGTGCGCTGAAGTCGGGGGGGCGCCAAGGTCGTCGTCCTCACGGAGCTCAGTTATCTTCTGTGAACAACCCTGTAAAAACGAATACGTTTTTCCAACAAAACATTATACGTTTCTGATTTATTTCTTCAGAACTGGCACAATTGACTCACCTTTTGCCTCTTGTGACACTGAATGTTGTCTGTGCGGCCGCCTCCTGGTTTTAACATCATTTCATGTTTTTTTTTCTAGTTTAGTCCTGAAAAGGAAAAATCTGATAGTTGTTGCATTATTTTGTTTCCTTTGAGTAATTTTCAAGTTGGCTCCCAGTGAGCTTTATGGTCTTCCTCATCCTAAATGGGAATCATATTTGACACTGGGAGCTCAGAGGTAACGGCTCCTCTGCAGAACTCTACCGGTCATAACTGCGCCGTAAACTCCTGCGCGAAGTTTACAGTCATTAAAAATAAATCAAAGTTGTAATCTGAACATAAACCTCCCTGATCAAAGCCACAGTGACAGTTTGTTTGTACCTGCATCTGCAGGTGAGGATGCTTTAAGTCGCCGTAGGCCCAGCAGGCTCAGTCTGCCTTCGTCTTCCTCCTCGTGCTTCAGGACCGATAAATCTTCACCGTGCTCCTGTTCGGCAGGTTTATTTAGATTAAAACAAACTGTGTGATTGCTCCGTCAGTGCGGGTTGCTTGAACGCATCTAAACACCGTCGTCCAAAGTACGATGACCACGAGACAGTTTTTTTTTTTTTTTTTTTTATATAAAGCTCCTAAACTGTGACTACAGCGGGACCAGAAGACCCAGATGTTGAGCGCTTATTCCTACTTTGTTCTGTTCTACGTCAGAGCCACACCCGTATGAAACCGTGTGGACTGTCTTTATTGTGCACGTTTTCTTAAATCTGGTCTTAATTTTTCTTTTTTCCCCTCCAGGTGGCAGCGGCATCAAGAAATCAACGAAGAAGTAACATCTGAAGCTGAAGATGTTCATGTTAGGCCCTTCCTCACTTCCTGAATGTTAAAGATTTAATTTCTGTTTGCTTTGTTAAATATGCACATGTCACACTGCAAACCTGCCGCGATGCTGAACTTACTTTAGTGAAACTGTGTAAGTAATGAAATAAAGTAATTTTAACGAGTCAAGTACCTTTTCTAATGACGTTTAGAGAGTTCCCTCTTTGACTTCTCATTCAGTCGTTCGTTCAGGCCCAAAGCTTCAAATTCAGTTCAAAATTAGAAAAGTTTTTGCAGCTTCAGAGGCAGATGGCAGGAAAGAAAAATCTCTAATCTTCACTGCATCATTTTGTGTCCATGTGAAACACGAATCAACACAAGTTCTTTTCTCTTTTTAGTTTTTGTCTTGTAAAGAGGGAGATGCAAATAAAATACTTTTTTTGTAATCGCTGCTTGTTTTAACTGCTCACAAGACCGTTTTGGATGTGTGAAAATGGTTCCAACATAAACTGTTGAGTATTGAGTTTGCAGAGTATGAACATGCTTCACAAGGAAGTTTGGTTTTCCTGGTTTTGATGCCCATTTATGAAAACAGTCACCTAAAGCGTTGGGGTTGTGCAATACCGCGACTGAGCTGGAGAGACTTTGCCAATGACGGCGTCAACATGCTTCTTCTCCCCATCTCGAATAAAATCTGCCAACAGACTTATAAACATCTCACACCTGGATGCAGCTCTGCAGCCTGAAGGTGGTGGTTGGTTCCTCTGAGAGGAAAAACGGTTCTTGAAAGAGGTGCCGGTGATGTTTTGGAGACAAGTCTTCAGTATCTAAGCAGGCTTGAGAAAACCTGAAGCAGTGTCTTCATCATTACCCGCTCTGTCAGGTCTCAGTTTCTGCAGAACCACAGAGCCCCAACTCATTTACACAGCTTATGTACGGGAAGGAGCAGCACCATCTCACCGTAAGAGGCCTCCTTTTTTGGAACTCGCAAGCTGTGAGATTCTCACGACATGGACTTTCCACTTTGAGATCTGCTGGGGTGGAGGGTGTGGAGTGGGAAGTGAATAAGCTTCATTGAGAGAGGGATCTCTGCAGAGTGCTCTGAACCTGCACACCAACAGCACGAGGTCCGGCCCCTTCAGTTTAAACTGGTAATCCATTGTTGAACCTGGCCACCTTCAGCTGGAGGAGCTGGATCTCCAGGTTGAGCTTCTCCCTTTCCAGCGGCGGGTTTCCTCTCTGCAGCTCTAGTAGATCCTCACCCAAGACCGTGACCCCACCTGACTTGTCTCTGACAGCTGCAGAGGGGTGAAAACTTGCATCCAACATCTACATCAGAAAGAACCAGCCAAGACCCTATGAAGTTACTGCCGTCAGGTAAAATACAGTCCATCATCTTATCTGCTCCGAAAATGCAGTTTAATGAGGAAAACAGCCGCTCTTCTTCTTTAATGTCTTATCCTCAGAATGTTGGTTGGACGAAAGATGAGTTGTATATTACAGCATGTTTTGTTGTATTTTTTAGGCCTATATATATATATATATATATATATATATATATATATATATGGGTTCAGCTGATGTTTCTTTTACGATTTGATTTCACCAAACATTTTTGTGTGATCACTTTTCTGGAAGATGAAGGTTCCACCATCCCTCCTCTGATCATGCCTTGGACACTTCATAACCCAGTTTTAGCAGTTTCAGTAGTCTCCTTAGAGGTTTTCAATCTTTAATGTAGATAATTTGACCCTTCTGACACAGATTTACATATTTTTCCACGACCACAGGATGGTTGTGTACAGAAGAGAAGCTGCACACTGCATCAGTTAGTGTTAAATAACACTAACATCCTCATCTGAGCAGTAATTGTCCAATGGGAGGCTCCTAGCTGTTTGTTGATTAAATCCAGGTGGGGGGTGTTTTTTCACACAGCCAGTGTTTGTAACATATTCTGTAATACAGTTGCGTATGTTTTGGTGTCGGGTTGTCTCTGCTGTAATCGTATCGGTGACCACATGAGGGCGCCAAACCTCCGTCATTGAAACCCTCCCAGCTCAGTGGACGATCCATCACAACCTCTTTGTGGTTTGGACTCCTGTCACCGTTTTATTTAGATTAATACATATCTCTGTTCCTTTATACATGTGCTTTCATGAAAACATAAAATATCCTGACCCGTCACAAGCTATCCCGAAGGACAAGTCCACAAAGCACACGTGGACCGGTTTGGAAAACTCCTGTGACCCCTCTCGGACCCCGGCGAGGATAAAGAACTGATCCATAACATACATTCATTTTATGATATGAAATTTGCTGGAGGTCAAAACATGTAACTCAAAATGCGATCATTTAAATTATAAATCCAAACAGAGGAACAATTTTTAAAAACATAAATAACAAATATACAAATATATAAAAGCATACTTTGAATCTATCTCAGATCTGATGAAGCCCCGCCCATAAAAGAAGAATCCCACTTTTACAGAAACATCTTAAAAAAATTGTGCAAATAAAATCTATGAACAGAAACGTCCTCCACGTCTCTGGAGAGTTACAAAAGAGGGATAACCTAAACTACAAATCAAAAGCCGTATTTCTCTTCTTGGTGAAGTTTTTCTGATTGTTGCTATGGAAACCCAGCATTGAGATCAGCTAAATAACTTTTTAGGCTGAATGAAAAAGTTTTAATTCATCTGAAACCATCGAACCTGTATTGGGCTGATTGAGCAGCAAATCTAGGAGTCTCCTCACAGAAAAGACCTAAAACCCTTCTGGGACTGGTCTCAGTTCTTGAACCTGCACCTCTGGAAGTTCAGTCTTCCCGTCAGATGGTGGCGTTCATTTCCTTTCTAACGCTGTCCAGCCGAGTGCACTTGTGCACAACTATAGAAGTCAGCAAGTCTCCTGGAGTCTAATCAAGAAGGAAATACTGTCCTCACTTTACAAGTCCAAACCTGAGCAGGCTCGTGAGGTGAGTAGGATCCTTTCTCTCTGCTTGAATCGCAGCAAAGAAGATTTTTCACATTTTCAATATTTGTTTGTCGAATGCAAAAAGACTTGTGAACATCTATCTACACCACGGCTGAAAGCTGCTCTTAAAAGAAATTAACTGTAAAAGAAATGTGAGTCTAGAAGGAAGGAAAATCAATGAAAGAAGAGACGATAGAAGAGCCAGCACAGACTTCAGTTTTATTTTTATTCACTGTGACAGTTTACGCTTTAGATAAATGACAAGATGCAGGGCGAAAGACTGGACGTTCATCATTACTAAATATATTCATTGCATATGTACTGTTGTTTTCTTTTATTACATAATACAAGAAAGTGTGTCCTTTTTAGCAAATGTTTTGGTAGTAATGCTGGATTGATGTTAATCAGACAGGACTGAAAACAATGGGACTGTTTTATTTGAATTTTAACAGTTTTAGTTAAAATAATCACCCCACATGAAGATTTAAATAGGTGACCTTGCGATGATTTGTGTTTCAGTTATGAAAACACAAATCATGACCTCACAGTCAAGTTTTAATTTTCCACATTCTCTTGTAATATTTCTTTAATGTCACATGATCATGCTGATTGCTTTCTTCTAATTAGAAACATCAATCGTTAACGCCAGAGTTTTGTACCATGAGAGGTCCTTATGAGCTGGCTCTTCTGGTGGGCATGGCCTTGCTGCTATCCACTGTCCAATGTGACGTGAGCTGCACAGGAACAGATGGAAAAGCAGGAGAACCTGGAACTCCTGGAAGAGAGGGTTGGCCTGGAGTGAAGGGAGAGAAGGGAGAGCCAGGTAACGCAAGCAACCACAGAGCAGACGCATTCTGCAGATTTGTTGTTCAAACCGTTTTCTGTGTGAAAGTTGTAAAACCCTCTGAACACAGTCTAAAAACACAGAGCCACAGACAGAGGCGGTCAGAGATCCTTGATGGTTGACTGAAGAGCAAATGACGATGCTCAGGTGTTGGTGGAGAACAAAAGAGGAGATTCACTCACATTCAGTTCAGTTTCTTTACAACTCCAACTATTTTTCCCATCCATCCATCCATCCATCCATCCATAAACATCCATCCATAAACATCCATCCATAAACATCCATCCATCCATAAACATCCATCCATCCATCCATCCATCCATCCATCCGTCCATCCATCCATCCATCCATCCATCCATCCATCCATCCATACTTTCGCCACCTGATCAGCGAATGTTGCTGACCTCCTTCCTGTGTTTCTCTCCAGTTGTGATGGCCACTGGTCCGGTGGATCCAAATGTCCTGATGAGGCTGAGGGGGGAGAAGGGAAGTCGGGGCCCGCAAGGGTCAATGGGCCCCAAAGGTTATGCTGGTGATTTGGGAGCAGCTGGTCACCCTGGTGCTGCTGGTCCCCCTGGTCCGCACGGGAAGAGCATCGGCCACAGTAAAGATGCCGCATTAGACCGTGAAAACTAACATAATTATATCAACAAGGAGAGGAAATAATCAACAACAAACATTAATCTCATCAAATTCACACATTTAAAATACAGCTGTGCTCATGTAGAGTGAATGTTAGTATCTGACAGAACAAAAGAAGAATACATTTAAACAAAAACTCACCAATAAAACGCATGAAAGTAGGTGTTAGCTGATTTTTTTGGATCTTTATTGCAGTAACATGTATAAAATCAAACATTTGATCATCTATGAGATGACTAGAAATATGTTCCGTTTGGTACATTGAAATACACGTGAGACCTGGTTAGATCCACCTGAAAGCATCACAGCTGAGCACAAACCAGGCACTAAAAGACTGATAGCACAGTGAACGTTTGTCCAACTCACTCATCATCACCGTCACCTCTCAGTTCATTTAAACAGAAAAAGACGTGTTGATTTAAGACGCGTGTCCTCTCTGCTTTCAGGCCAACAGTCCTCTAATCAGGAGGCCCACTCAGCTTTCGCCGTCATCAGGACCAGTTCTGCCTATCCTTCCTACAGTCAGGTTCAGTTCATGAACATTGTCTTAACGTTTTATTCCTACGTGTTGAAAAAGGTTAACATCTTTACAGAGTAAAGACAATTAAATAACCACACAAGCATACAGGAATGCAAGGTTGTTTATTTTTGTTCAGTGAAAGTATGATTCAAGTATAATATTTGTCTTCAACATGCTCTGTTTCTCTGTGTGCGTTAGAAAATAACCTTTGACAATACAGTGGTCAACACCCCTGGAGATCTTAATGCAAACACAGGCATTTTCACCTGCAGGATACCTGGTGTTTATTATTTCACCTTCAACTCAGTTGCCAAGGTAACACACATCTGTCTGCTTCGCGTCTTTGCAGCAGAATAACCGCTGACGGTGTTTTAAAATTCATCATGTATGTTTGGAGGTTGAATCGACTGGTAGAAAACTACAAATGTGCATTATCTGCATTAGGAAAACACTTTTTTGTTTTATTTTTATAGGTCAGCTTGTGTTTGGGGATAGCCAGTGATGCTCTGGACAACAAGGTGGTATTCTGTGACTACAGCAGGAGGTATGAGCAGGTGAGTGTCCGTGTCCTAGTGATTACCGTGGAAATGTCAAAAGGAGAGAAAGAAAAAAAAACTTCTACAACTGCTTTGAGATGTTTATTCAAACCTTAAAGACCACGGGGAGTCAGTACACTGCAGTGCACTTTTCTAGTGAAGCCTTGATGTGATGCTACTTGGGTTTTAAGTCCAAGCAGACAGCGTATATGTACACCAACAAGTAGGCTTTTATTTCACTTTCTTTATACATTAAGTGGTTTCCTCAGTTTTCAGCACCTTGCTGCTTAAATAGGAGAGAACTAATGAGTGATATGTTGCAGCTGTGATAATCCCGCCCTGCTGCCCTTCCCCCACGCATCACCACCACCGCAGTGATTAACTTCATTGTGTTTCAGGTGCTGTCGGGCAGCATTGTTTTACAGCTGGCGGAGGGACAGACGGTTTGGCTCGAGTCCGTTAGAGACCAGCAGTCAGATGCTGAAGCACGAGACACGAGAGAGAAAAAGATCTTCTTCAATGGTTTCCTGCTCTTCTCAAATCCAGCATAAAGTTCATTTGTCCAGTCAGACTGCAAGATTTTTATTTTAAAGAAATAACTGCTTCAGAATAACCATTTACACAACTTCCAAACTATGTTGATCATTTTGGATTTGTTTATCTGATTCATCTGCACCTGTAAAACATTTACTGAACATTGAAACTAAAATTAAAGATTATTTTTTAATGTGGATGCTGTATGTTTGATGAGAAATGTGGATTAAAATAGATTGTGCAGACAATTGTTGGTTCTGTTGTAGCTTCTATCATTTCAAACCTCTTGTCATTGCTCATGTTTTAACACCATTACAGTTCAAGCTTAATTTCAAAATATAAAAACCTCATCTGAAATAATGCTAAAATGCTCAGGAGCCCTTAAATTCAATATTTGCTGATGGTGTATCATTTAATACTGAAATGAATTCATGTGTACTTTCTCTTTTCTTCCCTCACTTCAAGAGGTTGATGGCGCCCAACTCTGAGTCTTGTTCCGGTTTTGTTTTTTCCTCCCACTGTCCCCACATGCAGACAGTTTTAGACTTTTACAGTTTTGCATTATTATGTAAAATGCCCAGCGATAGACAAAAACTTGCTGTGACATCAGCCACTGGTTTTTGGTTGGCTGTTTTCAAGCTTCACCATAACCAATGTTTTACTGACTTCTGTAAAACAGACGTGCCAAAGATGGATGTGCAGAAGAACCGAGCACGCCGTGCAAGTCCACGAGTCAGTCACCTGTTGCTCTTGTTTGCTCTTTTTAACACAACATAAAATGCAAAGGGCTTGTTCTTGCAGAAAGCCTCAGTTGGATATTCAGTTTATGAACTTTTGTGTTGGCTTCAAAGTCAGCTTTTCTTTTAAGTTTGCATAATAAAAAAAAAACATGATGCAGCAACAATTTTATCCTCAGTAAACACTGAGAAAAACCCAATTCAATTGTAATCCTGTTGTCATGGTGATATAGCTTAATAGCCTGCAGCAGCATTATAAGTCATAATCTTTATTTTGGCCTTTGGTTTTGTTGTAACATACAAAAATAAGAACACAACACTTAAAAAGCACATACGGCCACTAAGTCACCACCTACTTTTGTGTAATACAAATGCACCTGAAATGGTTTTATACACATCCAGAAGACAAACGAAGAAAAAAATCTGAAAACATGTAAAAGTGCAAACTTGTCTTGGACTCATTCGTGTAAAAGATGCTCAACATTAATCTGATATCCATCACTAGTTTGGTTTAGGACTGGTGGAGAAGGAAGTGAAACATATTTGCTTTTTCCTCTTCTTCTTTTTTGTAAACTTTTGCCTCTTTAGCATATCTTCACACAAACTCTTCCTGCTACAGAAGAACCCTAAACATTTGTGAATCTTGCATAAATATGCACAAAAACAACTGTTGATTTTTAGCTCTGCATCGTTGCGCTGACAGCCAAGTTTGAGGAAGAGGTTATGTTTTATTATAAATAAATAAATCATCCACCAAGATCTGAATTGTAAATCATGACATAAAAATGTGATTACTGGAAATAAAATTAAATACAATTGAGCAAAAACTGCATAAGTCCTCCTAGTTAGTGATGCCTTGTCACTTTAGATTTCCTCATTTAGAAACAATCAGTGTTTTTGAGGAGATTCATGACTGGATGTGTAGATCTTTTTCCAGCTAAACCAAAACAAAACTGAGGTAATTGTCTTTGGAGCCAAAGAAAACAATCACAGGTCACCACAGAGCTTCAATCTAAACACCTAACAACCACCAACCAGGCCAGAAATCGGGGTGTAGTGATGGACTCAGACCTTCGGAAATTCGGAAAAACACATTAAGGCAATAACAAAGTCAGTCTACTATCACCTCAAAAATACATCAAGGTTAAAAGATGTGATTTCTCAGCAGGACCTGGAAAAACTAGCCCCTGTATTGATCTTTACTATCCATCCATTATCTATACCCGCTTTATCCGTTTCCGGGTCACGGGGGTCTGTTGGAGCCTATCCCGACGCATATCAGGCGAAAGGCAGGGGTACACCCTGGACAGGTCGCCAGTCTATCCAGGGCCACATAGAAGACAAACAACCAATCACACTCACATTCACACCTAGGGAGAATTTAGACTGATCAATTAACCTACACTGCATGTTTTTGGACTGTGGGAGGAAGCCGGAGTACCCGGAGGAAACCCACGCAAGCACGGGGAGAACATGCAAACTCCACACAGAAAGACCCACCGGGCCGGGAATCGAACCGGGAACCTTCTTGCTGTGAGGCAACAGTGCTAACCACTAAGCCACCGTGCTGCCCTGATCTTTACTAGTCTGGATTATTGTACCAGCATCTTCACAGGTCCACCTAAAACATCAGTTAGACAACTGCAGCTCATCCAGAACTCTGCTGCTCCAGTCCTCACTAAGACCAAAAAACTGGACCACATCAGTCCAGCTCTGAGGTCTTCACACTGGCGGCCTGTCCGTCAGAGGACACACTTCAAAGTTCTGGTCTATAAGGCTCTGAATGGTTTAAGACCAAAATACATCAGGTGGAGTTTGGAGTGAACTGTTGTGTCAGTTCCTGCTGCAGCAGTCATGAAGACTGAAATAAGGAAAAGCCCTGTTTTTAATGAATTTAACATATTCACCAGAATGTCAAGCACACAGCTGTGAAAGTCTCCATTTGTGTTCATGTCAGTATATCAGGGAACAGATCAGTTTACAACCTTCTGGTTTCCTGTAAATGCAAAGATTTAAAATAGAGTTAAAAATAACTGAAAACACCACGATGTTCGAGAAACTGAACTAAAATAAACTGTGTTTTTGGAAGTTGGACGACAAAGAGAAGCTCCGTCGTACAGAAGAATACGTTCGTGTTCAGCAGCTCTCTGCATCCTCAGAGAGACCGAAGCCTGGGCGGACCTCCTCACTGCAGTCCAGCACTTTAGTTTACTTTAGTTTGTGACTTGTTCTGATTCCCTGCAATTGTCCGTAACCTCCCAGAAATGCAGAACTGCAAACCGCCGGCTCAGAAAATCCTCAGTGACGTGAAAACTGCTGAATCTTTGGTTTTACTCGTCTTCCTCATCTGGTGGCTGCGAGGTTCTGGAGACGCTGTGATTTATCTTTAACTCTGAGGCAACTTTTCAGATTTTTCTCAGGTGAGTTTCAAATCAGGCTCGATTCAAAGACACCTTATGAATCCCTGATGGGAAATGAACTGTTGCTGCAGTTGTGATTTAAGACTTTAAGACATTTATTACAATTGCATTTGTGACCAAGTTAAGGTTTTTTTTGTATAAAATAGGTTTTTGTTGACAAGTAAATGTCCAGGTTGTCCTTTATTCATTATCACAGTTTTAATTTTTTTCTTTTTGCATTACCATAGACATTTATTTTGTTTAAGAACATTTTAATTTCCTTGCCTCTTCTTCACTCTTTCATCTCCTCTTTTATCACCTTCTATTCTTTTTCTTTTTCTTTATCTTCAGCCCTTTCTGTTTTTATGTTTCTCTTCTTATACCTCCTTTACTTTTGTCCTCTCTCACCTGTTTTCTCACCGGCCGTCTCTCACTCATCTGCCAACATCCTAACTTGCGTCTCTCTCGCTCTTGACATCCACATTCTGTTTTCTTGACTCTCTGTTATCATTCCTTGTCTTTTTTCACTCCGTCTCTCTTCTTTTCTTACTTCTTCTCCTTATCTCCTCTCCTCTTATGTTTCCTTGTCCCCTCTCCTCCTCAGGTTTTCAGTTATGTTCAGTCGTTGTTTTCTCCTGATCGGAGCCCTGCTCTCATTGGCCATTTCTGTCTCCGTCGCCATAGAGACGTGTCCGGCGACAGGGATGCCTGGGATGCCAGGTGTGTGTGCTAAAGTGTGTGTAACAGTGGAGGCTGCTTTGTGAATTTACTTTGTTTGTTGATGTGTGTGTGATGGTCCTCAGGTATTCCCGGGCTTCCTGGCAAAGACGGTCGCGACGGAGAGAAAGGACAGAAAGGAGAGCCAGGTATCACGCTCTCACACAGTCTGCAGATTTGTGAAAAACATTTTTGGAGATTATTTTGATTTGAGGGCTGCAGCTATTTCAGACACGTTTCTCTCAACAACCTCCACAAAGCAACGTGATTTTCTTTTCTTTACTTTTGAAAATACTAATTTTAATACAGCTCAGAGAGCGTTAATTACCGAGCTTGAAATAAAGACGTGCTGGCTGTTTCACCGATAAGAGGCTCTTCATGAGCTCCTGTCGTTACATCATCTGATCACAGCAGGTGTTAGAATCAGACGTTTGAACTAAGACTAATCATTTACTGCTTTCATAAGATTTAAAAGGTTGAACTGAAGGCAGATGTTCCTGATTATCAGCATGTGATGAACTGATCATCAGCAGATGAGAGGAGCTTCATGAAAAGCAGACATTTAGTGTGTTAACAAAATATCAAGGGGGAAATACCCAAGCAGTGGCCTTAGAGAAGCAATGTTTTCAGTCTCAAAACAGGTTATAAAATATTTCCAAACAATTTAGAGTTCAATGTTTTACAGAGAGAAAGATTTTTCACAAGTGGGACGTTTTTCTGCCACATTTAAGCGAATTTACCCAAAGATCAGACCAGGTGAGGCTCAAAGTAATAAAAAAATGACAGAAGCATTTAGAGTCACATTTACCATGCTCCTCCCTGAGGATGTTAAATGTTAAAGTCCATGATGACAGAACTAGAGGAAGAGTGAAGAGTTTGTTTGGAGTGGTTTCCAGGAGAAGAACATGGAAGCTCGACTGAGGTTCACAAACCATCTGAACCACAGACTTCTACAACGTTTTTGGAAAAACAAAACCAAAGTGGAGTTGTTTGTGTCATCAAACCCGACATAGACTCATGTTTCTGAGAACAAAAACCAAAAACCAAACAGCTCCCACCCGCCGCCCCTCAGCACCTCATGACCTTCACTGGACCATGAACTTCTCTGCAGACCAGGTTTTTAGAGTCAGATGTGAGGACATCTGTCCTGCAGCTCAATCTGGAACCTGGCTCATGCAACAAGCTGCTGACCTGAAGCACAGCAGCAGATTTACATCAGAATGGCTGAAAAAATAAAAGAATCAAGGTTTTTGAAATGACCTGGTCAATGTCCTGGACTTAAATCTAACTTTAAGAGATCTGGACATAAAAAAATTACTGATAAACCTCAATGACCTGAAGCATCGTTGCAAAGCAGAACAGACCAGAAGCCCCCAGCTCCAGCACTACACTCACAACTACGACTGTATGTTGTTGTTCCTCTACAGTTGCTTTGGTCTCATGCCTACTAAGATCAGATGATTTTATCCCGTCTTTCACCCGACAGAACAAAACGAGTTGCATCAAACCATCAGACCCTCTATTGACAGTGAAACATCTGACACTGTTTTCTGCAGGAGCTTTGTGGAAAGGCGGCTCCAGACCTGTGAAAGGTGAAAAGGGGGACACAGGACCGACGGGATACCCTGGTAAACGAGGCCAGAGTGGAGAACCCGGGTACGCAGGCACTGCGGGACTCGCTGGAGCTCCAGGAGAACCAGGAGAACCTGGGTATGTAAGCATGTTTTTTTTTCTCACAAATGGAACAAGAACCAGCTCCAGATTTCTAAGGTTTGCGTCCGCGTCCACAGGACCGTTGGGATCCAGCAGCAGGCGGCCTTCAGCGTGGCCAGAGGAACCACCGAATACCCGGACAGAAACAGCGTCATTCGCTTCACCAAAGTCATCACCAACATCAACAACGACTACGACACAAACACTGGACGCTTCAGGCAAGTGCAGCTGTTTTGGGTTGTCTTTTTTATTTATGAATCCGACCTGGTGTTGTTTTTGTCATTAAAACCTTCCCGGGCAGCAAAGTAAACTGAAAGCCAACTCACTTCATCCGGCAACTAATGCCGAGTATCCGTGAACACCTGAGTGAAAGCTGTGTTGTGCCACAGGTGTCGGGTCCCAGGAATGTACTATCTCATTTTCCATGCGTCATTAGAGGACAAACTCTGCGTACTGATGAAGCTCGACAGCGCGTTGCTGATGTCCTTCTGCGATCATCGCCACCACAAGAGACAGGTACGAACACGAGACACGGCTTGTCTTATGTTGATATGTTTGTATTTTTCTTGCTGTAAGTCTGTTATTGTGTCTAAAAGGTCCACGTTGGGCATTGAAGACTTTGACCTTAGTTTGAAAAGCTGTGCTTATTATTTTGTAGCATAAAGTATACTGGTAAACACTATGCAAGTGTAAATGAAAGGGACGTTTCAGAAAAGGCCGGTAAGGATCTGGTCTTACCTGAAGATTTCGTGGGTGTACTTCCATGACACCGTGATTTTAAACTGATTGCAGGTAACTTCAGGTGGTCTGGCCGTCTATCTGTCAAGAGATCAGGAGGTTTGGCTGGAGACTAAAGACTACAGAGGGATGACGGGGAAACCCAACGGTTACAGCGTCTTCTCTGGATTCCTGCTGCACCCGCACTAACAAAACAACCTCTCCTCTTCCCTCCTGCGCTGTCTTTTTGTCCACATTTTGGTCTTTTTTTATCAGGCTTTAAAGACGCAGAGATCAATTCATAGTTTTTGGTTGTTGCATGTCTTTTGAACTAACTACAAATTCTCCCTGTCAAATGAAAATCTGGATATTTAATCAGAAATTGTAGAAATATAAGTAAGTTATTTATATAAGTAAATAAGACATTTAGCAGCAAACTGCAATCACTGCGGTCCAATCAAATTCACAGAAATCCTAAAGTACCAAATTCCAGATGTTTATCCCAGTCCACCCGTCACGTGTTGACCCGTATAACTTGCGGTGTCCTCTGATGGATGACATTTCCCTAATTTGTTTCTGCCACTGACTTGTGCCTGAATAAGTTGATTTTTGGATCATTACTTTACAAGAGTAACTTCTGGACACGCCCACAAACGTTTTTGTCATGTAACTTTAAAAGACTGTTCAATCAAAGTTCAATAATAATGTTTTAATTTTGCCAATTATTGTGAAAATCGGCTGAACGACTCAGACTAGTTTATTGTACTTGTTGTTTTTTTCACTTTTTTGTTTTCAAATGTCAAGAAATTTTGAAAAATGTTGAAATGTGCGGTTGACTTGAGAGGAGATTTGGTCGTAGCAAAACCCAATGTTTTAAGAATCTCTAAATGTATGTCTCACCTTGTTATCACTCCAACAGGTTCATCTATTTTTATTTACCTCTCCTATTTACATTTAAGATGCAGTATGACTTTTGATCTGGTAAAATCTATTTGAACTCATCAACCCAATAAACTAAAAAGAGATAAAAAACAAAAATGTGTTTCAAGTAAGTGTCTCAAACATCTTATTTACTCCCATTTATGCCGTATTTCTACTTTTGATTCATCCTAATGAGAAAAAACACAACTGTTTAAAAGCAAATGTTTTTCAGTGTAAATATTAGTCTTCATTACAAAATACTTAATGGGTAAGTTGTTCATTATTTTAACTTGAAAACCTCTCACAAGCAACGCCAAGTTGACAAGCATCACTTTATGCAGGGAAAAATAGCTCGACAACAGTGTAACTCTGCTGACTCGTTTGTTAACGCATTTCCATAAAGATGAACATTTTTGGGTCAAAAGAAAGGACACTAGAGACCAGACTTTTAGTTACAGATATTGTGCATAAAGAAAGGTTCATGTTTTATAAATGGTAATTGCAAGAAGCAAAATACTTATTTTATTTGATGATTAAAAGATATAAATTTCTGTTTTAAAAGGCAAAAATTAATAAAGTTGGATGACTTCCAGCCTTGAAAAGGCAAAAGGCACTTTTTACATTCTGTTTGTGGAATAAAATTTTTCAGAAGGGAAACAGTTCTACACCCCACTGCCATAAAAGTGAAAGTGGACTCCGTGATGACACATCATTTAAAAAAGATTACAAGGAATTCGAAAAATAAAAACATTGTACCGAGTATATAGCCCTGTGGTACACCACTCTTCCAAATGGTATGTCATGAACAACCGCACTAAGCCCAAGGCCACCTTTTAGTGTATGTATACAATCTAGTCTGTAAAATCTGAAAATCATTGGTGTAAAAAGCTTAAGTGAAATCAAAAGCAATAAAAATGTAAGTGGCAATACTATTCAGAGCCTGCAAAAGATTATGTATAACTTCAGTAAGTGACAGTCCAATGTTGTGACAAAACTATACTATATTTTCATGTTCAGTTTCAACATAGACACAGCTTACATCGCTGTTCATCAACACGTCACTGTTCTTCATCTCCAACCCAGTTCTCTCCACATTTTCCACTTCCAACTACTTATTTGACCAAAAACGCTCTTATTGGTGGAGGATGAAATTGTTAAAAAGGTTTCTAATTCAAGACCTGCCCTCTTACACAGAATATTTTGTTAAGTTATCTACTCTATATGTCAGAGTCAGTAAACTATTACTTTGGTACTATATGTTTTCAGCAGTTTCGTAAAATTAAATAATATTTTCTCTTCTTTTTCAGACTGCAAGAGCATGTGAGGGCAACCTGAGTCCAAACTGGGAAACTACCAATAATTAAAAAAAAAAAAACAATTATAATAATAATGTCCTTAAGCTGCACACGTGTCTTTGGTGAACACACCTATTAAACATTTTCATTTCTGGTAGAAGAAGTAAGTGAACCCACAGACTGTTTCCGTTCATATAAAAGTTGATTGGAGTCAGTAATTTGCACTCCTGAAGTCAAGTTAATTACATTTGAGTTTGGAGTTTTGGTTACAAAGAGGTTTTATTTATGAGGACACTCAGAGTTTGATGTTTGCTGTTCACATGAAGCATCTGCTGATGCTGAGATTTCTAAAGAAACAAGTGTGGTTGATCTGCATAAGGTTGGCGTGAGATCATCTCTAACTGTTTTGGGGTCCATCAATACACAGAGATGAATTATCTATAAATGGAAAGACTATAAATGGAAGTACTGTGGCATCATTTCCTTTAAGTGAACCAAGATGACGCTAAAGGTTGCAGAAGAACCGATGAGTGAGAGTCTAAACGTACATCAGTAATTTGTACAGGCAGCATGTCCATGGTAGAAAACCATGGAGGGGTCCGCTGCTAACGATAAGTTTGCCAAAGAGCTTTTTTGGCAATTTGCAACACTGGGAAAATGTTCTGTGGAATGATGAATCAAACTATTCAGGAAGAATACCCTGGAGCGTGTACAACGCGTAAAAATCTAAGGTTCAAGACATCATCCCATGTCTAAGGTACAGTGGTGGGAGAATCATGATTTGGGCTTGCTTTGCTCTTTTTAAAATTAACTCTGAAGTTCACCAAAATATCCTGCAGGACAACGTCAGGGTGGCGGTCCAGCTGAAGCTGAGGCAGAATGATGCTTCAAATCAACGTCAATCCACCACAAAATGGCTTCAGAAAAATAAAACCCATTGCGACTGTCAGAGTGAAGACCTAAACCCCACAGAGACGCTGTAGAGCAGGGGTGTCAAACTCAATTCCTCGAGGGCCAGTGCGCTGCAGGTTTTAGATGTTTCCCTGCTTCATCACACCCTGATTGAAATGACTGCATCATTAACAGACTTGTGCAGACCTTGATGGCATGCTGATGACGAGTATTAATTAGAATCAGGTGTGCTGGTGCAGGGAAACATCTAAAACATGCAGGACAGCGGCCCTCAAGGGCTGGAGTCCGACACATGTGCTGTAGAGTATCGCCACAGAGGCCACTGACACCAGAAATCCTGTCACTGGACATTAACGCCTCCAGACCGAGTGCAGGTTTGATCCAGAGCTACTAAAAACTCTAACTTAAGGTTTTAACAAGTCTACGAGCAATGTGAAGGTTTAATGGATGTGTTCAATAAAGACAGAAGAAATGATGATTCTTTGTGTGTTCTCTGTGTTTGTCTCTTCGTTGACACAGATTAAGATTACGTCACATTTTATAGCCAATTACTGCATAAAAGCAGATCATGCTAGAGGCTTCTTTCCCTTTTTTCTTGCTGTGTAAATTAGTTAAAATGCTCTTTGGAATATAAATAATTAATTGAATGAGAAAAATATTTCTGTTTAATGAAAATTTTACTAATAAAACTGTGACCAGCTTGATTTGAAACTCATCATCCAAGAGCAGGAAAAAAGGCCTCGTATTGCAAATTTAAACTGAGAAAACTGGGATGAAAATGTAAGAAAAAAAAGAGGATCTGAGAAATAAAAAAGATTTGCCAGTCAGCATATTTCACAGGAAGCGAGTATCAAAAACAAACATCAGCCTGATGACAGAGGAAATCAAAAGTTTTGTTAAACCGATTCAGACATCCACACTGAGGTTAAAAAAGCAGACAGCAACAATTTCTGGGAAACACTGCTTGTGGTGGAGGAAACAAAGAGGAAGTTCAGAGAAAAACAGAACAAAACGCTCAGTCGGAGGATGAAATTGGGTTTGATCAGAAGCTTCATTCATGCTTTATCATCAGTTCTTTTTTTCCTCACCTCACATTCAACTATTTCACTTCTGTGTGAACAGACCATAATCACAGAATTACAGGAAATGTGCACCAGAGAAAAGGCGACGTGAGCATCTGTAGAACAAATTAAACATAAACATTACATTCAGAGTCTGCACCTGATTAGTTTGAGGAATTAAAACTGGCCCTGGGATGAAGGTTTAGTTTTAACTTGCAGCGTCCTTGTGGTTTGATGAAGGCGATGATGCTGCTCAGTCAGTCTCCGGTACATACTCATGTTTTGCATTATTTTATTTCTTTCTTCTTTTATTTTATTTCTATCTTCTTTCTCTGTCTGCATTTATATTAATGGTTAGTTCCATAATTTGCCAAAACCTTTTGAAGTCAGCTTTTTTTGTATTTTTGATCTTGCAGCAAATGTTTTCTTGTTTTGTTGTTTTTGTGCACTGGTTATTTAGTTATTTCTGTTTTACATCACACACGTCATACTTCGATCTCACAACATTTCACAGTGACACAGTAAATATGTACGTAATTTAAGATGGTTGCAAATTTATTTTTTCAAATATATATTCAAAATATATGCATTGGTCTTCAATGCAGCAATAGGGTGGAATAGGGAGGTTGGTAGGTTCAGTTACTGAGGGAACCAAACTCGGATAAATACTCTTCTTCAAACTATAAACTTATCAAATGAAGGCATTTATATATATATATATATATATATATATATATATATATATATATATATATATATACTTTTGAAGTGTAAACATAAATGTCGAGGAAGTGCCATCCAGTGATTCTGACTTGTTTTCTGAGTTTTTTGGAAGCGAGATGAGCTCTATATCAGGTTGTCTGGGTCTTCAATTCATCTAAAAAAACTAAAACATGCAGGACCACGGACCTCGAGGCCCGGAGGCCCGGAGGGCCGGAAGCCCGGAAGCCCGGAGGCCCGGAGGACCGGAGGCCCGGAGGCCCGGAGGCCCGGAGGACCGGACGACCGGACGACCGGACGACCGGAGTTGAAGACTGCTCTATATTATGTTTCCATCTCTCATTTGGATTTCCTATCAACTAAATGTTGCTGGAAATTTTAAATGTAGGTTTTCCTAATCAGATTCCAGCCAGGTCAAAAAAACAAAAGAAAACAAACATAATACATTTTTAGAAGAACCAGATAGTTTGGACCCATTTTATTTGCAGTTTAAGAGATCCAGACCTCATCCTTGCCAAGACCCAAGAATGGACGTCTGCAAGTCTCTGTTGACCGAGCAAGGACAAAGAGATTCAATATTTTGCAAAACAAGTTGAATGTCAGTTTTGGTATTTGCTGCAGAACGTTTCTAAAGTGCAGTGACATTGATAGATTTGTGTCCCAGAGGAAGAAACCAGTCTCTTTACCTCTGATGTAGTTTTCATGTTAGAGTCGTTCAAGACACCAAGTCATCTCACAAGTCACAAACACATTTGGAGGTTAAATGGATAACTGCAGATGTTCAACAAGTGACCTGCTGCATCCGAGGACCAAACCGAGGATCACTCTTACATTTCAACGATTACTCGCTGAGCTACAGTCACTTTGACTTTATTGATATGAATCAATTTTATTTATGAAAAAAAGAGAAACAAATCTGAATTTCGCTTGGCAGATTTCATACACAGAACTTTGTATCTCTGAAGTTCTTATGCTGGACACTTACGACGCTTCCTGTTGCTGCTTTGAGATGTTTCACTTCCCGTTTTCTTCATGACTGAATATCATCTGAGTCTGGGAAGAAGACGGATCTCCATCGCTCCACCGCAAGACGCGAGACTTCACTGCAAATGGTGAGATTATTCTACCATACTTAGGATAAACATGTCCTAGAAGTTAAATACATTTGTTTAGATGTATTACTTCAAATCTGCTTTTCTGTCTGTATGTAAAGTCTTGAAAAGTCTTTATTTAAATTTGAATGCATATTCGGTGTGTGTTTTTATGGATGAAGATTTTTTTAAAGTCCAGGTGAGTTCATATATATGCTCATATATTTAAGCTTTCATGTCTTCATTCAAACATTTTGACTTCTGTTATATTTTAACAGCTTATCTGTGGGTTTCACTAAGTCAACATCTGCAGTAAAAAAGAGGATAGTATAATACATATAAATACATTTTTAAAATAAATTAAAAGAAATTAGTCATCAATAGGACACAACTTCCTATTAAAAGCAAAGGGCTTGTTATAAATCAATGGCCAGTTGTCTTGATGTTTCACTTATTAATATTCCCATAAAATCAAGGTTTCCTGTGAGAGCGTTTGGTTTAAATTGGACCTATTTTTTATTGTTGCGTGTTCAGGACCTCCAGTGGCTGAGCTGCAGCGCTGCAGCGTTGCTGGTCTTGGTTCTCGTGGCCCCGGCTGCCTCGCAGTCATCCTGCAGAGCTGGAGTTCCTGGGATTCCCGGTATTCCAGGCGTCCACGGACCCAACGGCAGGGATGGTCCAAAAGGGGACAAAGGAGATCCAGGTGAGCTGAGACAAGACAAGTACTAGTTGTTTACTCTTGCTTACATACTTACTAAAAAGTAAATGTTTGATTTCCAGTTATCTTTTTTTTAATGCTGCACTGCAGCTTTAAACAGCCAAGGGATTGTCATGACGTCTAATGATTATTTGTATGTACAGGTGAGAATGGGCAGCCTGTCGGGGGCATAAAGGGAGCACCAGGTGACCAGGGTCCTCCAGGGCGGCCTGGTCTGAAGGGGGACGTGGGTCTGCCGGGCCCTCCCGGATATCCAGGCCGGAAAGGGGAGAAGGGGAGACCCTTCAACCCTTCCAACAATCAGAAATCTTTCTTCTCCTACAAAATGATGGTTTCACAAACACCAGAGTTGGAGACTCCCATCAACTTCAACAGGTCAGTGCTGCAGTGAGACCCTCTGAGGTCTTAGCGAGGGAGCAGGAGTGGGATTTAATTCCTCAGACAGAAGCCAACCGGGATGCTTTCTTTTGGTTCAGCTCCAGCTGTCAGGTGGGGAGTTTCAGAATAATGAGCTGTTGTCATCTCATTCATGGTTGTGGCTTTTTCACGCCATTTAAGAGTGGACTTGAAACCAAACAACTCTCTCAGTCAAAAACTGGTTCATCCAAAAGATGAAACACCCAAACCAAAGTGAGAGGCATCATGCACTTGGTCCAGAGCAGCGCGGAGATGCTGAAACAACGCCACCGATGACCCAGCAGAGCACAACCAGCTCCTCAGGTTGAGACTCAGTGGTCCACCTGCACCTCAAAGATCAGAGATGCTCTTTTGAGGCCAGTATTTCCATTCAAGGCGCTCCAGCAAACTGAATCCATATCGATATCTGGCAGTAATCACAAACCTCGCAGCATCGCTGTGTCAGTTACTGCCGGTGCCCGCAGACCTCTACCTGGAAGGGTCTGAAATGATCCGCGTGGCTCACGCCGGCTTCAGCAGATCCACGTTGGAGGTGCTGCAGAGATGCCGGTGAATACTTGCAACAAGACATCCGGTTTTAAAAGTTGTTTACGTGATGAAATCCAACATGACGGTTGGTGCTCAGTTATCAACAAGCTGCCTGCTCTTAGTTAAGCTTTATTCTCCAACCCTTCTAAAGAAACGCATAACCAGTCACTGTGCTGTTGGTAAAATTAACCACACAAAAATTATAAATAAACAAAAACATTTGGCCTTTAACATTTAAAGTAGGAAAAGTGATGGCAGCTCAAAAGTCCCCTCCTCTGACTATATGTAAATATTTGATTTATATAATTTTACGAGATGTAGTGGAAAAATTTCACCTGTTTAATTCACTGTGAACAGACCAAAACTGTTTTCCAAAACTAGACTATAAATACGTTCATTTTTGCTGTAAATCTGGAGATTTTAACACTGAGAACAAAAATTGACTCACTTTCAGAGTCAGACGCCAGTGGTCAGTGAGGGAACTGCAACTGTTCCTGCTTTGCATCTTTTTTTTTTTCCTACATAATAAAGTGTCTGGTCATAGAAACAGATGCAGCAATCACAACAAGTTATTTTGACTTTAGAGTTTGTATGAAAGCAGCTTATTTTTTTTACAACCTGTAGTCACGTTTGATGACCTCAATGATTTTTGCTACTAAACTAACAAATTATAAAACATCATCAAAATGCTGCAGATTCAACTGATTCATAAGTTTCATTTTTCTTTTTTTTCAATGAACCAGAAAGAATGTGTGACAGCAAAGCAACGTTGATCAAATTTGGAAACTGTAAAATGATGATCAATAACAGATGTGACAATCTCCCACAGACAGATTTCGGCTGATCTGGACTCTCAGTTTCAAGGAGATTCGCTGACGAATGGGACGTTCGCGTGTGTCATCAGCGGCGTGTATTTCTTCAGCTACCACGTGTCAGTGAAGAGCAGAGTGAGTTTGCTCTTACGAAGCTGCTTGTGTATCTTTGGTTCTTGACTGGCTGCCAACTGCAATTTCATCATCTTCCAGACATTTTACATGTTTTATTCATCAGGCTGAAGTCTGAAATGCTACCATGGATATTTGTGTGTTTGTTATTATCCAGGTGTGTCTGAAGCTGATGAAGGGCAGCAACAATCACATGACGCTGTGCGACACAGCCGAGGGTTTCCTGGTCACATCCGGCTCGGCGGTGCTGCAGCTGCAGGCCGGAGACGTCGTCTCACTGCAGACGACCAGGTACAACCACCTCGTGACGGCCCAGAGCAGCACCGGACACACCTTCACCGGCTTCCTGGTCCACCCAACCGCTTAACACCGCTTGTAAAATAACAACTGTTCTGGGATATTTACAATTTATTGACCCATGTGGATTCTGCTACGGCACACAGATTGACAGCATACAGGTCGACTCGGTGTTGCATGCTTTAACCACATCCCACGTCTGCAGTTTCAGTTTTACATTTTATAAAATCATACCTCAAAATGTTATATCGACTTCCAATCTGTTCTTATTCCAGTTCAGCAAGTTCAACCAGTGACATTGAACAATTCACCAGTTCAGACCCTTTTTGACATCTTAAAAGAAACAATCTCCAATGAAAATGTAAAAACTGGCGCTAAAATGACTAATATATATATTTAAGGAGTTAGTCAAGAGTATAATCAGTGTTTTGATTGATATATCCTATAAGGTTATATGACCCCTCCCATAAAAAACAAAAAACAACTTATGGTGGAAAGTGGAAAATGTACTATTTACTATTTACCTTTTTAAAAAGTGTTTACTTAATTAATAAAAGCTGAAACAAGTTCTAAATGACAATTTGTGCCTTGTTGTGAGCAAATAAGACGTCCTACAGCGAGATCACTGTAAAGATTGTCCATGTGATGCTTATATGTAGACAGAAACGTTAAAATAGTTTGGTCCTGTTCTGCTCCTCCTTGAACTGCCACTGGATCGGTGGTGAAGGTTTGTGTGCGCGAACGATCCCAGGAGCTGTGAGGTCGGGGGCATTACGCCCCAGGTAGGGTCTCCCATGTCAAGCAGGTCCTAGGTGACGGGGGTGACCCTGGATGCCCCGCTAGAGAAGTGTCCCAGTCATGTCCCACCAGGAGGAGACCCGAGGGAAGAGCCAGGACTACGTCTCTCAACTGGCCTGGGAACGCCTTGGAATCCCCTCCGGAAGAGCCGGAGGAAGTGTGTGGGGTGGGGGAAGGCTGGTCAGACTGCTGCCCCCGTGACCCGGTCCCAGATAAGCGGGTGGATGGATGGTGTTGTTATGGTACAAGACCAGCTGTTTCTGTTATATTCAACTCAAAGTTTGACTCATCCAATATCTCAATAAAGAAGCCGTTTGACCTTGAATATGCTTCTGCATATTTAGGCATTTCCTGAGGAACATAAGCTGCTCCGATTGGTCAGCTCCAGTGGTCTGATAAGGCACCGCCCACCTTCTGCAGTAACTCTTCTAACCTCTAGGTTGAGATCGAGGAAACAGGAAAACTGCGGTGACTCATCTGACTCCAAAAGCGAGTAAATCTATTGACCTCCATGTTAAAATGTCCAACTTTACAGCACAAAGCAACACGTTTACAGCTGGTTCAACATATGGTTTTATATGCTTTTAGCTTCCATCCCTAGATTTCTTATCCAACACAACCATAAGACCACCATGCCAGGTATAACTTATATACAGTAATAAAAGTATTCATATATGGGGTGTAGATTAGCAGTCAGCCAATCATCACTTCCTCATCAGTCATCATCGCTACGAAGGTCAGTGAAGTAGTGAGTCTCTGGTAACCCAGCGTTGGCCAGCAGTCCTTTCATCACGAAAACGGCATCTAACAGGGGATATATGAATCCAAGCATTCAGGTCCTTATCTCTGTTGAATGTGACCACCAATAAATCATCTGTCTGCACAACTACCATGAAACCTTCCTGTCTGGAAGAGGAAACGTATTTTGAGTGGCTAGAAATAAAATATTTAGTGTTGTTCCTGTGGTTCATTGTTTAAACACAAACAGGTATCAGGTGTGTAAAGTCCACGTCACATCAGGATCCATTAATTATCCATCGCAGGTATCAGGTGATTATACATTTAACCCTACAGCCGTGTTGCTGGTAAACACGGATTGTTGCAGGTACTAAAAGTAGTTCAGGAGATGAGGTGGTTATTTTATGCTGTTCTGCTTCATGTGCTTTTTCTTCTTCACATCATCTCCTGATCAGATGATTCATCTCCTCCCGTCATGCGTCTGTGACCGTGTTCTTCAGAACCCACTGGCCTACGTTTTCTAGATGTTTGTCTGCTCCGATTCACATGAATCCACTAAGTGCGTATGGTGTCACATCGTTTAACATCACAACAAGAAGACATGGAAAACATGTAAAAAAACCCATCTCAAAATAAATAATCAATTTAAATGGTTTCATCAAGCCCAAACAGAAGAAAGAAAAAAATGACGTAAGCCGATTTGTTGGTCCTATTAGTCAGTAAAAGAAAGGAGAAAAAAAAAACACCGTTCTGCAGATCAACTAAGAACTCAAGAAGCACCAAAAGACGTGAAGATCAGAGTCGGTTAAATTCAGCTGCTGGAACCTGCAGGTAGTGGCCGTTTTTGTTTGTTTCTTCAGCACATGCCTCATTGAACAACCTCAAAGTATTTTTCCAGTTGTGTGTTTCAGTCGTCAACACATGCGTCAGTTTAAAGGCTGAGAATGCTGCGAGTGCAGAAAGTGTTGTGAAAAAAAAGCAAAACATTTTTATTAATTATAAATCAATAAGTTATGAGTTGTTTTTGTACAACCTCCAAGGCAAATAAAATCTGAGACAAACAAGTAAAAGCTTACCTCAGAAAATGCTTTTTTTGTTCATTACATTTCTAAAACAGAAAATCAGAATCAGCAGGTCAAAGTCAGAAGACAAACCAGAATCGGCAAAGACAAACGAAGTCGGTGCATCGCCACCAAACCCTGTTTTAAAAGTGTGGTAGTCGTTCCCAACACAGATGGAGAGAAGCGACTAACGGCAGCCTGGAGAGTAAACTTCAGCCTGTGGAGATGAAAAGCTGCTCGAAGCGCCGTTCCTGGTGTAGGACGTGTTCCTCACCGCTGAAGACCTGGCATGGGACGCAGTTCTGTAGTCGCCTGTGGGGGCGTCGAAGACGGTCAGGTGACAAAGACCACACCTTCATTAAGCTGGACATAAGTAAATTAAATACAATTCATCCAATCTGTACTAGTTTAAAATGAGGTAAAACTACATCTTAGATGATCAATAACACAAACAGTCAAACTCACCAAACTAAAATGTAGGTGTGGTGTGAAACCACCAACGTACGTTCCCATGGTTCGGGAGTGGAGAATCTCCAGCAGAAATAACCAAGTGATGAGTTTCTCTGATGTTTTCAGTCACTTCTGAATTTGACAGCTCATTGCAGAGGTTTTAATTGGTGATCATGAAAAGCGCCCTTAAAGCCGCACTAACTTTCTTTCATGTTAAAATACCGCGTTGGACCTGCCAGGAAGGAGACCTGGAGGAAGACCACAGAGGAGACTTATGGATGTACTGAAAAGGGACTAAATTAGTAGGCGTCAGAGAAGAGGATGCAGAGGACGGGTTAGATGGAGGTAGATGATTTAGTGTCGAGCCTTGGAGGGAACAGCTGAAGGAAAACGACCAAAAAGGAGAACAAATACTCGATTACTTTGTCTAGCTGTTGGCATCTCTCATCCCAACCATCAGCACAAACAAACCAAAGTATCTTTGGACTCCCGTCCTGGTTCTCTTGTAACAACTGCGTATGGCTTCACAGAACGATGTCACCTAATTAATGATGACCTTTGCTCGGAGAGACGCAGCTGACATGAGAGAGGCTATGAGGAGACTCGAGAGATGTCTTCTGTGCGTGTAAAACACGTGAGACTGTATAGTTCGATGGTTGCAGCTGGATGGGTGGAGTTTGGTGTAGCGGCTCCTCCTGGATGGGTGGAGTTTGGCGTAGCGGCTCCTCCTGGATGGGTGGAGTTTGGCGTAGCGGCTCCTCCTGGATGGGTGGAGTTTGGTGTAGCGGCTCCTCCTGGATGGGTGGAGTTTAGTGTAGCGGCTCCTCCTGGATGGGTGGAGTTTGGTGTAGCGGCTCCTCCTGGATGGGTGGAGTTTGGTGTAGCGGCTCCTCCGGGCCAGACGAGCAACATCTTCTGAATCTGCTCCCTGTAGCAGTTCTGGCCCAGAGTTGTCAGCAGGCCTCGCATCGTCTGCCAGAGAAGCTCATCCAGCTACTCAACATTTTCCATTCAGTTTTACTAATACAACTTATTCAAAACCAGCAGCAGCTGATTAAAGACCAAGTGGAGAGAAGGTGACGATGAAAAGATGAAGAATGAAGCAGGTGGAGAAAAGAGGAGAAGTCTGCGCGGTTCTTCCTTCTTCATGGGAGCGATGCAGACAAGCCCATCAAGCTGATGACACACTGGCCGTGTCCGTTCGTCCACGCGGGGCCGCGACACACTGGCCGTGTCCGTTCGTCCACGCGGGGCCGCGACACACTGGCCGTGTCCGTCTCCACGTGGGCTTCTGGCTCCTTAAGGCTCGCAGCGTCTAAGCGGAGCCGCAGCGGCGAGCCGGGACTGCTGGCAGTCCTCGGGTGAACAGAAAACTGAACTCAAGCTTCTACCTTCCAGTTTATTTTAATCACCAAATGTACAGAACATCAGACCAGCGTTTACTTTCACATTAAAACACCTCAGTATAAAGTGAGACGGTTCCCACCCTCCCAGTACAAAAATCCTCTCATCTTAAAGTATCAAAAGTAGCAGTGATCAGCCAACGTCAAGGTTAAGACAAAAAGACTTGTCAACAGTTCTGGAGGTTCACACTTGAAGCTCAGATCCAACATTTAGATGATCCTCATCACATCTGAACTCCGGTGGTCCAGCATCTTCTCTGCGAGTAAATCTGAGCTCCAGTCAGATCAGTTCACGTAAAAACGTTATCAACTCCAGAACATGAAGTAGTCTGCTGTACAGTGCAGGAAACAGTCGACGACGAGATTATTAATAATCAACGAGCTCTGGTTCAATCTGAAGTTCCCCAGAAAAAAACAATCAGTAGTTGCACAAAGTTTGACACCCAATGACGGCATGAAACCAGACCCAGGACCCAGTTCTGTCATTTCAACTCAGACGTTCATCCCTTCTGACACTTTTGTTGAGAAAACATGCTGGTCTCCCACGGCAACCGCGGAAACACATTCTGCCCTGGGACTGGCATCTAAAAAGGAAAGTGCTCGTTTATTCCAGTTAAGTTTTTAAACAGTCATTTGAAGCCTTACAAATTTTTTTTTCTGCCCAATTTTGAACCCAGTTTAACATTTTCAGAGACGAGTAGAAACAAGTGCAGGAACTTTTTAGACTTTCAGGGCAGCGGCAAACAAGTTGGATTTTTTTTTTTTTTTGCCAGAATGTTAATTTACCATTTTGATTCCTGAGTAAAGAAAAAAAAAAAAACAACTAATCTGTCCAACAAATTCTCCATATTGTGATCAAATCGTTTGCTTTGAAAACGCTCGGCGCCCCCGTGACACCGAGGATGGAAAAGTGATTCACAAGTCTGTCGTCCTGCAGAAACTCCTCCGATGACGTCGATCAGCAGCTGGTTGGACAGTTCGTTTTGTAGTGCATCTAACGTGTCATGTCAGCTCTAAGACGGATGCAAAACGCCACAGGAAGAGTTGATGGCAGCGTCCTGGGTGCATCATGGGACGGTGACGTTGAACGGAGAGCCCGGGATGTGGTCGTCCCCCCACTTGACCACCAGGATGTAATTTCCTCGCTCCTTCAGCACATAGCTGACGTTGTACTGCAGGCTGCCGACGTGTTTGACGAGAACCTCCTCACAGGGGACTTGAGGTCCGTGCACGCCAACCAGAAGCATGTTCTTACCTGAGAAGAGAATCAGGTGATCATCTCCATGATCTCACGTGTATGGTGCGACTTCACAGAGCTTTTCTCACCAGCTTTGCTGCAGTCGAGGGAGAAGCTGCTCCTCTGACCCACGAAGGCCTTGCTGAGGCCGGGTCCTCGGCTCACTACCTTGCTGGCATCGGAGCCGCCGGGTCTGGGCACGGCGCTCTGCGAGAGGCTGCTGGACGCCCGGACAGCCAAATCCAGCGTCAGGGTTGACGTCTCGCTGGCGTTCGTCACGTTGACCAGCCGAGGACCTGAGAGGAGCAACGACAAACCTGCCTGTGATGTACGCGTGACGCCGCAAGACTAAGAAGCTTCCAGCAACACGCTCGGGTCAAGTTTGTGGTGCCCGGTTCTGCAGATACCTTGGACTCGAGCCTTGAAGGGACTGCCAGTGATGTGGTTGGGACCGCCGTATTTGATGCTGATCAGGTAGTTTCCAGGCGCCATGGGGGTGTACTGTACCTTGTAGCCCTCCGGAACCTCCTGACAGTCCATCTTTACCTTGGACGGACCCTCGATGGTCACCGCCAGCGCGCCCGGTCCAGCTTTAGTGTTGTTGATGGTGAACTCTGACTGGGTACCTGCACAGTTCAAACATTTAACCTCTTTGTTCAGCTGCACCCGTCATGTATACATCTGAGTTGCAGGATTATTTCCTCTGCAAACCCACCTGTGGTGCCCCGTTCCAGTCCAGCTCCGTATGCCGAGACCAGACCAGGCTCTCCGGTCTGCCCTGGTTCTCCGACTCGGACCTGGAAAGGACTTCCTGGGATGTGGGAGCCATTGAACTTCACGTCGATGGCGTGGATGCCGTTCTCCCTCGGGATGAAGCGGATGGCGTACTTGTCTGGAGGACAGAGCGTAATAAAGCTTCTCCAGCGGTTCGTCAGACTTCTTTAAGTTCACATGCATCACCAACAAAACGCACCTCTCTCCAGCTCCGTGACGACACACTCCTCCAGGGCTCCGGACGGACTGTGGACCTTGGCCTCCATCTTACCCTGTGCTCCATTTAGATGCACTGCAAAGGACGCTGGGTGATTCACCTTAAGACCAGACTCCTGCTGAGCGTGGACACAGTCAGAGCTCAGAGCCGCAGTCGACTCTTACAGACACACGGTTCAGCAGGTTGGTTATTAAACGTTTGAACGCCATCGTCCACGTTCTCTGCTGGCTTCTTCTCTTACCTGAGCTCCACCTGCAGCTCCAGCAGACAGACGACCATAAAGACAGCGGTCTTCTACACCACGACCTTTTTAATAAAAATGACTAAAGTAGTGCTCAACCTGGATTTGAGAACTGACTTTTAAAACCAGGTCTGCTGACGCAGCATCTCCACCTCGCTTTGCGCTGCATCACATCTAAGTTCTTCACCTGCTCGCCGTCCTGTCTGATGTTCAGGAGTTCATCTCCAGCAACAGAAAGACCTCCATCAGCGTCTCATTCACACCTGCCGTCAACGATCTGAGCACATATGGTCACGTGACGACAAACACCTGATCTCCGACCACATCTGGAGCTGGTCTGAGTGTCACACTGCAGGACACCCAGACAACACGTTTGGGTTTCAAGACCTACAGGCGTGTTGCAGCGTTGTGTGAATATAATTCATATAAATTCATGTTATTGATCACATGACACAGAAGAGTCTGATTATTGACCCACAAATCCCTGCACCAGCGGGACGCTTGTGTCTCTTCATTACATCCATTTAAAATTCCATCGTCTCATTTTGCACCGACTGCAGCTGCTGCAGAAATGAGAAGCGATCGATCAAATCAGCAGCCACGTTCCTATCAGACGTGAACGGTGCAGCGGCCGGCCGGAGGACGGCAGGACGGAGGACGTCTGTCTGCTGCAGTCAGAGAGCTGACGGTGATGCTGTTAAAAGCCTTTAAGTGAAACACGAGAAACACCAACAGATCCACACCAGACAGGAGGGATGATCCGAACCAGACAAGCAGCTGAGGCCACGTCCTCAGTTACATACCCAAGTTACTCTTTCATTTAATTTTTTTGTATTTGTCAAGACAAATTCAAATATTTGTGTCAATTTTTCTTCCCAGTATATGTAATCTGTGTCTTCACTTAAAGTAAAAAGATCCATCGTTTAAGTCACATTTAAGTGATCCACTCGATTTATAACTATACTGAATTAAAATGTGGATCGTATTTAGTTGGACTATGAACTGAATTATTATATTATTATCTGGATGTAAATGGATTACACAGAATTTAAGCAGATTATAATTAAAGTTCTCTGAGAAGACATTTATTCACCTTTATGATTCTTTGTCATAAGTGAGATGTTCCAGCATTTTAAGTGTCTCCCAAACATAACTTTAGTACTTTTTCTTTTAAATGTATATTCAATTTCTTGGATTCAAAACACCAGGTGCTTGTCTGGCTGTGATCACGTCCATGAGGACGGCTGCATAAAGAGAAGCAGGGTGCCCCCTCGGCGGCCGGAGCGGGGCAGGGGGCCCCCGTCAGCGGTGGCCATGGCGCCTTGGGAACTGCGGTGGGGGGCGGCCGCCACGGGGGGCCCTTGGCCACAGCGGGACCCTCGGCCACAGCGGGGGCCCCCCCTCGGCGGCTGCGGTGGGCTCTTTAAGATCATCGTGCTGGAAAAATAAAACCAACTTCCCAGCCAAATAAAAAATGTCCTGAATTCTAAATTTGTGGAGACTTCAGTTGGTGTTTAGGCAGCAGCACCAAAACCAGCCGAACCTCGACAGCCAGTTACTCAGCGTGGTTAACGAGCAAAGCCTCTCTGCTCTGACGTTTTATGCAGCTGTGCCTCAGAGCCCTTCAGTAAAGCAGGACAGGCTGGTTGTGGAGGTGTCTCCTCATGCCTCACCTGAAGGCCGGCAACAGTGAGGCGCCGGGCGTCGTTGGCGGGAGCGACGACAGGAACCAGGTAGGGGCTGTCGGGTATGTGCTGCTCATTGAACTTCACTGAAATCTCGTAGTCACCTGCAGGCGAGGGAGCAAGAACGAGAGTCAGCGTGACAGATGTGCAGTCACTGAGTAAACTGTGTGCGAGGGTCTTCTACCGGGCTCCTGAGCGATGTAGGACACGCCGCAGGATCCATCTTTGCGGTCATCAAAGGACAGCTCTGCCCGGCTGGGACCCTCCACCGCGATGGCCAGACCACCGGCCCCCGCCTCCCTCGTCCAGATGCTGAACTCAGCTGCAGGATCACAGAGAGGATGTGAGACAACTCAAAGCCTCCTTTCCCTACGCAACTACAGAAGTCAGTTGTGTGAACTCGGAGATTAAATGTCCACATTATAACGACTTAGACCTGCAGATAAGGTGTGTTGTGTGTACCTGGCTCTCCAACCAGGGCACCCTCCAGTCCCGGACCACCTGCTCTCACTTTAGCGGCGCCGCCTTCCCCCAGGGGGCCCACGGTGAACTGGAAGGGGCTGCCGGGCACGTGCACGCCACGGTACATCACGCTCACACTGTGCACGCCCATCTCCGTTGGCACGAAGCGCACGCAGTAGGTGTTGTTGCCGACGGCAACCAGCTCGGCACGCTGACTGGCTCCAGAAGGGGAGGTTACCGTGGCGGTGACGTCCTGCACGTCGATGGCTGCAAACAAACCCGCGCAGTGAAGATGTTTGGCTGGTGTAGAGACACTTTTAAAAAGTTAAACGCTGCTACGAAGAGACATTTTTACTGAGATGGAAGAACATGATGGAAATAATCAAAAAATTAAACTGAAATTTGAGAATGAAGAAAAGGAAATGTTTCAATCACAGCTGATTAAACAAAAAATACTTAGTATTTAACTAATACTTGAGCTTTCAGAGAAGTTTTTGAAATTTTCCATAAATGTCTGAATCTAGAGTGACATTATAGCATTTTAATCACCGACAGGTGAAAAAAGTGTGACCGCAGCAGGCTGGGTGACGGGGCGAAACGTCAAGTTCGCACAGACACGACCTCACAAGATCTTATCGGAGGGCGTCAACCCTCACAGCGCAAGCAGTGCCGCCATCCGCAGTCCGAGTGCACGTCAGTAAAGATGGTAAAAAGATGAGCACAGCTGCAGCATCAAACGAAACAAAAAGCATGTCGTGATGAAACCTGGTGCAGCAACCACAGCCATTAAAACGCACCCTCCACCCTACAACTGTGAGCATCCACAACCCAGACACCCCTCGCCGCTCTCGCTCCCCCCGCCAGCACCAGACCAGAGAGGCCGGAAATGAGGCGGACCCGCGCAGCGGAGAGGCTCCGGTCCTGGGTGGTCGCAGAGGGACGAGCCACGCGACGTCCGGACAACCAGAGGGAGCAGGAGGAGGTGTGAGAGAGAAGCTGCCGTGACAAGACCAGGAGGAACCAGGTCACTGCAGGAGGAAAAAAGAGAAAACAAGAGGAAGGAACAGAGGAGGAGGAGGAGCAGAGCGGCGAGGAGCGGAAGAGGAGGAGGAGGAGCAGAGCGGCGAGGAGCGGAAGAGGAGGAGGAGCAGAGCGGCGAGGAGCGGAAGAGGAGGAGGAGGAGCAGAGCGGCGAGGAGCGGAAGAGGAGGAGGAGGAGCAGAGCGGCGAGGAACGGAAGAGGAGGAGGAGGAGCAGAGCGGCGAGGAACGGAAGAGGAGGAGCAGAGCGGCGGGGAAGGGAGGAGGAGCAGAGCGGCGGGGAAGGGAGGAGGAGCAGAGCGGCGGGGAAGGGAGGAGGAGCAGAGCGGCGGGGAAGGGAGGAGGAGCAGAGCGGCGGGGAAGGGAGGAGGAGCAGAGCGGCGGGGAAGGGAGGAGGAGCAGAGCGGCGGGGAAGGGAGGAGGAGCAGAGCGGCGGGGAAGGGAGGAGGAGCAGAGCGGCGGGGAAGGGAGGAGGAGCAGAGCGGCGGGGAAGGGAGGAGGAGCAGAGCGGCGGGGAAGGGAGGAGGAGCAGAGCGGCGGGGAAGGGAGGAGGAGCAGAGCGGCGGGGAAGGGAGGAGGAGCAGAGCGGCGGGGAAGGGAGGAGGAGCAGAGCGGCGGGGAAGGGAGGAGGAGCAGAGCGGCGGGGAAGGGAGGAGGAGCAGAGCGGCGAGGAAGGGAGGAGGAGCAGAGCGGCGAGGAAGGGAGGAGGAGCAGAGCGGCGGGGAAGGGAGGAGGAGCAGAGCGGCGAGGAAGGGAGGAGGAGCGGAGCGGCGGGGAACGGAGGAGGAGCGGAGCGGCGGGGAACGGAGGAGGAGCAGAGCGGCGGGGAACGGAGGAGGAGCAGAGCGGCGGGGAACGGAGGAGGAGCAGAGCGGCGGGGAACGGAGGAGGAGCAGAGCGGCGGGGAACGGAGGAGGAGCAGAGCGGCGGGGAACGGAGGAGGAGCAGAGCGGCGGGGAGGAGTATGAGGACAGTTTAAGGGAAAGAAAAAGAAACTGCAAAAGGAGAAGAGAAATAAAGAAACCGGACAAACAAAAGGAAATAAGTCAGAAAGGAAAAAGGTCGAAGTTCGACTGCAGACGGACCAGATGGAGGTCGCAAAACCAGCTCAGTTGATGTGTTGACTCAAGACACAAACGGGTGCGTTTACGTGTGTGTGTGTGTGTGTGTGTGTGTGTGTGTGTGTGTGTCTCGTACCGGGTATCTTCAGGTCGAGGTCACACACACTACCAACGCTAGCAACGGACGCCGCCTTCTGCCGTCGGGTGATGCTCTCCCGTATCCGACCCTCGCCGGTCACCCGCACTGTGAACGGACTTCCTGTTGAGCAGAACGCCCCTCATAAACGTCAGTAACCAGCGCAGCACATGGCGCCGTCACCAGGATCCAGTTAAAGACGGCGGAGTCGGACTCACCGGGGACGTGTTTTTCAGCGAAGCGGATCGAGACGATGTAGTTTCCAGGTTCAGTTGGACAGTAAGAGACTCTGCATGTCCCGTCCTCCACATCTTCTGTCTGGATGTCCACCTTACTGGGACCTTCGATGGAGAGCGCCAGGCCGCCATAACCTGCTCAGGAACGCACACAGGCGGCGGCGGTTAGCAGGTCAACTAACATTTTAGAAGTTGCAGCCCAGCCGCGGCCGTACTGACCAGCCTCCCTCGTGTCGACCTCAAAACTGGCGGTGTTGAAGGTGGTGCCCTGGACGAGACCATCCCCTTCAGCTTTGACCTGGCTGGCGTCGCCGATCTCGGACTGGACCACCATGATGGTGATGGGACTGTTGGCGACATGCCGGCCGTTCTTCAGGATGCTTACCTGGTGTTCCCCCACCTCCCGGGGGATGAAGGAGATACCTGGGACCAACAGGTGGAAGAAGGCAAAGCAGTTACAGAAATGTAACTGTACAGAAATCAGTTACCGTTTCTGCCTGGAAACATTTGTGCGTTACCAATGTGGTTGTTGGCCATCCTCTTCAGCAGGCAGGGCTCGTCGCGCCCGGAGGGCGCCCTGATGCTGGCCGTCAGCAGGCTGAGGTCCGTCTCGTTGATGTCCAGAGAGAAATCTGCCGCCGAGCCCAGTTTGATCTGGGAGCGTCGCTGTTTGTCCTCTGAAACCCAGAACAGATGAAGGTATTAACAGCGTGCACGCTGGTCTGGCTGTCGTGGTTACTGTGCAGTGTGCCTCCGTAACAGCAGCGACCACTGGGACGGAGACGTAAGTGGGGAGGTTCACGGAGCATGCTGGGAGCTGAGCCGAGCATGCTGGGAGCGGCGAGGAATCCCATTTCCTCCACCAAAAATCTCTTTCATTCAACCGTTTCCACTGAATTCTGGTTCAGACCGCTTACGGCTGATGCTCCGAGTCACTGCTGCTACAGAGACGAGGCTTTGGGTGCACGGAGAAACCAGAAACCAGCCTCTGGTCTATGTGAAGCCCCCTGGTGCTCCGTGTTTGGAGGATTCAGAGGTTTCAAAGGCTTTGGGGGGTCGCGAGCGTCGCAACGGTCTAATCTGGGTGTGAATCGATATTTCTAACCCATATTAGTGACAAAATATTAAACAGTAAAAACAGACAGCGGGAAACTAGTTTACTCTTAAACTAGCAGCAGAAATCAGAGACATGACTTCAAAGAGGCAAAGTGTGACGCACTGAAAAGAAACATGAGCATAACAGTTCAAGTTCAAATAAAAACGAACTAAAGGGGAGGAGCGCGACTCACCGGTGATCCTGGCCGTGAACGGGCTGCCAGCTATGTGCTCATCGTTGTACTTCACCAGGATGTTGTAGTCTCCCGGCAACGTGGGCAGGTAGCTGACGCTGCACGTCCCGTCTTTGTTGTCCACGCAGCTGATGTCGGCCTTGGACGGACCCTCGATGGCCAGGTCCAGACCGCCTGGACAGACGAGAGCAGTTCAGGAAATTTAAAAAAACAACTTCTTTAAATGTCAATTTACAAGTTACATAAAATTATTCAATTTCTCTTCTAATTAGTCCCTTCATCTTTTAGACTTTTAAAACTAAACATTTTTTATTATCCGATATTGTAAAAAGGTAAAACCCACCAGACGAACTCCGTAAACAATTAAAATATGCGTCTAAATATTTCATTTTCATTAATCAGTGTGGTCTCGTGAGTTCGGCGAACCTTCGGAGGCGTCATCCGTGTAGACGGTGAACAGGGCCGGCTTGTTGGCGACGCCGTAGCTCAGTCCAGGACCGTAGGCCGTGACGCTGGGGCTGCTGACGTGGTTCACGTAGAACTGAAGAGGAGACTCTGCAGCACAAGAACAACGTTCAAAATGACGACAGAATCAGCGGCGCAGGAACCGGGTCCTTTAGTAGTACTTATATATGTAAGGTCCGGTGACATCTGGCATCAGAACCGCTCATACAGGTCGTTTTAAAGGTGAACCGGAGCAACGAGACACGGTTAAGTACAGAGCTGCTCCTGAAGTATAAAACGAGCCGTCAGCTTGTTCTGGTTCTTCTAGAAGAAATTCTTCTCAGGTTTGAGTGGGAGACCCCGACTCACCTTAAGGTTATACTGGATCAGAGCCAGATCCAGACCTGATCAGTCAGCATCGGCCCCTCAGTGATTTGTAGGTTAACAACGTAAAGACAAAAGTAAAACATTTTTTTACTGCGTTTTTCATTTCTGACAGGAACATGCTGCAGTTCTTTTCCTGAACACCAGGTGTCCCCATTTCACCTGAACACCAGTCATGTATGAGGGAACGTCAATCATGTTTAGGTGTTTGGGTGTGTGCACGTGCACACACTGACCTGGGATGTGTGTGCCGTTGTACTTGATGTGCATCTCGTGCAGACCAGCCTCAGTGGGAGAGTACTGCACTGTGACCGTCCCATCCAGGTTGTCTGTGATCAGCGGCTGAGCTGATTTACCTGAAGGCATCAGCACCTCACCTGAGACAACAGAGGATTACAAGCAACCGTTAAACTTGTTTTTGCACATCTGTAGACTTGGATCAAAAAGCTGTATCAACTACTCTACTGCCGACTTTGCAGCTGATTAAGAAGCTCCAATCAGACCAAGAAAGCAGACCAGAACTCATCTTTTGTCACATTTTCATTTATAAAAGCATCAAATGATTTAAGGCAACAGAGTGCGTGTTTAACCCCATCCATCCATCCATCCAGCCATCTAAACTTCCCAACTCGAAACAGAAACAATGCTCATCAATGAGTTTTCCAAATTCCTTTAAGCTGCATGAAAGGACCACAGGGCGAAGCCTCTAGAGCCGGATGTGTCAAAAACTAATAAACTTCAACAGTAACAGTCAACAACCTGCCCAGAGCTACAACCACCTACAATAAAGTATTACTGAGTTGAAACACTTCACAGCTTTGTGGCAGTTAATTATGTTGCATGACTGAGTTTTAATGAATTCGAGTTACTTTATGTTCTTTATTTTTACTGTAACCATACGTTTGTAACGGTAATCGCCGTGCGTCTGTAGGATGTGCTGCTGCTTCCCAGGACTCCTCCATCTCAACGGGAGCTTCCTGGTTAAGCAGCAGCCAAGTAAACAAAGTCAGGTTTCCCAAATACGTTCTGGTTTGTGGTGATTTCCAAGCCAACTCCAGCTTCATCCCATATTTTGCGCACACCGAGCGGACCGCCCCGTCCCTTACCAGTAATTTCTCCCTTCCTGAAGGAGAAGGGTATCACCATGTCAAACGTTCTGAAGCCGCTGCCGTCGACGCTGCTGCTGCCGATTGGTTCGTAGTTCTCAGTCACCTGGAGAAGACAAAACCACACGGATAAAAACGTCAAACATTCTGAGAAGAATGGCTGGAAACGGCTTTTTCAGAAAAAATGCTTTGCATGCTGCTGCATCCAAGCCCCGCCCACTCTGGGGCATCCTGGAAAGTGTAGCGCAGTTGAGCAGGAAGGAGGAGGAAGAGCATGAGGAGGATGGTGACCAGAGCGACTGCGACGATGCAGCCACGGCGATGAAGAGTTTACTGAGGAGGAGGACGAAGCGAGGAAAATAAACCGTAGATGATAGAAACACCCAGAACCACAGCAGTGAGAGCATCTGACAGACGGCTGCAGTTTTCATCCAGTTAGAAATTTGCTGAAAAGAAAACAGAAGTAATGACATGAGCAGGCAAAGTGGTTGATTGAGGAAACGTAAGAACGCAGAGAGGTTAGAGTTGAACCTGCAACAGAGGGGTGTGTGCGGGTGTGCGGGTGTTTCAGGGTACCCATGGCTGGAAGCCGGCTCCAGGGGGAGCGGCGTGTTTCTGTAGGGACGTCTGCTCCTGCATGATGGGAACCTCATCAGTAGCCTGAGGACACGACAGCAACCATTAAAAACTAGAAACACGACATCAGGTCCAAATCAGCAAATCACCTCAGATGCAGACGCCACAAAGAACCTGCCGGCCGTGTCCAGCAGTCGCTTTGAGTGTCAAACCAACTCACCATTTGATACTTGAGTAAACGCATTGAATTCGTTCTTCTGACATAAAAACAATCTTTACTTAGTTTTAAGCCAAAATTTGCAGAGGCAAATAAGAAAAACACTTTAAAAGTCAAAGACTTTACAGGCAACATGAACAAGACTCGAGGTGGAAACGCTTCTACAAGAACATGAACTCGTTCCTGGATCCTCGATCGGACTAAACCAGTGTTTCTCAAGCCCGGTCCTCGGGCCCCCCTGTCCCGCATGTTCTAGAGGTTGCCTTTCACCAACACACCTGGTTCTAATTAATGATCCTCATCAGCTTGTCATCAAGGTCTGGACAACTCTGTTGATGACACAGCTACTTGTATGATGATGTGCAGGAGCAGGGCCGCATCTAAAACAAGCAGGACAGGGGGGCCCCCCCGAGGACTGGAATTGAGAAACACTGGACTAAACAGTCTGAACAAAGCTCCGCCTCCTCACATCTGCCTTCATTCCCTTAGTCTCAAGCTGCCGTTAAACGTGAATCGCTTCTGGGCGACGTCGGTTCAACACGACCCCGCGTCTCACCATGACTTTGAAGGGACTGCGTGGGATGTTCTCTCCTCCGAAGCGGACGTAGATGACGTAGTTGCCGGGCGCCGGGGCAGTGTAGAAGATATCGAAGGTGCCGTCTTCATTTTCCAGGACCTCCGCCTCCACCTCGCTGCCGTCGGGCTGAACCACCACGCAGCTCACCTTCCCCTTCCCGGCACCCTTGGCGTTCACCACCAGGGCCATCTCCTCGCCGATGGCCACGGTGGGACCCACGCCTGGACCTGACATGTGGACACTTCGTTAGATTAAACCTTCTTGTTCGGATGTTGATGCTTCGTCACAGCTTCCCTACCGCTGACGGTGCACTTGCTAGCGTCTCCGGTGGCCGTGGCACGGACTCTGTAGGGCGACGTGGGAATGTCATCACCGCCGTACTTTATGACGATGGTGTAACGACCTGCGCGGTCAGGGATGTAAGACACTTGGTACGTGCCGTCACCGTTGTCATGGATACTGGCCTGCTTAAGTTTACCGTCCTGGTCCTGAGGGAGGAGGAAGAGAAGCTGTTAATGCATCCTTGCCCCGCCCCCCCGGTGCGTCTCAGTTCAGCGGTACGTGTGCGTCACTGACTGTGATGAGCACGCTCAGCTGGCCCTGACCGGCATCTCTGGCATCGATGCTGAACTCGACGGGGAAGCTGGCAGGGACGCCGCTCGTCAGGCCGGGACCACTGGCTCGGACTTTACTGGCATCGTGAGTCGGCAGAACCCGAAACTTGAAGGGACTGGAAGAGATGATCGTGTCAAAACAGCGTCTGGCGTGACGTCAAAGCATCACGTTTTCTGGAGGTAAAACGCAGGATTTCACTCCGTCTACATTCGGAGGTCTGAAAACCAGCTCAGATTCACTTCCTGCTACAACTCTCCTACAAAGATTTAAACAACTGACTTTGTTCTGCCAGTCAGAGTCCAGACAAAGACGTTCCGAATGCGCTCCTGGGTTCCACCTTCGCTCCGTACCTGCGGGGTATCTCCTCCGCTGCGTACTGGATGGACACCGAGTACTGTCCCTGCACAGATGGCGTGTAGGACGCTGTGTGAGTCCCGTCTCCGTTGTCTGTCACCTCCACGGGCTCAGCGACTCCTTTAGGACCGGCGATGTTCACGGCCAGAGGGGCCTCGCCCGCCTTCCTGCAGTCCACAGTGAAGGATTGTGGGATATTTGCCCGGACTCCCGAGCCCACACCAGGACCAGACACCCTGACCCTGCTGGAGTCCACCACATCCTTCACCGGGACCTTGAATGGACTTCCTAGAAAAAAAACACAGAACTGTAACAGGACTTTGTGTAAAGTGCTGAACCAAACCAACGTGGTGGCGAACGCGGAAACAGTCGACAAAATGAGCTGCGTTTGTTTTTTTAATAGTCAGCCAGTAATTTCAGTAACGTTGAACTCAGCCAGAAACATCTTTGCAGCGTCAACCGAGGAAGTTTAACCACGTTTGTTTAATATCAAAGGTTGTTTGTAGGTGGAAATGAGAGCAAAGATTAAACGGCCCTGACAAACACAGATGGGAAGGATTTATTGATCCGTTCAAGAGGAAAAAAAATGACAATAAGGGGAGAAAAACAAGAATTGGAAAGTCTAAAAATAAAATTTAAAAAAAAAAAATTAAAAAAAAAAAAATCAGTATTGCATCATATTTGTTAACTAATCCTGCATTTCATTGTGCCTGCAACACACTCCGTAAAATAAAAAAATAAAAAATAAAGGGCGTGTCCAAAAGAGCAGCCCTTATGATGGATGTGCACATAAATGAAGGAGTCTCTGTATGACTGACTAAACAGGCTCATGCTGAGCCAACATTGGAAACTGAAATATATTAAAAAAAAACACTTCCCACAGAAGTGTCTCGAGTGGGAATCCAAACCAGGAATCTTCTCTGCATCTTTGACACCACCGTCACATTTATATGACAACTTTTACACTTCACTTCTAATTCAGGAACGTGTGATCGCATTGCTTCATGCTGCTGGTTTTGGTCTCTTGAAGAATCACCAGATGCTCCACTGAGGACTTTAAACGGCACAGATTTGGAAACATCCTCGTGTCTTCACATTACAAACATCCTCAAACACATGCTGGAACATGTTTAATCAGAACTGGTTCTGGAAACCAAGCGTGATCCCACCATGGATGTGCTCGCCTCCGTAGGTGATGTTGACGTCGTAGAGGCCCGGCGTGAAGGGAACGTACTCGACGCTGCAGCTGCCGTCTTTGTTGTCTTTGCAAGACATCTTGGACTCTGATGGACCCTCCACAGTGATGCCGAGACCTCCGATACCCGCGCCCCTGATAAAGGAACCACAAACACTAAGCTGCGGTTTGGCCGGAGAATGGAGAGTTTTTCATAAACGAAGAATACCTGGTGATGATGTTGAAGTTGTTGGGCTGGTCGGTCAGGGCTTGCTGGAGTCCAGGACCGGTGGCAACCACCCTGCTGGGGTCGCATCCTTCAGACACAGAAACCCTGAACGGACTCTTCGGAACGGGAGCGTCGTCGTACAGAACCTCAACGGTGTGGACGCCTAAAAATGGACAGCAGCCGGTGAAGCAGCCGGTAAAGCAGACATCCCAGCAGCGCACTTCGGTTCTGATTTGGTGCAATACCGTTCTCAAAAGGAGTGTACTCCACGTTGTAGGTCCCATCAGCCAGGTCGTTCACCACGCACTCCGTCAGCGCCCCCGACGGGTTCCTGACCTCCGCCTTTACATGGTCTCCTCCCCCCGCGGTGAGAGGATGGGCGTCCACGGTGAACTCCGTGGTGGCTTCTCTGAAAACAGCTGAAGAGGAGAGGGCGGGATGAGGACCCGTTTAAATCCGGACCGGATCAACTCTAGACAGTTCACAGAAGCTTAGATTTGTCAAGTCTGAGGTTTAAACCCTGTTGGCATTGTTATGAGACATGAAAGGAATAAAAATAAATAAAAGATGGCCCGCATCAGACCAAGCAACAAACATGGGCCGTACTGCACCTCGTCCTTCCACTCCCGGTCCAAACACTTTGACTTTGGACGTGTCCACGGCAGGATCCACCATCACTTTGGCAGGGAAACCCGGGACGACCTTGACGCCATACTTCAGCAGCAGCGTGTACATGCCGGACGTCAGCGGGACGTACGTCACCGTGTACGTCCCATCTTTGTTGTCCACCACCTCCGTCTTCGTCTTCAAACCTAAAACAAAACAGAGGCAACGGTTCCAGTTTCCAGTGAACAAACTTGTCCGTTTTGGATGTTTTGTATAAAAGAACAAACACACGTCATAATGACCCCTATGGATTAGAAATGGGAGGTCACTTCAGTTCATATGCGAGTCGAGGCAGGTGAGCCAGTATTTTGTGGTCCACCTGCAGCTACAACAGCCTAAACTCTTCTGGGAAGGCTGTCCGGGTTTAGGAGTATTTATGGGAATCTTTGACCGTTCTTCCAGAAGCACATTTGTGACGTCACACTGATGTTGGAGAAGGTCTGGTTCTCAGTCTCAGCCCGCTTTGTGCACTGGTGCACGGTCATGTTGGAAGAGGAAGGGGCCCCAGACGGAGGTCTGTAGCGATGGACTCGATGCAGAACGTTGGAGACCTCTTCGCGCCATGCGCCTCAGCATCCGTTGACCCCCCTCCGTCAGTTTACGTGACCTACCACTTCGTGGCTGAGTTGCTGTCGTTCCCAAACACTTCCATGTTCTTATAAAACAGCTGACTGGAATATTTATTATAATAGTCAGGAAGTTTCACGACTACTTGTTCCACAGGTGAAATCCTGTCACAGTTCCAGGCTGGACTTCACTGAGCTCCTGAGAGACTCGTTCTTTCACCAACAACAGTAAAAACTGTCTGCACGCCGAGGTGCTTGATTTTATACACCAGCGGCCGTGGAAGTGACTGGAACACCTGATTCCCATTATTTGGATGGGTGAGTGAATACTTTTGGCAATATCGTGTATATACATACATACTTGCGTTTTGTAGGACTTGAACCGCTTTTTGCTGTTTTTATTTGTTACAGTTTGTCTGTTTTTGAGATCGTTTTAATGTTACTTCACATCATGACCGTTTACCTGCTCGCCACTCGTTGCATCGATGATGCCCCTCCCCTCCCCCATCGGTTTACAGACTTTGGTTTTTAGTCTTTTTCCCCTGATCCTTGTTGTCATTTCTGACTTTCTGCTGTTTGGACTTGGTTTTGTTTTGATCTCGAGCTCTGCTGCACTCCAGTTTGTTATTTTTATTCAAGACTCCTCCAGCTCTCTGCTCACCTGTGCTGAATTTAGGTTCTGATCCTGGTCCAAATGTCCGGGAGACATTTCCACCTACTATCGGCCCCACTGATTTAGATTTAACGAAGGTCTTTGTCGTCCAACTCTAACAGAAAGCTGGACTGCTTAATTAAAAGCATGCGTGATGTCCATGAGGAGATTATCTGGCCTGCATCATTTTTATGGTTCCAAGTTGAATCCTGATTTTCACAGACTGCATTTATGCAGCATCCTGTAACGTGCGAGGAGCCAGATGAGGTGGCTCGGGCATCTGCTCCAGATGCCTCCTGGTGAAGTTCTCTGGTCCCACTGGGAGGAGAGACCAGGGAAGACCCAGGACTCCCTGGAGGAACTGTGCCCCTCAGCTGGCCCAGGAACTCCTTGGGATTAAGTTACCATATGAAACCTTGCAGAATAAACCTTGCAGATTTTTCATGCTTTGGAACTGGAACTGAATAAATCATTGCGTTTGCAAATTTTGTCTCTTTTGGGGCGAAGTGATTTATGTTGGAGGTCAGTTGTAGCGATAAAGCTTCGTTAATACTCAACTAGAGCGTTAAGTGGATGTTACTGGACCATGCTGGAGTTACCTGAACCCTTTGGAGATCCAAGACTGCTTGGGACCAAGTCTGGGGAAACCTCCAGGGTCAACTGGCCTGGTCCAGCTTGGGAGCAGTCCACATTCACAACACTAGTCTCTCCAACCTGAACAGATATGAAAAACTCAAAACGTGGACATCTGCTAGTCTCCTGATCCACTTAGATATTGGATCTTTGTGGCATGTAACGTCCAGCACGCTCACCTTGGCCCTCTTCAGGCCGGACCCAGAGGCAACCACCTTGGAGGGATCAAAAGGCATCTGGATGTTGGCACTGAAAGGCGACCCGGGGATGTGGACGTTCTCAAAGAGGATGTTAACCAGATAGTCCCCGGGCTCGGTGGGCAGGTACGACACAGAGCAGGTCCCATCGCCGTTATCTGAACACTCAATCTTGGCCTCCGTTGGTCCCTCAACAGTCAGGCCCAAGCCCCCGGTGCCGGCACCTGTAGTGTCGATGGTGAACTCCGCCGGGTTCCCTACCAGACCCTCCTTCAGACCAGGACCAAACGCCTTCACCTGCAACAACAACAACTTTACTGTTTATTTTAGAAAGTTTAAACTGTTGCTTTTCATTCACAGACTTCGGTTTTTGGATATTTTTTGTTTTCCTGGTGATTTATGAACAAAAACAGAATAATTAGAGTATAAATGTTGCAGAAAAAATGCTGAAAAACAGATTATTTTTACATGTAAAACAGACTTTTGTCAAAGAGACAAAATAAAAAGTCCAAAGTGAAAACATCCCAACATCATATTCTCTCCTGAACACCACATGCTGGTCTTGCCTTGCTGGGGTCCGGAGGCAGGTGGGCCTCTACGGGGAAGGGGCTTCCAGGTATGGGGTGTCCGTCGTAGGAGACGTTCACAGCGTGCACCCCCTCCTCCGTCGGGGTGTAACGGACCAGACGGAAATCTGCTCTGCTGGGCTGAAGCTCCACTTTACAGGGCAGCGCTTGCTGGCTGGGACTCCACTAACACAGGCGAGGATGACAATCAGCTTTTGTTTCATCCCGTGAATCTGACTTTACACGCTCGTTCAACAACAAAAAGAAAACATTAGGAAAACATTGCAGTCGGTGTCACTCACCACGGCCACCTCCAGGTGACCCTGTCCTCCTGCTCCCCTGGTGTCCACCACGAATCGCTGCTCCTGATCAACCTCCACTCCTGAAAGTCCCAGTTTCAATGATTAAATCAATAGCTGCTATTCCGATGATCTCATGGCCATAGACATATACAGATATCTGAACTCACCCTCTTATCAGATTACAAACGTTTAAAGGTGTTTTAAATGGATTTGAAAAAAAGGAACCATAAGTGGAAAGATGTCTTACTCCCGTCCAGGTTGTCCACAGCCACTTTGCTGAGGTCAAGTGGGGCAGCAACTCCGACTGTGAAGGGACTCTTGGAAATGGGATCTCCTCCAAATTTCACCACGATGGTCATCTCGCCCTGTGGAGAAGCCCGTTTACTGTGCAACATGTAATGAAATGCAGTTTGACAGTCTGGCGTGTAATTTTAAATCATTTTAACTGATTAAAAGAATGCAAACCTGCTGCACAGGTGTGCACTGGGTGAGTGTTGAATGCATACCCGTCACGCTTTTTATTCATGTGCATAAACATCACATTTTACAAGCAGTGTAAACTTGTAAGCAGTGCACAGGTGGAGATGCGGGTACCTCTTGTGCAGGCGTGTACTTGACGGTCTGAGAATAGTCGTAGTTGTCGATGATCTCGAAGTCTCTGACGGGGGCAGAGAAGGTCACGTCCAGCGGCGCTTTGCCAGCTCCTTTAATCAACACCGTGAAATGAGTTGGTTTTCCGCTCTCGACACCTGGGAAGACGGAGGAGAGGGAAGGAACGATCATGCACCTGCAGACTTTTAATGTTCGAGAAAACTCTCCAGAAAATGAATGTTATCCCACTTAAAGCCCCCGAAGACGGCGCGTCTCTCACCAGTGTGAGCCAGTCCCGGACCGTCCGCTTTGACCTTTGATGCGTCGTGGGACGGACTGACTTTTACTGTGAAGGGGCTCTGCGGCACTTCCTGCATGGAACAAGTTCGCCCATATTAAATGACTGCTGACACATCTGGACCCGTCAGTCCAGATGTGCGTGTTGTACCTCGTTAGTGAAGAGGACTTTCACGGTGAGTCGTCCAGCAGCAGGAGGGACGTATTTGACCGTGAACGTATCGTTGGCGTTGGGGATGATGTCGAAGTCCACGTCGGCCTCCCTGTCACTGATCATGTTGGCGTCGCACTTGATGCCCACGCTGACGTCACCTAAATGGGGACACGCAACAAAAACCTGTTTATCGCAGCATCAGTTCGTCTCCAAGTTGGTTAAACGGCGTTCTACGAGTAACGGTTCGTCATCTCCGACTGTCTGAGAATCACCTGGCGTTTCCGCGTGAAGACTCCTTCCTCAAGAGAGGAGAGGCATCGTCTTCTTTTTTAATAAATCAGCAACTCAACATTAACTTTATCTGAACGCAGTAGTTTAAATAAATTTAAATAAACAAATCAACGTCATGAAAAGGCTTAAAATGAGAAAAACACTCATTAAACGGTATCTTTACTTCTTCAGCTGCGACGTAACAGCTGGAGCTTTTAAATTTCATCAACAGTTTAACCGTTTTACAAAAACAAACCAGATATTTGTCCAATGCGGTGCACCAAAACTAAGTTTACCAGCGGAAGAGTAGAAAGCAACCGATGCTAGAACAGCGCAGTGTTCGTTAATTCTTAGTTCGATAAGTGACGAAGAACAACAACTCGTCTTGGCGGCTGTTTGAGTTCAGGAAGGTCAGAGGGATGAACTTCCTGTCCGGATGTTTCTGCCCTGAGATCACTGTCACATACCAGCCAAAGGTGTGAGAGTCTCTCTGCCTGCACACAAGGCCAACATGTCTACGAGACCTGCGTGTGGTTGCGTTACCGTCTCCCGCTCCAGTACAATCCACGGTGAAGTGCGTGGGCTCATTGGCCTTCAGTCCACTTCGCTCCACTCCAGGACCAAACACCTTCACCATGCTGGGGTGGCTGCCTTTACCCACGTTCACCTGCAAGACAAGAAGAACATCTGTTGAGGATTAAGGCATAAAACAATCAATTCTTATTAAAGTTTTAACACAAATGCGGAGCAGCACAAGACTTGAACTCAAGACTATTAAAGCCAATCGATTTATGTTCAGTTATTCTATACAAATTTGACTGTACCCACAAATTTAAAAAAAACAAAAACAAAAAAAAAACTGTCAGTTTCTCCAAAACTTAAAACATCTAATCTCATTATTGGGAATAAACGGAAAAATAAAGATAAAATCAGAAAATCCTAAACAAAAAGGAAATGTATTTATTTTTTAAACCACTTTAAATTCCACATAACTGATTAAAGTGATTAAGAAGAAGCTCGTAATTAAAGTGAGTTTCAGTCAACATGTCACAAATATCCAGCTAGACAAGATTAAAAAACTAAAATAAATTAAATTAATGGTCTTTGGACCACAAACTGATTCGTCCGTTTAAATTAACAAATCATCTTCTGTCAGTCTGGTTTTTCCTTAAACTTACAAAAAGAAACGTTTTCTCAGCAGTTTTAGTTTATCAGGCGTCTTCCAGACAAAAATAAATAAATGAACCCAAACAAGCCCCGAGGATCAACGCGCTGGTGAAAACCATAGCGCTGCCAGCTGCCAGCTGCGTGCGCCTCCTCGCCATCAATCGACAATCCGTGAGTCCAAGAAAGACCAAGTCTGGACCTGCCTGAAAGTCTCTTTAAGCCGAATGTACAGTAACTGCTTTTGAACGGGTGTGAACTCGCCGCGAATTCTAGAATGATCAGCGGACACGTGGCCCACACGGGAAACAACTCGGAGCGCAGAGGTCATCACACGTTCCTGCAGAAGAACCTGTAAAGGTCTCTGAACGGATCCGACAGGGTCCCCGGTCTTCAATCCGGGGATCTTATAACAAAAGAATTTATTTGCCCACGGTCAGCATCATTTTAAATGTCCTAAATAGTGCACCCGGGCGTGCATCCGGGCGTGCACCCGGGCGTGCACCCGGGCGTGCACCCGGGCGTGCACCCGGGCGTGCACACGGGCCGATTCAAACGCAAGGCCCATCTGCAGTTCGTCAGACTTGTTTGACTTGTCCATAAAACTATAAACGTCAGAGCGAGACGGCAGCTGATAAAGCTGATTCAGTAGATGCAAAGAAGCGAACTGTTTATTACTAGTGAATTAAAGCATGAAGACGCTTGTTGGTGAAGTTAAAGTTGACCATGAAGCCAGAAGTTAACGGTCAAAGTTGACCCTCAACGACCTGAAGACTAGTTCTTGATTCGTGTTTTACATGGATGGAAATTTCAGATCAATAATGTCGTAATAAATGTAGTGGAAAGGTTTCATTTAAAAGAACAAAAACACAAAAAATGATGTACCAACAAACGTTCCCTCGTGTTATGTTCTCTGCCTGTATTTACTCGTCCCACACCTGTTCTGGATTGTATCTGTTACCAAAGCGCCCCGTTCCCACCGCACACATTAGTCACTCGCTGGCACGGAAACCCATCAGCCTCATAAATCACTTGCAGATAAAGACGCTGGCGGTCGCCTTGCAACACGACGCTCTGCTGGGAAACCTGCATCCTGGGATTTACATGAACGTTCCACCCATCTAAATCCCGGTTTCTGAACGCGTTCCCCGGTCGTGCGATTTCTGGGGGCTGTTCACGATCTCCGGACTTACCTGTTTGAGCATTTGAGCATGACTCGAGTTTGTGCTCACGAACATTGTGGTTTAGTTCCTGTATATTTTGCTGTACTGTACAAACTTCCGTCTAAACAGTCAGCCCTCCGGGGCTCCAAGCGCCTCCCGGTGCTCCTCAGGTTCAGTATTTTCAGGGATTTTGTTTTTCTTTGATAGAAGCGTCCTTCCCCTCAGAATGTGTGTGCTACAAGCTGAACTTAAATTACGTTTTTTTTAGTTCTTCTGTCAACATCTGAACTTTTCGCCTCCAACATCCTGAAACCATCTGGAAAACTCATCTCGACCACTTTGATCCTTCACGTTCTTAAAAACTCCCGACTGTTTTCTGCCTCAACCTGAAGGTTGGATCTGGGCGGCTGCTCACCCTGAAGGGGCTGTCGGGGATGCAGACTCCTCCCCAGGAGATGGCCACAGTGTGCTTCAGAGGAGACGTGGGCAAGTAGGAGCACTGGTACAGCCCGTCGCCTTTACTCCTCACCTTCACTTCCACAGGAAGTCCCTCTGCATCCTGACAAACACAAACACAGGAAGACTGGTGAGCAAGAGGGTCAAAGCTACACGAGTTAGAGGGAGTAAAGGAAAGTTTGATTTGTTCAAAAGGGACATTTGCAGGTTTTCATTGTTTGAAATAAACCAAATTATTTGAAAAGGATGCACAAATACAGAGAAGCTTCAAAACGCGTCGCAGGACAAGCTCCCAGCAGGTCTGCAGGAAGCGTACGGAGGGTTTCCTGCCTCGAACCTGCACTGTGACTTTCAGAGGTCCTCTTCCAGCAGCCTCGGCGCTGACAGTGAACTCGGCAGGTTGGTTGACCAGGCAGCCGCTCTTCTCGAGCCCCGGACCGTATGCGTGGACCTGTAACCACAAAACCAGAAATAAAAACTTCCACCGCAAACCCAAACTACCTCCAGCTGCATATGAAAGGTCTGGAGGGTCCGGTCCCAGCGGCCGCCCATCAGAACAGAAGTGTGTGCCCGACCTTCTCTGGGTGGCTGGCGTTGTCGTCGGGAACAATGTAGGCCATGAAGGGGCTGAATTCGATGTCCTCTTCATCGCAGGTCACACGGATGGCGTATTCACCAGGTTCTGTTGGCCAGTAGCGGACGTCACACGACCCGTCGTTCTGGTCCTCGCACTCAATCTTGGCCTGAGAAGGTCCCTCGATGGCAAAGCCTGAAGATGCAGCAGGTCAGATTCAAGTTTTTCACCAGGAGGAGGCTTCTTCCCGTCTTTACTGGATCCACGAGGACTCACTTCTAAATATTAACTTTGATACCGGTAAAAAAAAAAAAAAAAAGGACCAGCAAGTGACAAACTCACCCAGGACTCCCGCATCAGCACCGACGGACTCCACTACAAAGGCTGCAGCTTTACCCACAATCCCTCCCTCCAAGCCAGGTCCCCATGCCCTGATCTGCTGAGGCCCCGCCTCCGGACTGACCACCACGTCGAACGGACTGATGAGAGAAAACAGGGAGGCAGCTGTCAAAATGTGGTGCAATAAACAACCCGGTGTTCTGCAGCTGCTGTTGAAACAAATCAAAGCACATGGAAAATATGTGGCTGTGCGGGAGAGCGGCGGCGCGAGCGGCAGGACGTGAACTCACCCATCAGGATGTCGACACACGAATCAAAAACCTCTGCGGCCCACAGAGCTGACATCTGACCTTCAGTTATTCGCTGTACGCGTGTTCACACGTTGGTTGGGATTCAGTTACGGAGTAACGCAACTTGAGCAACTACAACTTTAATCAGAAAATCAGGAATAAAAAAATACTTTTTGCCGTCTCACAGGATGTAAAGCAGCGGCAGAGACGACAACATTTCTGGTTCGAGTCTCGTCTCTGGAGGCTTCGAGCATCATCCAGTCAGTTGGAGCCAAGTCCAGCTCCAACATCCTGTTTACCACCCTGTAAGCACCAGCGGCACATTTCAGTGCCTGAGGAGACCCTTCGGACGTTCTGGGAATAAGAGACGAGTCCTTGTAATATCAGGAGTTACATCAGCTCTTTCAGAGACGCTCGCCGTTTGAATCAAGACGGAATTAACGCGAGTCGTTTATCAGAGCAGAAGTGACGACCGCTAGTAGTTGATTGAGTCGACTGTCAATCATATTAGAAATACATTTAATCCTTCATAAATTCTCCTGACGTGGTACAAAAATAAAAAAATAAAAATTGTCCCTCTTCAGAGTCGACATGGACGCGAGATAAAATCAAAATAATTAGTGAACCAGGCTGTAAATGTTTATTTCTGGTGTAAATGTGGACATTTTAATACGCGAGTCAGATCGACCCGCTTTGGCAGCCTGCCTCTAGGGGCCAGCCGAGGAACTGCAACAAACCTAAACTTAAACCCTAAATCGTCCACCTGTTGAGAAAAGCATCTCGAGTCCTCAGCGTGGGCACTTTTAAAGCTTAGGTAGGTAGTGTCCTGGACTGAGATCAAGCAGCACAGTTCAGTGTCGTCATCCCGCGTTTCCTCAGGTATCTCTACAGGATGAAATCTGGCTTCTCAGAAACCCCAACCAACTCCTAAAAGGAGCGTTCATGCTCGCTGAACAAAAACATCCTGTTTTAGACGTCCTGACTTCGAGTCTTCGTGCCTTTGCAGAGCCGATCACCGATATCAGATGGTAACGAGGTGAGGTAATGCCACACAGACGCTTCCTCACCTCTTGGGGATATGCTGACCCACCCAGGTGATGGAGACCGTGTATTTGCCAGGACTGTGGGGGTAGTACTCGTAGCAGAACACGCCATCCTGACTGGAGAGCTGCTTCACCGCCTCCTCGACGCCCTCTGAAAGAAAACAGACAAAACGCACTGAACACGCTGCGTTCCTCGAGCATCGAGGGCAGTCGAGCATCAGCTACGTTCCTTTCAGGGGCCAACTTTCCACTTTTCACAACCAAACTGTTATCCTTCATCAGCTGAACAAGTAAAAACACGGCTTCTGCTGCAGTAAACGCCGTGTAAAGATTTTATTTTTGTGAAATAGGGCACGTTTGGACCAACGACAAATGTTAAGAGAAGTATGGGTGGACAAATCAATGGTTTGGTGCTTTTTAAGAAGAAAGGAGCCAAGTTTGGGAGTAGACAATGATGGATGTTTGAGGGATCATTTCCACTGCTGAGAAAAACCCATCTCGGAAAAAACATCCGTAAAAACATCTGGAGGGGAAAAAAAAAAGCTGGTTCACCACACGGCACATAACATTCAAAAGGTTTATGATTACAAAGACCAGATTAGAATTTGACACCTTAAAAAAGGCAGAGCTCTAGTGGAAAGATGTGACGAACAATAACAGGACATGTTTGAATCATCTCCTGTCACAGAGGCAGAGACGTGGCCAAGTTCTGCTCCGGATCGCTGATTTTATTAGAGTGACTGAGGACAGATGCAGCTCAATGGAACTGAAACGTACAGCGGCGTATTCGTCCGAGCACCAACGCTGACGGGACATTCAGGGAGCAAATGAACACCAATTCTGGGAATTAAAGTAAATCAAGCAAATCGCAAGGGAGCAACAGTCTTCGGGTTCGAGGGTCATCGTCTTTTATGCGGTTACATCTGAACCTTTCGACTGGGGGAGTCGTGATCGGCCGGACTCAAGTGTGTTGAGGTCCACCAAAAATGGGAAGTTTTCACTCACTGGGTCCTTTGATGACGACCTTCAGCTCTCCACTTCCTGCGTTCCTGGTGTCCACCTTGAAGTCGCCGACCTGCTTCACCCTCAGCCCCGACGGCTGCAGACCCCGACCCGTCGCCCTGCAGGCGCCTGGCATGGAGGCTGTCGGAGGAAGAGAGACGGCACACGTGGAAATTCAGCGATTTATTCATCCGAAGGCTTAAATTACGAGCATGACGTAGAAGAACGCCACCAACCGGGCCCGATGTCGACACTGAAGGGGCTTCTGGGCACTCCCACCCCTCCGAAGGTGACTGTGACGGTGTGCGGTCCAGCCTGTGTGGGCCTGTAAGTGCAGCGGTACATGCTGTCCCCCTTATCCTCCATCATCACCTCCACACTGTCCTGGCGGCCCTGAGGGTCTCGGATCATTGCCGTCACGTCTCCGGTGCCGGCGCCTTCGTAGACCAGGAAGAACAAACTTTGATTAGAAAGTTCTTGGAGTGAAGAGACCTAAAAAATAAAAATCACTGATTTAGGAGAAGCCGGGCATTTCTGCTCACCTGCTGTGTAGATGTCAAAGTAGGTGGGTTTGTTGGCGATGTTGCCCACAGGTTCCACTCCCGGACCCTTCACCGTCACTTTGGAGGCGTCGCCCAGCGCTTTGTCCACGTCCACCTCAAATGGACTTTTGGGAATCTGCTGACCTGCAAACAACACCGTCACCTGAAAGGAAAAAAGGATCCCTTCATTCAACGTCAGAGAAAGTCTGTCAATTAAAATAAGTAAAATAAAAACTTATCACAAGACTTCAACTGCAATAGCAGAGTTTACTTTGCACTTTGTTCAAAGTTTCCCAAATAACAGATCTGAAGAAGTTTAACCGGTTAGTGTATCAACATTTAAATGGGAAAATAAAATGCACACCGCCAGAAGCAACTATATTATTATAAATAAATGGGCAGAATAACTAATTAACTGATGTTCAGAAGGTCAGAAGAGAGGGAAGACCTCATTTAAACGTGGAAGTTTGTCGGCTGCTTTACCTTGTGGGGTCCCATGACTTGAGGGATGTAGGTGACGCTGTACGTCTTCTTGCCCTCGTTTAGCTCCGCCTTCAGCTGATCGACACAAACCAACGTTCACGTTAAAGGTCAACTTAGAAGTTTCATCCTCGGACATAAAAATCTTTGAGGATTGGGCGTGTACCTCCTCTCGGGCGCCGTCCGGATGGTCCAGGTAGATGGTGACCTGCCCCTGACCAGCACTGAAGGTGTCCACGGTGAACACGGCAGGACGCAGGACCCGGTTCCCTGTGGGCTCGATACCTTCACACACACAGCAGACAGTCAGCGGCGCCTATTCCAAGTCTGTTTGTAAAACCTCACGCACACATGATTTTGAGCTGCGAACAGACGTGAGCTGGATTTATGGCGACACCAGGGGATAAGATCTTACTGCTCTCCAACAACAACGATTTATCGTTTCAGCTGCACCACAAACCAGGGCTTTGATTACAGATCCAACAGTATTTATTACTTTTATTCACTTTGAAACGCAAGTTGCCACCTCGTTTCCCAGAAGTCCCTTGCTGGGGCTCGTTAGGGGCGTGGAGGAACGGCGGTGTTTTTTTGGTCCTTTGTTACCATTTGTGCCGTTTCTGCAGCGTCCCAGCGTTTCCTCTTCAGGGGAACCATGTTGGAGCACAACCTCGCCGGCGTGAGACAGCTGTGAGCGCGGCTCATTGTTCACACATTTCCTCACATTGTCCGATCAGCGTTCCCATTACCCAACGCGTCTGACACGGCATTTAAATATAGTTGTATGGCGGTACCCGTTTTGTCACTGTGAGGATCAACTACTGGGCCCCAAGGTTCTGTTTTAAAAAGCCAAGGTCAGTTAACGGTGACGGAGCTGGACAGAGATGAACCGCGTAGCGTGTGCAACTTTACCAGGTCCGTATGCGCGGGCTTTCTTGGGGTTGAGTTTGGGTTTGAGTGGCGCCCCGGGCTTCAGTTTGGCTTTGGGGAACTGGGACAGGTAGGTCATCACAGACTGCTCGTCCACACTGGGGTCGATGATCTCCTCTGGAGCGATCACCTACACGCGACAAAGAACAGGACGCTCATTAAAAACATTCTGGTTCCAGCTCCAAACTCATGTCAGATGACTCGTGGTCAAGTTGGTCCCCGTTTCTTTACAGCAGAGTAAAAAAAAAGATTAAATTACTGTTAAATGCTCTTTTAAAAAGGTTAATGCTTCCTTTTTTGTTCAGTTCCAGATCAACTGGATTCCAGCTCCTAAAAACCAGAAAGTGGAACCAACCTAAAATAAAAAGTCTCAGATATCTAAAGCCGGTTTCCAGGCGTCGGTAAACCTGGCGTTGATGAACAGAACGAACCTGCGGTATGCCCAGCCAGTCGTCAGCCAGCTGCATCGCTTCAGTAGCATTCTCAACTGGTTTTACTGGATCCCAGGTCTCCCAGTCTGGACACAGGCCTGCATGCAGCAAAGAACAGTAAAACTGTAGTTTCCTCTGCTTCTATATGTGCAGCTCATTTCTGTCACAGCAGGACTGGATCCTGGCCAACGTCACATTCTCTGCAGCACCGACTTCATTGACGTCGCCGGGGTGGAACAGAAACTGGCTACTGTATCCGAGTGCCAGAGTCCACGTTCAGGACAACAGACGTCACCGCACCTGTATCACGGGGATCATCCAAGAACTGGACCATCATGAATGTGGGTTTCGGCTCCAGAGCCATTAAAAAACACCGTACCTGGTGCACAGCTGTCCACCAGCGCTCCCAGGGCCTTTCCGTTCCTCCAGTCCTGGCTGAAGTTGGTGATTGGCAGGTCAGGAACTTTGTGCTGAATCCATCCCAGCAGACGCTGCTTAGGCGTCTTCGACTCTGCCTGAACATAAAAGACTCACAATCAGCTCTTGGACAGACTCGCATCTGTATTTGGTTCTCTTTTTATGTGGACCTCTGCATGAGTTTCAGGATGGAAGTGGCCGGATGAACGTCGCCGGCGGTTACCTCTTCATCCTCACCCTCCCACATCGGCATGGAAATGGAGTAGTGCAGGATCAGAGTCCAGACCAGACCCAGGATCAGCTTCAGGTTCCCATCTACAATCGCTTTGGAGTCTGCAGGAGAGAAACGGACAAACCTGAGGTCAGAGGGGCGTTTTGATCTAAACTCAAACGCATTCATCACCTGGTTTTTTGGGGACTCGCTCCTTTCAGCTCTTTGTACGTTTTCCAATCACTGATCCGTGTTTCGTCAGTTTAACCAGACGGCTCATTTTTATTTTGTCTGAAACGTTTGAGCTGGAAAGCAGGCGGCTGGTTTGCATTTGCTCTGAAATTAATGATTAAAGCTCTAAAAGTGAACCGAAGCAGCAGTGTGACGCTGAAGCCTGAAGGTGTTAACGCCACAAACAAACACGCAGCCAACCCGCTAAACATTTCAACTTTAACGTGACTCAACAGGACGAAAACAATTACAAAACAAGACAAAACAATTACAGATGAGATAATGTGACCCACGATCCACCGGCGTCTGTTTCGGATCATCCTGCAGGTTCCACGCCAGGCGTGGATTAAAAAACTACAATACTTTAGGAAGTAAATAAATAAATCTGCTGGCAGCCATCTAGAGATATAAATATTACACGTCGGCTTTTTGCTGGACGTTTTTAATTAAATCAGACTTCACAGCAACAGCTGGTACCAGTGTGTGTCTCTCACACACACACACACACACACACACACACACACACACGCGTCAGATTGAAGCAGACTAAATATTTCTCTAATTAAAAACATCTTACTGTTCTGCATCTTAAAAAGAAAACTTATTCAAACTTCTGTCTGTAGAAATAATCCTTGAACTGATAAGGTTGAACGAGCGAGCAACGTTTTCTAAATATTTATGGAACGCTAATAATTTCTAATTTTGTTTTTTAATCAAAAGTGTTAAAACGGAGCGCCGTATCCGACAAGAGGAGGGGCAGTCCTCAGGGAAAAACACCCGGCGGGCTGAACGTGTTCAGATGGAGACGTCCTTGAAGTCACTTGGAACAAACCGCCGCCGTCTCAGAGTTACACAAGAGACCCTTGTGCTTCGTTGTGACCAGATGATTCAGTTACTCACAATAATACTTTAAAACAACGGCAGGTTTCATTTCTGCCGTTAAAAGTCATGCAGGACTCGCTGTAAACACGCACATCCTCCTAAATGTGGACGTGGAGGTGGATATGTGGTGTGTGAAGGGGTTCAGGTGGTCATTTGGATCAGTGATCCAACCCGTCCCAGTGAGTTGGTCAATAATAGTACGCGTTTTGTTTAAAAACATCTATCACTTCTCAAAAGTCGTGAATCACCTGCAGCTGAACCAGATGCCGATATGCGTCACCACCATCTCATCGCCAGATAAACACTTCATGGCTCCGTGACGCGGCGTCTGTTTCCTTGGGCCCAATGAGTCAGTTTTACCTTTATATGAAACCAGGGTCTGAGGTTTTGTGTCAGGTGAGGCGGGTCGGGGCGCGTCTCTGGTCTGATGCTGGAGAGGTGATACCAGCAGCGTCCAGAAGCCGCCTCCCATGTCTATGACGGCCGCCAATCAATATTTCACAACAGTTTCTTCACACTGCAGCGAGGCACACCTTCCAGGTGTCTTTGCCTACATCATCGTGTTGCTGCAAGCCAAATTGTGACACAGCTCGTCGATGAGCTCGGCGGATGTGAGTTAGTGTCTGCAGCGTGGGAGATCCTCCGATCCACCCAGTGAAGCTGCTCCTCCAGCGGCGGCCCAAACATGCTCATGACTAGTTTCAGCGGCGCACTCGGAGGACCTCGGCATGCCGCAGGTCCACACGGGAATGTGTGGCAACAGTATGTCACCACTGCTCCCATCTATTCCTCTTCCTATAAACCTTGCGTCTTCCACTTGTCCTCCCGTCTCTCCTTCAGACATCTGTTTGTGTTCTTCACGCCTCATTTCACACTGACTGCACGGCGTCCCGCTTTCCTCCTTCGTTTTGGCGCTCTGTCACATCTGTGTGAGTAAGCATGCGTTAGTACCAGCTAACGGGGAATGAGCTCAGCTCTGGGTGGATGTGGGCTTGAACGCCGCTCAGGGTGTCTGCTGTGCAGCTCACCGACCCGTGAAGTCACACAAACGTTGACATTTTCTCTCGGTTCCCCCTTCAGGGTTCAAACGGTTCAAATTCCGATAAGACCGCGGAGTCGGCGAAGGGGAGCAAAAGGGGCACGCGGACCCTCATTTTCATGACTGGACCAATTAACATGCATGTGAGGGAGACTCTGGCCGTGTGGTTAACTCGTCAACAGTTTTCAAGGTAATGAGGCTATCGCCATGGCAGCCAAATGTTCACATGAAGGTCGACGGTTTAATCTTGTGTGAGAGCTTTGTACGTCCAGATTTGTTTCCAGCATCTACAGCTTTTGTGTTTGCAGACCATGTAAAAGTGCGTTTCGGAGGCTCTTGGCAGCTCTTCCAGGCCGCAGGACTGCTTTGTTTCCGTTCCTGAGCGCCTCCATCATTCACGTGGCCGGTTAAGTTCTTATCCGGAGGCACTTTTGCCCTTTTTCAGCAGGCTGCAGGTCCGGTTTGGAGTCTTGAACAAGCTCAAAGCAGTTGCTCGCTGGGACCGAGTCGCCCGCTGCAGCTGCAGCTTTCACTTGAGAACTGATGTGACACCCTTCATTAACAGCTCAACACAGGTTCACCTTGACCTTGACATCCCCCCCCCCCCCCCAAGATTAAAACACTGCAGTCACGTCCCCTTTCAGGTCCATTCACAAACACTCCCACATTTAATTCAGCCCAGATCTGCATCAGACAAACTGTTTGAGCCGCCGTTCCTGCCAGTACCTGCTGATTTGTTGACACGTTGCTGTGGAGACACAACAGCACCATGGGAGCAAGATCACAAACGGAGAAATGCATGCTGGGAGTTTCCAAATTCATACAGAGGACGACAAAGAGGCTGGATGTATAAAAGGAGAAGGCGAAAACAAAAAAAGAAAAGGATGTGTGCTTTTGTGTGTGCAAAGGTGAATTGGGTTGGAACTAAATGCCTCTTATCAGCGCGGCACACCCTGCCTTCATTAGCTTAGGAAGTTGCGTAATCACCCAGCAGCACTCCAAAAATACCTGCCCAGTGATACCGAGCTGAATCAACAAACACCCAGCAAGTTTAGAGTCATGCCACCCAGACTGACAACCCCGGACCTCAGCTGCAGACGGAGCGAATTCGAAAGTACAAAAGATTCCCAGATGTACTCCAACTACCTCATCTGTGCGTTTACTCGCCTTACAAAAAGACTCGACGCTTTAAAAATTCTAATCTAGTCATATTTGGTTACGAACGCCAACACGCAAGTCCGTTCAGATAAAAAAGAAAAAAAAAAAAAACAAACAAAAAACAAACAAAAAACAAACATTCAACAGAGAACACTCCAACACTTACAAAATGGGCCCCCAAATAGAACCCTGAGGGACGCCGCAAGGTCGGATCAGCTTTAACGTAACGGTGAAATCACATTCAAGCGCCTCAGTTTTTAATTTAAGTAGTTGGGAACCTTTCATAAAGAGATGAATGCAGAAGATGAGCTTTGGGTTTCCATCAAAAACAAACACTTCGGCACCAGTTTACGTCAGTCACCAGGCAGTTAAATCCAAAAATAACACTCAACATAAATCCGACAGATCCTATGATCAGAGATTTATATCACTACGTTCTGCAGGGAATGTTGGAAATCAGCGACGAATACTACCTAGTTCACTGGAGGAATAATCTAACCGCTGTCTCTGCAGGGTGTAACAGCACACTTCTCCAGATATGCGTCACGTACAGGAGAAAAAAAAAAAAACAGCTCAAGACGCCGTTACAACTCATTTTAGATGATGTGATCCAGTCTTCAGCCAAAATCCACAGATTCTCTGCTTGAAGGCCACTGGGATGAGCCGAAGCCCCTGTTCGCCATGTCCAAGGACATTCGCAGAGGTCTTGCTCGTATCTTGGAAACATTTTAATTTTTATTTACAGTTAAGCAGTTACAGCCCCGCTGCCTGTGGGCGACACCGCCGATCTTCCCAAATCCCCGCAGCAGACAACTCCCGTTTCATGCACAACAGCTGTTCTGCACGATGACTTGCAGATGCAACGCTCAGCTTCCTACCCAGCAATTTACTGCAGAGTTGTACAAAACAACTGATGCCTGCAGCGAATCATCACACTGATGTCATTTCAAACATAACCGCGACCAGGCCTCTGCGGACTGTAGGAGTGAACTGCAGGATTTCAGACGTCCCAATCAAAACGGACCAAAATGGACAGAACGGCTCTCACTGAAAGATACGAGGCAAGATTTGGTGCTCACACGTTTATTTCCCAAAAAGAAGTTTGACAGCTTTGATTCACCTACGACACGTCAAACTCGAGGCCTGAGGGCCAAAGGCAGGTGGCGACCTTTTATCTGGCCCTCGAGTATTTACCGACAGCTGCACGCCAACATGCACCTTCACGACTCGTCTGTCAGTAGTTGTGGTTCAGTCATCGATTTGAGACGAGCCAGGATCGTTTTTGTTTTATTTTTTATTTTTTGCAGCCTCGTGGTCTCGGCTCACTGACACCCGTCTGGGTCAGGTAGAAGCTGGGATTGCACTGCACACTGAGCACTACCCCACAAACGTGGTTTTTTTTTTTTTTAACCATCACTTTTGTTTTTTGTAGCGTTTGTTTTGACCACCTCTGTACTTCAGACCGTCTAAAGTCTACACATGTGCATCCTGTTTGGATGGAAAACCTCCCTCCCAGCGAGTAATTCCAGGCAGCTGCGTTTCCACCGATCACGAATCAAAGATGCAGATTCTTGAACTTTGGGGTTTTTAGTTTAGACTGAGGTGATCCAGGAGGTCGAGCCAAACGGGACCGAAGCTTGAGACTAGTTGGGTAGAAAAATCAGGTTTAAAAGGAGGGGCGGCACCTGCAGCGGTAAACAGGATGAGAAGCCGCACGTGTTCAACGTTTTAGCTTTTGTACATGCAGATTCCTCAGCGGTGAGATCATCACGCCCTTCCCTCCAACCCCCCAAAACTCACCCGACGGCGAGGCCAAACTGACAGTGGCAGAGGAACAAAAGCCCTCCACAGACACACGCACACACACGCACGCACGGCGATCATCAGTACAGAATTAGATGTTTCAGCACATCAGACGCAGTCTTGACGCGCCACAGCGAGTGAGGTCGTTTCTCTTCAGACTTATTGTAACGCGGTTGTGACGTCATGACCGGTGCGATGACAGGCTGCGTTGTTTACCGTGTACGCCAACCGTTAAAGGTTTTTCCTAACGCCAAAACCTGACCAAAAACACCAAAACCGATATAGACGACACGACAAGAGACTGAAGGAGAAACGTTCACGGATGTTTCAGCCAGGTTGGTCGGAGTTCTTTTTCTGGGCGCACTTTGATGACGAGACGGTTTCCAAACAACCTCAAATGTAAGCCGAGTTATAATTAAATCACTGAAGTTATTTATCCCTTCATCAGCTGAACGCTGGCGTAGATAACAGTCAGGGGATTTAAAAAAAAACTTAATTCTGAAAACGACGCTCGCCAACGGTGCTTTAACCTCCACCTGGAAGTTAAAGAGTTGCAGTCGGAGGGGGTCCGTCCCGCTGCCCCGTAGTTCAGGATGATGAATGAGGTCAGCGACGGTCAGCTGGTTTTCTTCTTCCTGCTTCCCGTCTTTAAATGAGACTGACTTACGCTGCTGCAGGATGCGGGTTCAGAAGGTCACCGAGTCTCTGAGGAACGGACATGTCGGCGCACATTCCTTCACAAAAGATCAATAAGCAAAGCAACCCGTCGCTGCAAACAAGCGATGACATCAGAGCGCAGCCGCCACGAACCGACGGATGAGACCAGACGCCAAACTTCACTTCTGTCATCCAGGTTCTCACCTCGTTTCAAATCATTAACGAAGATAAATTAACACTGAACCTTTTTCAGACCATCCAGGGAACATCTTTAATTTACTGTTCGAGCTTCACAAACTTCACATATTCAACCACAGGAGCAGATTTTGAACCAAATATCCCGACGGCACTCCCAAACTGATGTCACCCACTGACGACATGCCTGCATGATGCACGGCTTTAATAAACGCCACACAAGAACTCGCATGACTCGTGAAGCGATCTCTCGGGACGGCTTCACACACAAAACTAACGCTCACGGAGGCTTTTAACGGCCTTTTAATGGTTTTCATTTGAGTAATAAGGAGACAGCAGCAGACAGCGTTTTGTCATTCTGTCTCTGAACCTCTTTAATCTGGTTTTGGTTGGACAAACAGCTGCAGAGACAAAGTGAGAGGAAGATCAAACACTCAAGAAGAAGAAAAAAAAAAAAAAAACCCCAACTTGCTCCAAGTCTTTTCAGAAGCACTCGAGGTGAATCAACCAAGAAAAATACTTGAGAACCCACTAAGGAAGCTGGAGAGCATCCAGAGTTGGTTCAGGAGGTGAATCTGTCGAGCTGAGATGGAAACTTCCCACCTGGAAGTTGAGACGAGGCTGGTGGGCGAGCGCTGCAGCTCCGCCCAGGAAACGTCAGCGGACAAACGGATCAGACTGGTAGAAAAAAAACAGAAAAACGGCAGCTTCACCCTCAGATTTAATTACAAATGATAAATCCACCACAAGGACGATGAGTCGGACACACGGTTAACGGAAACGAAGAAGAAAAACCAGAAAGAGCACATGAAAGCAACAAGAGCGCTCGGTAAACAGTCAATGCTGCCCTGTCATTAACACGCAAACATCTGGCACGACATCCACGCAGATAAACACTCGCCGGTGTTCAGCCCTGGATGACCTCACCCTACTTGTTCCCCGGCTATGATGTCATCAGAACCAGAGCCGCCGTGTGGCGAGGGAGGATGATAAAAGGGCAGACAGATGTGTCAGTCTTATCAAACTGAAGATGTTCAAAAGAGAAAAAAAAAAAAAAAAAAAAAAAAAAAAAAGCCCGACTGTGCAGGAGAAGACACGGGTGGGAAGGTCGGAGCGTGACGTAGAATCATTCCAACATATCCGATTTACTTTGTGATTTAAATGGAAAATAAGTGGAACTGACCATTTAAAAAGGTCTCGAATCGTCTTTTACTTTTCTGTAGGTGTCCTCAGATGACTTCTGATGAGAATCGATACTTAGACTGATGGCGTGTAGGTCGTCATAGAGACAAACGTTTGGACGAGTACATGTCTGCATCATGTCTCAGACTTGATTCTCTCTGGACAAGGGTTCTGCCAGTTATTGAAGAGGGTTCCTTGTTGCTGAGATGCCTTCAGGAGGGCAGGTGATCATGAGGCCACCTCGTTACTGCGCTGGGAGGGAATGTCAGCCGGGTCGCCGTACTTCTTTACATTAGGACAACTGATTTTACAGTTTGGGATCAACTGCTTCCATGCAGCTACTTGCATCAGGACCAGTAACGGCCCACCTCCTCCCTCCATCCACATGCAGACAGCAGAAGAGGAGATCAACTCCCTCCCACCCTCCTTTTTGTTCTGGTTGTCTCATCTTCCCGTCAGTGAGGTGATCATCGTCCAAATTACCCGCTTTGAACGCGGCGTCGTGTCTGCCGCCTCACCAGACTGTCAGTGATGAACTTCACCACCTCAAAGGGAGTCTGAGTACCGGTTCACAATCGAGGCAGCATCATCAGCATCATCATCATCATCATCATCATGTTTCACAAAAGGACGAGAACGTCCTTGTCATCACCGGGTGTCACGTCACCTCGCAGCAGACAAAGCCTGACGTGCCAGCGCCGCTTCCCGCCCGTCATCTGGCAGATCCAACGACAGATTTGCTTTTTGTGCCCCGTCTCATAACAGATTTTAAAACAGCAGTTTGCTTAAGTTTGAATAACAAAAGACAGGTAGTCTAAAGCTGTGTTTATTGCAACAACAAACTCCATAAAGGCATCACCTGTGAAAGGACACACACACACACACACACACACACACACACACTTCAGTGGAAACGCGAGGCTTTGTCAAAGAAACGTTGCTCTATTCAGCCGCTCGAGCTGAACAGAAGCCGCGAGCGTCCAACGTGGCCACGTGTCATTTATTTTCCAACGCTCCGACATTACCAGCCGCCTCACTTCCAGGGGAAGAACTCGTTTAAAATTCCTCTCACTTTCTCAACGTGTGCCCTCCCGCTTTCCTGACGTCTTTTCCACAACTCGTCTGGATTTGGGGTTTTATTCGGGGCATTACTTTGGCTTTGGAAAGCTCAGTCAGCTGCTCCCACATGAAATCTCTTAAGCAGCCCAGAATCCGAAACAGCAGAGAGGAATCTTAGACACGGTCTCCTACCCATTTTAGTTAGAAAGTGAAAAAGTAAGTGGAGCATATAAAAACACCGTTTCATCAGCGAGGGTGCCGTCTTCGTGTTCATGGCGAGTACGTCTCCAAACCGTCGTCTGCGTCTTTAAAGTTGATTCTCACTTTTATACATTATTGTAGTGAGGCGTCTTCCCGAGAAACGACTGCAAAAGGCCGATGATTGACAGGTGAGAATCCACGTGAAGAGTCAACGCGCTTAACTTTACCCCAAATTGTTAATCAGAAATTGTTTTAAGAATAAAAAAAAAAAAGAAAGAAAGAAAAAGTTTCCTCTCCCCGAGGCAACACTTTCCTTTTTAAATTTTAAAAGCTGTGTAAACAGTCACTTTAAATCAATCACAGTGTTGGGAAAAGAACAGAGCTGTTCCTGCGATGCAGGAAAACGTACGTTTGAATGTTATTGATGGCATTTACAACCGAGGACGTCTAAATAAACCGGGTCAGAACCAGACGGGAAGCCAGCTGGAAGTGGAAATGAAAAGTCAGACGGTTGAACAGTGAAAAAAACAAACCTTAAAAACCGCCGATTAAAAACCGTTTAACTGTTTCTCAGAAGAAGTTTACAGTTGGTGACATTTACTCTGAAGGCAGTGCTGCACCCGACCTCCACCCAACAACGCTGCTTCCTCTGCTGAGGCGTGTGTGTGCACGTGCACGTGCGTGTGTGCCCGTCCCATTTCTCAGGTTACCCGACCTGCAGAAACAGAGGCCCGCGTCTCAGATGTTCCTGCTGTCGAGGGAGCAGAGCTGACAACAGGGATTTAAAAACCCACAAATCTTTTGTTTCTGTGACACGCACGCACGTGCACACACACACACACACACACACACACACAACCACACACACGCACGCACGACCAGCTGGAGGACGCGGTGCTTTCAGCAGCGTGTTGAGCAGCTTTCTGGTTCAGTCGGACCAGAACGAGTCTTAAGGCCGAGTCACCCGTCTGTGGGGAAGGTCATCCAACGCCATTCTAACGTGGCGGCGAGTCCTGTTGCAGATTATTTGGCCATCAAGGCGATTTTTACAAGTGACAGGACTGAATTAGATCTTTACATTTATTTTTGTCTTCGGTAGAATCAAAGTGCATCACAAAAGTTGACCCACATGCACGAAACCGTTGGAGTTTCATTGTTTCCACTGTTAATGTCTCTACACAGAAGCGTCCGTTTGTTCCCGACCAAAAACGTGTTCTGACGAATCTTCCACGCGGGAACCAGGAGAACCATCAGTGAAGTTCTCCAGACTCATTTTCATCAGTTTGTACTTTTCCCAGCTTGGATGTGACAGTTATTGCGACGTAAACGACCACCACGAATACGACACAGAACGGAGGACAGATGAGAATCTGGACCGCCCACATGTACGGCGCTTCCTGAAAATCGGTTGACAGTTTTGTGGTCAGAAGATCCACTAAGGCGAAGGGGAGAACCGCTGGAGCCACTAATGTGGCACAGATCGTCTCGTTCTGCTCTCCTGGAGGAGAAGAGCTTACGGAGCAGGAGGGCGCGTTTCTGGGCGAGGAAGAGAGCTGGAGGTTTACGGGAGCGCGAGAGCATCGCCAACGCCAACCGCCAGCTATGCTGTCCTCGGGAATGTCCTGAGATTGGAGAGAAAATCCAAGTTTCAAGAGGAAATGAAAACGATTCTCACACTCAGCCCATCATTTGTTTTTGCTCGTTAAGACTTTAGACTCAAAAATGTCAGCAGAAGTTCTTCATCATTAATTTATCTTTTATTTTTTTTATTTTTTTTTTTACGCAGCAAGCACAACCACCAAGAACTTCCATTCCAGATGTTCCTTCACTTTCTGCCAATCCTTTCTCACAGCACCTGAACGCCTCAAGGGTCAAATCATGCGACACTTCCTCCTCCCGCCCACACACGCCCTCCTGTCCACTTCAGCCAATCAGCAGCTTTGTTAACAGACGTTGCTGCGGCAACAGGTGGAATGCGCTTCACTGCTCGCTGACCTTGGGAAGCTTCTGCGAGCGTGTCATCAATCACTCCCGTCCGGCCGTTCATCCCCCACAGCGCCGTCTGTGTCGATACCGACAGGACAAAGTCCCCGTATCAGTTTCAGTGGGAACCGTTTGTTTCTTTAAGTGTGTCACCGTCTGAATTCTGGCACCAGCCGAGGAATGCTGCGTTTGTCAACAGTAGAGGGTTGAGAATCAGACAAACGCTGAGCCGAGGGCGCTCTGACGTCGAGGCTCCAGCGGGCTCGCCAAGAACAAATATGACACGAGACCAGAGAAACCAGGAGTCAACAATCTCATTGTTTTTCCTGCACAAATAATCCATAAAAAGCTCAGCTACTGTTTGATGAACAGATAGTAACTGAACGTATTGATGCTGAAGCGTTCGGCTTTAAAGGTCACTGCTGCAGAGGGAAAACAAACTGGTACCATTAACTGCAGGTGGAACGTGCACCGGGACACAGAACCCACCCGGTTCACCCGGCGCCGACGGCACAACAACAACTCGCCTAAAAGGAAAGTTGGAAGCGTTCAAAGACGAGTTGCACCTCTGCAGATATGGAGCTTCGCGCACTGGGAATCTCAGACAGAGCTGCAAACGCCGGCGTTCACATGTCTCGGGTCCCTCTGGGACCTCTGGAGCGTCTCTGGGAAGTTTCAGCTCTGCAGTGTGTGAAACTGACTCCTGACCGTCGAAACCCCGAGTTGTCGTCACCCTGGTTAATTCCCTTAAATACTCAGAAAACATCTTGCTCATCAACTCCTGGCGGTGGATCCCAGAGACCGGAGATACCAAATCAGACGGAAAGACACGATTTCCACATTGCAATAAAAATGGAGAATATTCCGAAATGTTCCGTCTTTTTGCATAAATTATACGGAGCACATATAAAAGTTGATAAAAGTTAAAAAAATTAAAAAATAAAAATAAAATGAAAATGCAGATTGTGAATTATGAAAAACAAAAAAAAAAAAAAATTGGGAATATTTTAAATAAAATCCCCTTTGTGGAAGCACCGTTTGCCTTGTTGTGAATAACTTTCACCTAAACTCTGGAGGTTCATGGGACTCCTGCTGCCGACTGTAGAGGACCTCCTCCGTACGGCTCATTTCGTGGGGACTGAGGTCTGGACTCTGACTGGGCCACCACAGAACTGAGTTTCCTCTCCCGAGGCCTCGTCTTGGCTCATTTTGGAGGTGTTGTGGGTTCCCGTTGCAAGACTGGAGATGAGGAATTTCATCTGACATACCAGGGGGACAGAGGGTGGAACAATCCATTTTTCATTCATCCAGACAACCAGCCCCGACCCCGCTGAACAAAAACGCCCCAAAGCGTCACTCCCCCATCACCATGTGGTGGAACCACCACCGCGTCGATGGGTGGTCCTCTGGTGCTGATCAGAACGCTGAAGAGTTGACCCTGCGTCTCCTCAGACCAGACTGCTACAGTTTGGGGTGACTGATTTCATTATTTGACGTCATTCAGATGAGTTTCCATGTTTTCCTGAGACACGGCTTCCTTCTCGCCACCCGAGCGGCTGCACGTGAAAGGATGCAAATCAGGGGGGTTCGTTCGTTGTAGTTTTGTTTGTTGGAAGATCAGTTTCACATTTTTTCTCAGTCAGGAAACAAAGCTCATGTGAAAGTGCGACAAAAATGATAGAAACCCGAGATAAATTCCCCATAGCAACACGTAAACACAAACCGAGACGTGAATGAAAACAGAAACTAACGTCACAAGACAAAGTCTGAATTTAAAAAACGCAACCTGGCAGCCCGAAACCAGGAGTCCAGTCGCTGTTCAAACGAGGAGCGCTGGCTCGAGAGCGCTGTTGACACACAACGCCATGGCAACAACAACAAGCGGCTGAGCGAGTCAGAGAGAGAGCGTGTGTGTGTGTGTGTGGGGGGTCTGGACCAGGACGGGAGCAGGCGGCCAGACGGTTGGTTAATATGTCACAGAAACAGTCAGCAAGAAAAGTCCTTCAGGGATGGACGACGGGAACGTCTTCACACACAAGAACATGGAGACAGAACGGAGCCGTTTCATGAGCGAGGAGCCGTTTTAACGCTGCCGCGACAGTTTTTCCACTACAAGTGAGCAGAGGCAGAAACAACTCGGTTCTTTGAAGGATTCAGCAGCCCAAAATTAATTAAAATTAAAAAGTTTTCTAAAACCACTGAGGCTTTAAAGTTAGTTTTTTAAGCCGAGGTTACCAGCAGCACGTTCAGCGACGCACCAAAGGTCCAGAAACGCGGCTGCTACGTTTGGGACCCGGGTCGGGATGCGGGTCCTGCTGTCTTGGGTTTATTTTTCCTCCAACGGTTCATTCGTTTCCGTCCTTCACCTTCTCGCCACATCTGCTTTCACCGCATGCAGAAGTCTTCTGGGCCTGGCAGCTCCATCTCCAGATGTGGACCCAACCATCTCCAACATGTCCAGCCCTGGTCTCTCAACTCAGAGGTTTTATAGGAGAAAAAAAACAGCCCACACGTGCACAACCCTGGATGTCGGAAGAACCTTGACTTTACAACCCAGCGTGGCCTCAAACGCATAAAAATACCAAACAATAAAAGCGTTTCAGTACTTCAGCGCGCGTCATTAAAATCAACCTCATGCCGAGTACCGTCCACCCTAAATAAATACCAGGACGGTGTTGGGGCAGGCAAACGCAGAAAAAAAAGCACTTGTGTCACCACGTTTCTAAATCCAGTGGAGAGCTGGCCAGTTCCCCAAACGGCCACTCGAGGCAGACTTCCAGAAGTCCAACAGACTCACTGAGCAACCCGCAGAGGAAAACGGGAGATAAAATAAAAAATAAAAAGGCCTAAATGGGTCTGAGGGCGAATGTCGTCAGAGGAAACTCCGATAAACCTGAATGTTTCCTTTGACTGCTGCACAGTTGCAACACTTCAACTCCGAGTGTAAAATGTTTGCAGCGATGATGCAACACACCTGTCTGCACATGTGCCGGCCAACACCCTTTTTACAAACGCTCACCTGCTGCGCAACTCGCCGGCCAATGTTCAAACCAGTAAACACAGTTTCGCAACTTCACACTGATAAAGCAGACTCTGCTCCAACACAGGCAGCGAGCTGCTTTCAAGGGTCACTTCACTTGGAGATAAGGATTTTTTACCGTTAAAAATGATTCGCCTGTTGAGCGCCGCTGTGGCGGTTCCCACCAGTAGAAGATCTAAACACTTGATCCACGTTAGACTGGAAAACCAAGGAATCTCAGAGCCGTTCCAGACATCCTCCACACGTGGAAGAACTTTAGTACTGGAGCTTCTTCAAGTTTACGTAAAACTAACTTTTAACTAAACTTGAAGTCATGATGTGAACAAGAAGCTCGTTTGTTGAGGAAATATTGAACAGGAAGCATCTGATCGCTCTACAGTTGGTTGTTGACAGGTGACAAAACCTGGAAATGACGTCGCCATGGCAACAGTAAACAGACATCTATCTGTAATCACAGCTGTTATGAGGCACAAACAGACTTCGTCGCGTCCGACCAGAATATGAGCTTGATGTGGAAATAAAAATTTTAAATAAAGGGGAGGGAGGTCAGTCCTGCACGCCACCCGTCTCACCGCCACCCGTCTCACCGAGCTGGGCTTCTTGTTTTATACGCCTCTTCGCGTGAGGCTTAATGCTGACCGGTTTTATGATTTTCACTTTTACTTCTCGACTCAGACAAGGTGCTTTCACACTGGATTCTTATCAGACTTCCTCTGCACTAAAACCGGCCCCACCTGAACAGGCAGGGTCCCTGGTGAAGCGCCAGACGACGCACTCGTGTGACCTGAAGCAGCTCTGGAACGGTCCAGCGGTCCGTCAGGTGGGGACGGTCTTAGGATCTTCCAAAACCACCTGACGGACCAGACGCCAGCTCCCAGGGTTCGCTGACCGTTTACCCCGCAGGAGTGAACGTCTGAAGGGTGTGCAATTAAAAAACCTCAAGAACATAGACTGTATTGTTGAGACCTGAATCAAAAACAGGAAACCTTTTAATTCTGCCACTGCAAAAGTAAGATTATCACCTCTTGTTGTGATTTGAAGGAGCCCGACAGATTTGTCATCCATTACGGATCCTAAGATCTCGCTTGTGTCTACTTTCACTAAAGCATCACAAGCGCTCTGCAGCTTCCTGCGAGATGCCGACGACGCCACCAAGGGCTCGCGTGGTTCACAGCCCCGCTGTGACGGATCTCCTCGTTTAATCATGATCGCCTGCATCACTTTCATTTCTTCAAATGTCCATCCATGGCCACGATGAAGATTATGCCCAGCTCGTCTAGTCAAACGTCCCAGCAGGCGTGAAAGCCGCCCAGTGGAAGAGAAAAACGCTTCAACATGATTTGTGCACATCTGACAACGATTCTCTTCCTGCCAGTTTTGGTTCCCACAGCGAGGAGCAGGGTGGCGTCCTGACAACGGCAAACATCTCCTTCCCACGCTCGCTCCTCCAGTCGAGGAGGTGAGACATGTGACAAACCATCGTTACCTGTGTTGCTGTACTAAAACTTGCCAAGATGTTCAGATATGAGCCTTAATGGCACAGATTCTCCTGCTCCGAGAACAGGAGTCGGCTCTGCTCCGACATGCGAGCCGCTAGAAGTCGTTACACACGTCGCGCCAGTGTTTTGCTGGAGGCTTTGAACAAGACGAGACGGTCCAACACCAGAGATTCGCCCTTCGGCAGACACACGAGGCCATTTACAGCCCAGAAAAAAAACCAGGTGGCAGCTTCTGAGTCCGTGGAGCTGAACGCGGGTTCGCAGGTTTCGTTTGGTTCGGTTCACCTCGGTCTGCACGAACTCAACCGAACTGTGGTGCAAACGACACCGAGACATCTGGAGGAGGCGGCTCACACCCAGACAGCCTCGCTCGGGAAAAGAGAAAAAAAGGAGGCACAGCAGATCAATGAGGGATTTCAGAGTCGATGAGCAGAAGACAGCTGGTGCTTGTCAGCTCGAAGTTTTATTGCATTACAGTGCAACAAACTATGTAACCGACAGAGCTGCTCGTCTCCCTGAGGCTTTGCTCACATGGCCGTCGCACATTTGTTTCCGTTTCACTGAAATAAGACGTGATTCGCTGGCATGACCAGCAGATCCGTGTGCACGAACACAAGCAGGACGTTGGAAAGCAGTGAACCTCCGCCGGCGCCTGCAGACGTGAAATGGTACAAACGCAGCCTCGGCCGCGCTCCAGTTCTCCTCTCGCTCACTTTGATTGATTTTACTTTTCTTTTCTTAAACTGGCCTTTTTTTGGGACCAACAGTAGTTGGGTCAGTCGGGGTTCAGCGTCTCGTGCGGGGATACCACGTCCTCCGACAGGGCTGGACATCGATCCGGTAACCTGATTTAGATGGCGACATCGGAGTCAAATTCCCCTTCCAGTGACTTTGTCCTACATTATTTTAAAAAAATTAGAGAATCAATGTTTCTGATCAGCCAGTGAAACAAGACCAGCTCGCTGCCTGTGTGTGTGTCTGTGTGTACGTGCATGTTCGTTCCACCCAGCCAGCCATTTCCTCTCTGGTGTAAAAAACTAAACCTCCACCTTGGTTCCCTGCAGACGCGCCTCCACCTCAGCTCACTGCGGCCACCAAACAACCCATTTCAGAGCTTCACGGTCCACGCGGACCGTTTTCTTTCCCCTCTAAACAAAAGTCTTCCTGATATTTTAGCGCCTCTGAAGAGGAACCAGCCTCCACGCGCTCATACGAAGACGTGCTCCAGTCTAAGAGCATCACAAAAAAACATTTAAAAACCACTTAATTTTGATGCTGCAGAGCCTCGGCCTGTTAACATTTTACGAGGATGCACAATGTCTTTTTACTGAAATGTCTCATCATACCCAGATGTGTCATGAAAGCTCCAGATCCGACCAGTAAAGAAGCAGGAACCTTTTTAAAAGATATTTGACAAATATGCCGACAAGTATACGTGTGTGTGTGTTAAAGATGTTAACAGAAGGTTACACGATTACACGGATGCAGCTGAGCACGGCCGGAGCAAAAGTGTCTGAAACACGGTTTTGCTGTTGTAGGTGCTTGTTGGGCCACGTGATTGTTCTCCTACATGAAGACAACATCACCAACGCAAACAATACAAAAAGTGTGTTTTTGTCAATATGAAAATGCACGTTTAAAAACTCACCCCTCAAATTACCCAAACGCAAAGTTTGTTTCATTTCACCAACACCTCAGACCAGAGCAGAATTATCACTGCGTTGATTTATTAGGGAGAACCGAACTTTTTCTTATCCAGCTCCTAGATCAGCACCACTAAACCTGCGGATCAACCGAAGGTGACGCAGGTGCGTCGTTTCCCTGCGGGACGCGGTAGCGTCGCCGTCCGGACGCGGCAGCGTCGCCAAACCGTCATTCAGCTTCTCAACTGGAACATGATTCCTTCAAAAACCAGACACGATAGGAGTGTTTCCCAGGAGACTGTTCAGAAAAATCACTACATTGGTATGAAAACATTTAATAAAAAGGGATAATAGTTCGTTACCAAACGGGCAGAAAAAATCTGGGCAGCTTAGTTCTTAAAGACGAACTTTCACACAGTTAAGCAGAAAAAGCCAACTTTATTCTTCTTTTTGTCGAATTTAATTGTTTGTTTTAATACTATAAAACTAAATGTTTAGTTTGCGTGTTGAGGCGTGAACCTCGTTAAACTAATTACCTGAACGCGCAGCATCGGCTCACCTGGTTAACGTCCGAGTTCACTTCAAAGACTTTTCAAAGAAAAGGGAATTTAATAAACCCAACTCCGGTTTGCGGCCTCCGCTCCTCGTTAACGCCGAAAGTTCGTCTGAGACGTGTTGAAAGTGAAATGTGAGGCTGCGAGATAAAAACGCTTTCACTCACCTATGGAGACCAGCTTTATGTTCTCTCGCTCCAGAAACTCCAGAGCAACCGACACGTTCTCCAGCTTCATCTGCCTGAAGTTGGGCCTCGTGTGGTACTTTCTGTACATCTTCTTGTGGCTGAGGACCTCCAGCAGGGCGATGAGTCTCAGGCCGTCGCTCAGGTCGCTCTGCAGGTCCACAATGCGCTTGTTCACGCACTTCAGGTGCTCGATGATCCAGCGGGTGAAGGTGTTCTGCTGGATCTTCTTCCATGGCGCGTCCTCGGCCAGGTCCTTCTCTGTGGCCGGCATGTTTAACTACTGTCTCTGCTGCTTATGTGCAACCCTTTTGTTCGGACTTCAGTTGAATGTGACAGAAAGTGGGTCTCCGAGCGTGCACAGTCGTCCCGCGGCGCTTCCTCCGAGCTGCTGCAACTTCGTCTGAGCTCAACACGCAACTCAACTAAAAGCTGCGCTGGTGAGGCGTTCCCGTGACGCTCGGACTTTTCACCTTCTTCCTCTCTACAGGCCTACGCGACGTTACCGCCCCCGCCGTTCACGTTTATATCTGTAAATTACTCATTTAATTCATTTTTTGTGTGCAAGTAAATAATGTTAAAGAAGCAAAGAGCCATAAAAAAATAGCGACATCAACATATTATCACATATTCTTAATAAAAAGCAAACGGTAACTGTAACACTGGAAAACCGTTACCAGTTCCGGTATGAATGTCTATGTTCTTTCTGGATATTAAAGTTTACTTTCATGTTAGTCTTTAAGAAATAAAGACAGAGTACATGTAAAGTGTGATCCTGTGTTGTGTTTTTGTATCTATCTTTTCTTAAAATATCACAGAGGATGATTTTCTGGATTAATCGTGTAGAAAATCTAATTTATGAACTAGACAGTGTTAAAATGTGTTTGATCACTGCCGCATACAGTTTCAGTCTTATTTAATGTTATATAATTTCTTAAAACGTATAAAACGATTTAGGTATTTGATGGGACACCAGCAACTTAACTTTTTTTTTCTCCATAAAATCATTAGAATAAAATCGACTACGTATGACTTCAGCTGTGACTTAAAACATAAACTTAACACAGAATCAAGACTTTATATTAGCATTTAATCTTCTCATGCAATCTGTATTCATTTTAATTTTATTTTACATCTTGCTGTTTAATATCCAGTTTTTTAAAGTTTAAAAGTATAAATATAAACTTTACCAACTCAAAGAATTACGAAACAACTTAAAATGAATCCAAGCAAGAGTATATAACGATGTCTTTTAAAAACCTTTTATCCTCCAAGTTACAAATGCACAGACTCAAAACAGAAATATGTAATGAAAAAAACCCTGAAGTGTCCCGCTTATGTTTTTCTGTGATACTTTAAGCTTTAATTGTGAATAAACATCAGAGTGACGCATCTCGCTGCTCCCCGTCGGCCGTCGTCACTGATCTGGGACCGACAGATCAATACAATTCGATCAGATCACCTGTAATCACGACAAGAGCTGAGAAAGTCAACGTTGGTTGCAGTTTTAGTTACCAACAAAACAATAAAAAAGGTTATCATCATTGTCTTTTAGACAGAGAATGTGAAAAAACGGAAGTTAAAATCAAGATTAAATGTTACTTTAAGTGAAAGAAAGGAAAGAAAACCTTAAGTGAAATAAAAAAATAAGTGAGAATATCACTGTTTTTTCATGTTGATATTTAGTCTCTGAAAGGACATCAGTGGTCCACGCTGACGGACCTGGCTGTGACGTCATATTGCCAGAGTCCTGTCAGGTCAGGGACTCTGATGGAAAACGTTTTTGTTTGTTATTTTGCTGAGCTGGTTGGACAGTTCAAGCAGAAGGTGGCCTGTCTGGGTCCCGGATCCTCCAGCCTGCGTGTCAGAGCGTCCATAGGCGGGAATCTGGACCCACAGCTGATGTGTAACTCACTTCTGAGTCAGTGTGAACAGACGTGACGTTTTGATGATCAATTTAACGAGACAGCGCTTACAGGAAGCACGGAGGTGTAAAATATGACCATTAATCACTGGAGCTGAAAAAACACACCTCATTTAATTATAACCCTTTTGATCTCAACATTGATGAATGTTTTCTTTTCTTTAGAAAATTCTACTTGGACGTCTTATATACTTGGATGACGTGTTTTTCATTTAGGCATCCCATAAACGATCATCGTACCTTTGTCTCCAAGTGTCTGCTGTGAGGAACTCAGAAACGTCTCTGTAAACACTGACTGAAGGATTAACCACGTGTTTTTACGGGAAACAGATGTGACGTCATACACCTTACGTTTGTGGCGTCCAGCGACTGAAAACATCTGTGTTCACTGTGTAGATCTTGTAGATAGGAGAGGATGTGCTTTTCTAAAGCGAATCTCTCCAAAATTGGCGTCTTTCTGTTGGTTTGATGGGTCCACAGACAGATCCGTGTCGACCCCAAATCCCTCGAACCTGCGGGAACCGTCTCGTGAGGGTGACGTCATGCTCCAGGTGGATGATTGAAGTCTGTGTATCGCGTGAAGACCTTGAACTCGTGTCAAGAGTCAACACACACCTGTGCAGGTCCGGGCGGAGTAGAAATGCACCCAAGTCTCACCGTCATTTACGTCGCAGATACGGAATAATGGTTTATTAATGACCAAAGTGAAACATTGCTGTAGCATACATTTCTTGGGAACGTAGAAAAAAAAAAAATTGAATTGAACTAAACGGTGAGAAAGCGTTGGATCATGGGCGTGTCTAAAAGTAGTGGGCGTGTCCGACATGAGTTCCAGCCAACATTATTCCGTTTAATTTTGTGTCCTAGTGTTTATTTCCCAAATTTAGCCTGTCCTGTCCTTTTTACATTGTGTGGGGACTTATGTTCAGCACCACAACATCTGGGGTGCAGAGGCGCTCCTTCACAATCACATCTGTTTCCAACACTGAAAACCCTCCTTTCACACTACTGAAAGTCAAGATGAAGTCTTCAGTTCACTTTCATCATCCAGAATCCACACAGAGATGCTGGAGAGCAGATAATGCTCCTTTACCGTTGCATCATCCTGTAGAGCTACAAGCTCATCCAACCCTCTTTAGTGTTCACATGCACCACATGAAGAAAAAAACAACTTTTTTTTTTTTTTTAAAACTAAACCTTAACCTCCTCTCCTTAACTCTTCTACAGTTGAGGTGTTTTTCTGATTATGTAAAGAACTTCCTGACGTCATGGATACATAGCAAATGTTAAAAGTGCCAAAATCACCAGTAGAAATCCTGAGGAAGACCTGAGAAAAATGTGGAAACATCTGAAAAAAAAGAGAAAAAAACCCAGCCACAGTTATAATTAAACTAAGGATATATAAATATTTGAGGCCAGCTGCAGCTCGATATTTTAAAACCCCATAATACTTGATTATGACGAAGTTAATTTTTGTGGAGTAGGGTGAGTGGGTGCACGATTTCTCCCGGCGTCGCGGGGAAGTGGGAACGGGACCAGCGGCGCTTCGGTTTGAGATGAAGAGGCAGGAAACAGAAGTGGTGGGTCAGCTTGCTACAACTTTAATCAAAACATCGCTCTGCATGTTCAATACATCATATTCTCTACATAGCTCCCTCTCATATGGTATCTCTAAACAATTTTAACAAAATAAGTCTAGTTGCACATCATTCAATAACATTTGTTTTTTTTACAATTCTCTCTCTGTATTTTAGTGTTTTTCTCTTTAAACATCAGGAATATTTGTTCGCTGTCAAATATTGTTTTTCAACACGGAGACGAGACAAGAGTACACAGACGATGACAAACGCCGCTCAAGAGTCCCAAGTGTGAACAAAGACGCACGTTAGAATTTAATATCCATTAAAAACCTTTCAACAGAAGCCTGATATGTTGGTGTGAAAATAAATGAAGGTTTGATCCCATTATACAATTATTTCTCCTCTCAGGTTCACATTTGGCCACTTTCTTCTTCTCCTGTTTGTAACTTTCATTCTGTGAAGATGGAAAAAGAAAACAGAGGAAAAAAAAAAAAAATACTGGGTCGGGTGGATGAGTGAGGCACCAGAGGAAAACATCTGGTTACGCTGAACCGGTGAAAAATGGACAGTGACGTTTTAATTATGACTTTCAACAATCAGACAACTCAGGACTCGAGATGGAGAAGGCCTGTGCTGTAAAAATACACCATAGCTGACAAATTTGGGGCTTAATTCACTTAAACGTACACATTTCCTGCTGATTTGCTGTCAAATCTGACGAATGCGTCAGAAAATCAGCTTGTGTAACTGCATCAGGACCGAATCTCATCAGCCCGAGGAACCCAAGTCACTGAAAATCAATGAAAGTGACCAGACTGGTGCATCTCTTTACCGGGAGATCTGGCTCCGAGGTCGAAGTCTTAAAAAAAAAAAAATCTGTGTGTTGTTCACGCTGACCTCAAAGTGCTAAACGGTAAGAAGGCAGTTTCAGATTTTTAACTCAACAAACGGTCCAGACTAAACTGACGGGGGAAAAAAAAAAAACAAGACTTATCCTCCAGGGAACACCAAGAACTGAGCCCAAGTTGAACCCGTCAAGGAAATCTCAGCCGGCCAAATCCAAGTACCTTCGTCGTCATCAGAGCTGCTGACGAGTGAAAACCATCACGCAGCTCGTGAGGCCTGTGAGGGTGAAGCTTCCAGACATCTCCAGAGCTTCAAACCCCCTTAACAGCATCCTCAGTGACTGCATCACAGCAGAAATAAACCTGGGTGTCACTGAAGATGGGAAACATTCAGTTGAAGGGTTTGTTAAACTGTGAAGCTTTTAATAACCATCCAACCACTAGAATGTCATTTATTGGTCAAAAATGATCCGAGAGGACTCCTTCAAAAGGGAGAAGACGGCTGCGAGTTAAAAGCTCTAGAAAACATCTAGTCGTCACTCTAGACACCGAGAGGCTTACGACAGTTAAATCAGTGCGTTTGTTTGCACAAAACTGTTTTTAGTTACATCAGAGGCACTTTGACCTCCTTTTTCTGTGCACCCACAAAGAAAAAGAAGCAAAAAAAAAAATCTGAATCCATTTCAGTAATTTGGCTTCAAGTTTCCACCCCAACCTTAAACTACACAAAAAGAGAAAAAAAAAAAAAGACCAGACATAAAAGTTAGACATCCAACCAAGTGGACCGAAAGCAGAACAGAGCAGGAACGTCCTGGAACCACCGGTCCGAACACTTCCCAGCAGACCCGAGGACAACATCAACAACAATACTGATGGAGGAGATGCAACAGTCTTCGTCTCCGTCTGTGCGCTCGCAGACTGAATTTAGGTAATACGGTATTACTTTGGTTGTTAACTGATACAGATCATTTTTAACCATTCCTGGATTATAATTTAACCTTCAAACTGACTTATTAGAACAACGAATGTCACAACGTGTGTTTAAAGAAAACAACAAACGGGACAAATGAAGATCTTTTTTTTTCATGAAATGATCAAATGAACGTTTTTCAGTAATCAGCAGCTAAAACCCAAAGTAGAGAGCTTTAAGAGCGCCTCTCACAAACCGATGCTGTTCACGATCTACAAGCAGCAGGTGAAGACAAAGCTGGTTCAAACGACTCGGTAAAATAAAGTGAACGTGCAGCTGTTTTAAAGAAACAAGCTCGTGGCCTGTGAGGAGCTGAGGATGACTCAGCCTGACGGGGACGTCGATGGAAAAGCTGAAAACGCCTCCACCTCTGATGAAGGTGGACTGTGCTCCCGGGCCGCACCGAGGCTGCTGGAAAGCCACGTATTCGCTCCATCGTCTGTTTATCATCACATTTACAACATGAAGCAGGTGGTTTTTTTTGTCTATTTTTTGTGAGGAAGCTCTGCCTGCTGGTGACAAAAACCAAAAACAAGCCCACCACAGCTGAGAGAGAGCAGAGAATAAAAATGACAACAAAACTAAAGGAAAAAAACAACAAAACAAAACTCAAAATAAACCACAACGCATCTGAGCCTCTGTAGAAACCACAACCTTTATATTCCCTCTACAATTATGTACAATTATACTTTATACAAGTAAAGCAGTGATTCTCTCCTCACAGCGCTCGACTGTGTGTGTAAATGTGTGTGTTTTAGGTGGAGCTGCTCTTGGAGAGGTTGGGGTAGAGGACGGCTGCCGTCACGGCGACCATCACGGCGACGACCGGCATCCAGGGGCTCCAGCCGCTCTGTCCGAGACACGACAGACACAGAAAGAGAGAAAACCACGTTAGTCTGCGCGGACGCGCCTCAACCTCCGGACTGAGACCAGAGCGAGAGAGCGGTTTTCATTACGCCGACGTGCCTCCTCGCTTCCTTCACTCTCGACTTTCCCGTCAGGATTAATGAACCCCACCAGGAAGGATGCACATGTGCTTCCTGGTTTATTACAGGGTCATCAGAGAGGAGGAGCGAGGACGCGCAAGTTAACGCATCAAAAACCACCCACAGAGTAATGAAAGTGAAGATGAAGATAAGCAGAGGGGGGAAAAAATAAAATTAAAAATAAGGAAGAAGTCATGCCCTTCCAGTCCAAAAGATGATTTTTTTTTCCCCTAAAGGTGCTGAAACCTTATAAACTTGTTAATAAAACAAAAACACAAGAATTAACATTTGCTTTCAAAGCATTCCTGTAAAAGACAAAACCCCTCTCATTTGTTTGTGCTGCACTGGAATAAAACAGAAAAATAAGAGATCATCACTATTAAGGTTTGTGATTTTTTAAGTTACTTAAGTTAAGTTTTAAGTTTCGTGTTTACTATCGTTTAAAGGTCATTTAAGCTGCCGATGGGAACTCCCCCAAAATAATAAAAAAAAAATCGGACTAAAAAACGCGTGCGTCGCTCATGCCATCCCGACGTCGCCGCCGGACTCTGGACTCCGGACCCGCCCCCCCCGATCGGAGAAGCTGTGATGGGAGGAAACTTCGGCGAGGCGAGCCTATTTTACTCAACACAAACGAGCTGATGGGAAGAGAAGCAGATGTGCACAAAAAACTCTGGTTTCCACAACTTAAACACAAACATGATGAATTAAATGCTCCATGTTAAAAAAAAAAAAAAAATCATTTTTGGGACTGGTAAAGAGGAAATAAAAGAGGAAAAATGGAAGTGGGAGCAGGAAAATAAACAAGGTTGAAGCGTTTTCCAGAGCAAAAAAAAAATAATATAAAGGACCAGTTTTCCTTCACAGCAAAAAACGGTCAAACATGGTTAAATAAACCAGCAGCAAACAACACAGAACAAACATGATGGACAGGATGATGGCGGTTTAAAAAACAAACAAAGAATGAAAGTTTAGTGGCTGGAAGGAACAAAAAACAAAAACAATACAAGAGAGGTAACAAAGATGCATGCACCTGTGTAATCAAATCATAAAAACGTTAAAGAAAACAAAACTGGATGCAGGAAGAAAAACAACGATGGAAATAAGCACAGATCCTGTAACAAACGATGGAGAGAAAACAAGCATTAAATAAAGAAAAGAGAAAACAAGGAGGTAAAGAGACAGCTGACCGCGTTAGTAAGAAGATGAAGGTCAGATGCAGCAACTTAGAGACACCTGCCCGAGTTTCAGCTGGTCCCAGACGGTTTCTTTAAACTTCCTACGCCTCACAGATCAGCTTTTTATCCAAGCAACACTTTCTTGGGGGGGGTTAAAATTTCAACGATAAAATAAACATGTAAACACTTTATCTTTCTCTTCCTTGAACTGAATTGTGGGTGGAACATCTCTGATCTCCGTCTCGACAGCCCACTTCAGGAAACGGGTGAGGATTCCTTTAATCTCTGCGTTTGTAATAGTTTTTAAAGATCAAAATCTTCAGGGTTGGAGTTTGACAGATGACGCATGAAGCCAAACCGCATCAAGACACAGGCGTGTAAATAAGTGCCTTTGGTTTTGGATTTGTGACAAAATTAAAATGAGTCTGAACATCTTAAGCGTAAACTAAAACTGCAGACTACCCACATTTGCAACCAAGAAAAGTGCAACCAAGAACAGCAGATGAAGATTATTTCTATTTAATTTACTGCAATTATTGTAAAAGCTGTGATTTCTATCATTCTCTGAAATCACCACAACCACGTTAAAGGCCTGATTTCTCACGACTGACCTGATGGATCTCTCGTCATTTACTAAAAGATGAATAAACTCGTCAGTTCAGATCGTGAAGATTGCTGGCTGATTGGAACTATAACAATTTCACGCACTGGGTGATAATTACTGCTTTTTTTAAAACAAAAATAGGTCCAAAGATAAATATTATATAAACAATAGTGTGGGTGTTGGCTCCCTGAGGCATCTTTAAATGAAGGGTTTAAGGTCGTCTGAGTCCATCCCTGAGAAAATCGGGGTTTAACGGAGACTGCGGCAGAGCAGAGGCAGACGTGACAGACAGCCATGCAGTTTGAAACGTCTGCTCCAAAAGACAAAAACCAGACAACATGATGATGAAGATGACGTCCAGTCTTAAAAAGGAAGTTGACAAAGGTGACGAGAATCCCGCTGATCAGAATTCAGGTTCATCTCCAGCAGTGTGACCCCTCCCACCAGCTGTCAGTCCTGGTCCTCAGGTACTGCTGCCCTGAGGACCAGGAGCTTTCCTAGACCCCACACACCTGCTGCAAAACAATGCATCATCAAGGTCTTCACAAGTCTGGTGAAGACTCAGGTGTGTTGGAGCCGTGGACTTCATGACAATTCAGATTTAAATCAAACTATGCTGCTAGAACCAAATTTGTCCCTAAAATACTGATGATATCTTATGTGAAATGTCTGGTCACCCAGCAGTTAAAGTGTCTCGAAGGCATTACAATCAATTTACCTGGTCTATAATATTTCTCATATCAACCAGGTATGCAAATAGTACGCTTTTAATTTACTTTATTAAATTCCAGGTAAAGAGAATTTGCTTCAAAAGTCGCCTCACGATTTCAACTTTAAACCGTGAGCCTGAATTCATTACAGGCCAAGACTATGACGCTACCTCCATCGTGTTTCCTTCCACAGATGACGGACAGTTTGAAGCAGCAAAGACAGACAGACAAAAACAAAAGACTGATGTCAACGTCGGTGTGTACCTTTCTACCACAACTGGCCGAAACACCAGTAGAGCAGAGCCAGGACAAGGCCCATGAATATGGCTGGGACAGGCTGCAATATGGATGGCTAGAAGGAGGGAGGGGGAGGAGAGGGACAGGAAGAAATCAGCCAGCAAATCAACAAAACCGACACGGAGGATGGAGCAGCAGCAGCAGCAGCGAGGGAGGAGAGGGCAAAGAATGACAGAGAGGGAGCTGCAGGAAGGCGGGCGTGTAGCCCGCCAGCGGTTTCCACGTAGCAACGCAGCCACATCCTCAAAACACCACAGCAGATGATCAGCCATCCATCACCAGGCTCCTCAGCGCACAGCTGATCTGACGGGTTTCACCACTTAGTTCTTAGAACTCAGCTGATCTTTAAATAAAAACCAGTAACTATTTAGAGCTAAAACTGAATTTTCAATTAGTTAAAAAAAACAAATAAAAATAAAAAAAAAACAGCAGTGTCTTGTGTCTTATCTGCACTTATCACAATGTGCTGAATAAAATAATCACTGATGAGTCTAACGAGAACAAACAGCAGTAATGAGTTTTATGGCAGTATAATAAAAGCTTTTACAGCAGCAATCCATCAAACTTTGTTTAAAAGGCCTCAAAAGGAACTGCATCGTGTGTGAACCAAATATCATAATTTGTCCGGATCTCTGAACGTGCACAAGTTGTGGTTAAAAAGTAAGTAAAACTGGTTACTAAAGCTGCTGCTCATTGAAGACTCCAGTAAAACTGCAACCTGCACAACACACGTTAATCTGCAGCATGTCTGCAGTGTGTTTGATTGTAGATACTTAAAGATTCATATTTTGGAAAGGCAGGGAAGTCGTGAAGGATTTTTATCTCTGTACATATTCTGGATACAAGTTTCAGTACTTTCCTGTTTTTACTTTGTCATTTAATGAGCCATCATTTGTTGTAATGCATCATTTGATGCATACTTCAGAGGTCAATCTTCAAGTTAAATAATAATAAAAGAAGAAAAAAAAACAACAAACTTCTGCACCAGTAATTTGTTTCTAAAAGATCCGTTTAAACAAACCCTGTAAAACAGGACACACAGCTGACCCAGCAACGAATGACTGGAGAGGAGGATGAGCTGCAGGCAGATGAGAGGAAATGGGAGGAGTGAAAGGAGGATGGGTAACAGAAGAGAAAGCTGCTCCGCCTCACTGATGTTTCTGAGTGACACAGACAAACTGTTCATCAGCGTATTGATTAGCACTGAGACACTGGTGTCCCATGGATGTTGCTTCAGCTGGAAGAGTAATCTTCTTTTAAACATAATGCATATATACTGTTGATTTCTGCTGGAATCAAAATACAAATGTTTTTGTTAGTTCTTGTTTATGTGTGCACTTTCACTTCAGGACTGTGGACTGGAAATACCAGCTGTGAGCAGACATGTTTGGGATTGCAGCTCAGCAAGCACAAATACAATGTTGTCCAACAGTCCCGAAAGTCTTTGGTCTTTTGGAGAAGGTTCTGTGTGTGTGTGTGTGTGTGTGTGTGTGTGTGTGTGTGTGTGTGTGTGTGTGTGTGTGTGTGGACTCACAGAGCTGGTCTTGTCCTGCAGCAGCTTCAGGCTGCTCCTACACTGCTCCAGCTCCTGATGGATGTTCAACTTCTCCTGCTCCGTCCTGTCGTAGCGCTGGCGGAGGTCCAGAAGCTGCGATTGAGTATCTTCATACTGTACAAACATTCAAGAACACATTAACACAATCGCATCGTCTTTACAAACTGAGGTCATCGATTCTTAATTATACTTCTTGTTTGAGCTGCTTAAGCTCTTTTTTAACACCTGAAAGAGAGCAACGGTCCCAGTGACCTCACAACCAATCCCCCCAAAACGAGTGGTTTAAACATACCTCTCTCTGCAGTGTGTGTGTGCGCGCCTGCGCCTGGTCCAGCTGGTTCTTCAGTCTGCTTGCATCCTGCAGGTGCTGATTCTCCAGAGAACCCAGTTTGTCCTGCAGAACCTCCTCCCTCTTCTCCAGAGACTCCAAGCTGCTGCTGAGGACCAGACTCTGCTCCCTAGTGCTGCGCACACACACATGAACACACACACACACCTCAGTTGACTAAGTGTCTGTGTTTTGGATAAGACAGGAAAACTAATTTTGTACTACAAATCAGTTTGTGTTCAGTAGGCGTTTTGATTTTGAAGCGTATTTCAGCGGACAGTAGCCTCTTCACTCCGTCTATAGTTTATTGGAAATGCAGCTGACTTCAGATCAGTCCTGCTGAGCTCTGGTCTGATGACATGTTGGGTTTTGTTCCTCCATGGCCAACAGAGATCTTCGCTCTGTTAACCTGCTGACCGCTCAGTCCGGTTCAATCGCCGTCAGACGCCTGTCAACTCCTGTCACTCACTTCCGGAATGAGCTGAACGCCTCATTTCTTCCCACCAGACTCGTCCTCAGTCTACTTCGTTACTGCTGAGTCCAGATTCTGAACTGATCTGATGACCTGGCTGTGCACACTTGTCAGTACCAGACCTCCATTTGGTCAACAGTTTTGTGATGATCAGAAGACACTTAAATAGAAAACGGTGATAAATGTACTCAAAAATCAGAAAATAAATTAACCCAACCTCTTGAAAACATTAAATATAAGAATCCACTCTGCAAACTAAAAGGAAGCAGCCTTCCCTTGCATGAGGGTTTATTGCTAAAGAAGTTGTAACGAATAAATGTGATTTATCAACCATCAGCTGCTTTATAAAGTTTCGCAGTTGCATCAGCCACAAAAATCAAAACATAATCAACCTTTATCAATCTCTTTCTTCGCCAGATGTCCTGAACAGAGATCTTCTTTAAGGCTCTCAAAATACAATAAATCCAATATTGATGTCGATCTTCATACAGTTCAGCTTGTTCCAGGTTTAGTGACTCAATTGTGAACCTTCAGAGATCTATTTCTAACTACTGCATCCATCTTATTTACCATAATAGTTATTTTATTTATGTGTTTTTTGTGAATCTACTTTACTTAAAAGTTTAAAATAGTCATAAATGATCATACACCCAGTTTTCAGTCTGTCCACCTGTCATTTTCAATAAATCAAAGTTCTGCTTAAAGCCAGTCTGCATCTACCCCCACAGGAGGGCCGATCCAACCCCCTAAAACACGATTTAGTTAAAAAACAAACATTGTGCAATCGTCTGTCACCATGGCACCTGTCTGATTTGTTTGGTAAAGAAACCAATAACAACAGAGTGAGCTGGGAGCAGGGGGACAGAGAGGCCAGACACTGTGTCCACTCAAGCACACAGAAAATAGATTTAAGCTGCACAATCTAACAAACCCTGGGAGTTTTTGAGCTGCAATCAAAGATAAATGACCCTAATGTGGCGCTCGATCCATGTGAACCTTTAACTACAGTTCTCAAGATTTTAAGTTCTAGCGACAACTAAAGCTTGTGTTCTCCAGTGTCAGAGAGCGTTTATTGTAAGTTTTAATTCCCATGGTTCATGGGAGTGCCAGCTCTCATGAAAATCAGCGTTTTAGGAGGTGAAGAACAAACTTTATTATTATTATTATTTATCTGTTTTTGACTTGTGTTATAATGTTTGTATAGGCCTTTTCCAAACTTTTCTATGCTGCTTCAAACAAGCAGCAGGTAAAAACATCAATATAAATCTTGTTCTTTAGTCATTAATTGCACCAATGACTCATCACGTTAGGCCTTTCCTTCACCACCATGTCAGTAAACATTTTTCCTTTCTCACTAATCATGAGCGTGTGGATTCAAACGAAGCATTTGAAAAGCTGTGTGTGTGCACCTGCTCAGCTCAGCCTCCAGGCGGTGCAGTTCATCTGTGAGAGCTTTCCGTTCGGCTCTCAGGCTGTCACAGTCCTGCTGCAAACACACACACCGCTGCTGCAGCGTGACACACTCCGCTGAGAGAGAGGGGGCAGTAAAGGAGCATGCATAGTTACCATCTATTAAAACAATTATTTTTTTCCCCATCAGAACTCTGTCAGATACAGATTCTCATTTTCACACGCAAACTCTGCTCACCTTGCAGTTGGCTTGCAGAATTCTGCTGCTGTTGCTGCTGGGCAAAAGACTCCTGCAGTCGGCTGATCTCCTCCTCGTACTTGGCAGCCGTGGTCCTCCAGTGCTCGAGCTCGGAGCGCACGCTGCCCAGGTCTGCCTGCAGGGCAGCGATCTTGCGCTCCCGCTCTCCAGTGGCTGCCTCCATGGCGTGTCTCAGGACAAGAATCTGAAATCAGAAACACAATCCACGTTTCAGGGAGTGAGCGAGGCATCCTGTAGAGGAGGATATCAGGTGTTTTGTGTGCGGTGTGGAGTCTGGGGTGGTAGGAAAGGTGGAGTTAGTTGAAACTGAAGCAGTACCTCCTCCTGGGCTGAGGAGAGCTCCTTTCTGGTGGTGCAGATGGTGCTCTCTCTCTGCTCCCTCAGTGCCTCCATGTCAGCCTGCAGCTTCCCAAGTTGAGCTACACACACACACACACACACACACACACACACACACACACACACACACACACACACACACACACACACACACACACACACACACACACACACACACACACAGATACAGCGACTTGTGAGCATCTTAGACGACCACAAGTCCTCACTTGTGACAGGGAAAGTGTTTTGTACTAACTCTGCAGGTAGTGGATCTGTTTGGTCGACGACTCCGTTAATTTAGAGTTACTCCTCCTCTCGTCTTCCAGCAGAGCTACAAAGAAAGCGACAGTTAATGTACCAACACTTTAACTTTGAATTTGTTCTTTTTTTACAGGGGATATAAGTCATACACTATCAGTGTGATGTCAGACTTAGTTTTAGTCACCTTGCAGCTCCAGACATTTTTGTTTGCCAGTGTTGGCTAATTCCTGGGCCTCCAGAAGCTCCCTGTGGAGGTGGTTGATGACCTGCTCCGTGTCTTCAGCCTCTAAACCGGCCCGATGCAACTCGGCTAAAAAACAAACACACATCCATCACATGCAATATGTGTTTTGTTGGGTCACAGTCTACAAAAATTAAGTAATGGACATTTTAAACTTCTAAAACGTGCAAGTATTTAGACGTAACCCCCGTTTCTGGGTTGACAGTCAGTTCAGGCAGCCCTGCAAAGCCGAGCTGCTACTCAAGTACCTTTGAGCAACGCTACTCGGTTTTGTGGCTCGTTCAGTTCCTGGTCGTCCATGTTGCCATCTGAAACACAGCAACGCATAATCAAATATCCCGGGACTACTTAAAGACGAAACGTGTAAGTTAGATATTTCACATTTTTCAAAGACATAACACTTCTGTACTTAATTAATAATAATAATAGTAATAATTAATCAGGTGTAAAATAAGAGTGTAAATATGTACATTAACAAATGTCTTTCCACCAAAACAGAATTTTGATGTACTGCTAATTTACTACTTAAAAGCAGTTCAGGCTGAAAACATAAAACCTGACAAATTCGAGCTCTGCACATTTTATCCGAATACATGCACATATGAAAAATTTCAGCCCCAAACGTGTGTTTAACCGACCCGACGTGTCGTCACTGCTGCGGTCTTTGCTGGGACTGAGAGTGTCTGACATGTCCAAATCTTTGGCATCCATCTGATTCCCTGAGAATAAAAAAATAAATAAAAATAAAAAAACCCGTCAGGAATCGATATAACTCTTCGCACTAACCCACATCATATCCCGTCTAAAGCCGTGCGCGGGCGCGTGCGCTTCCTCTACCTTTGAGTCGATCAGGACTGGGTAGAATGTCGTCTTCTGCCGTCTGGTTGTTCTGTAGGTGGGCGTCCATCACTTCTACAAACATACCAGAACACACCAACATCAGAACCTCGTCTCAAGTTCTTACCCATCGGTGATGATTCAGCTGCTCTCTTAGTCAGCTGTCCAACTGCACGTGGACTCAAGACAAGAGAAAACAACTACTTTAAATTCTTACCATCAAAGTTGGCCAACTTGTGGATTGAAGAACTTACAGTCTCCTTCAGCTGTTTGACAGCTGCAAAGAGAAAAACAAGGAAACAAAAGTAAATATAAAAGTTTAAGATGCTAAACATAGACTTGAATGCATCTTCATGTGCCCCAAACACAGCAAACGTCAAGAGTCCAACTTAAAATCCTGTGAAACAAGAACTGAAAGCCGTGCGTCAAATTCTGTTTAGCAGTTTATGGTTGTTTACTGGTGATGAGTAAATCTGAACTAAACATGATGCTGTTATTGGTTCCCGGTTTTCCCAGAATCATATAAGAAGTTACCTTGACACTTATATTTCCAACACTCAGATTTATACTTTGATTATGTGTGACTGCAGGATTCCTGTCTTATTAACACTTAAGCTGCAGTTTCTGCTACTCTGCTGCTCTTTGTTCTCCTCAACTCACTAAGAGACTGCAGTCACATTTTTCCAACTTGTACATGATGAAACCCCTTCACTTGGAGCATGACTGTATTCTCATTATCACAGTTACACAAGAGCAGCAACTTTTCATGAATGACAATAAATCACAAGCTGGCTGCACGCTCCTGCAGCTCATAAATCCAGGCCCAAGGACCACCATATAAAAATGTGATGAGGAGGCACAAGGCAGAGCTGCATCCTGCGTGCCTACTTATGGATGCAATGCGCTCTGTTGTTTTTAAAAGGGAGAGAGACAAGACATTCTTTTCAGACATGGCTTTACAGAATAATGAAGAAATGCTGGGTTCTTCAGATTGCTGTAGAAGTCAGTTTATCTTAGTAAATCCACTGAAACATAAATAGGTTTACACAAGGCAAAACTGGGAAATGTTTTTGCTAAAAATAAACAAAAAACGCTGCCACTATTGACATGACCCTGGTTTACAAACCTGTACGTGCTACACAACTGCCTGCAGTGAAAATGACAGCTGTTTGAATGCTGTGTAGCTGATATGGAGGTCAAATAAACAGCAGAAACGTGGAAACTGCAAACTGACCAAGGAAAGGGTCTGAAATTAACTTATTACTTCTGCAGTACCACAACATAAATGGTGAAAAGCCCACCAGATGAGTGCAGAATGAACTGTAGTCACATACATAAACATTAGCTGCATCACAATTAGAGGCCAAATTGTTTTTGCTGCTTCAACAAAAACTTCAAACAAGCTGTAGTTCATCTCCTCCTCCTAAAGTCCTGAGCTCCGTTTTCAGCAGATATTTTCCACAACACATTAATATAACTGACAAATGACGGCAAACATCCCAGTAAACTACCATGGCAACGCAGCAAACGGTTAAACAACTTGCCTGCTATTAAATATGTTTTAGAAAAAGATTTTTAGAGTTGATACTTCAAACACGATGAGCATCTTTTTAATAAAAGCCTCAAACATTTGTTTCAGTGGGATGAAAACAAAAAGAAGTAGAAAAAGCACAACTGAAACGTCAGTGAATTAATGCAGTTACTGTAAAGTCAGCATGCAGAGAAACAACAAAAAAGATGCAAAGATTTGAAAAGAGAAACAATCATATTAAAAAAAAACAAAAAAAAAAACCCTGTTACAATAAAATCGGCTGAGCAGCACCAGAACAACCTTCTTTAAATAAAACTTTCAACAAGCTCTTACGGCCGAGCAACAAACATCTCTAACAACGACACACCAGCGCATGACAAATTAAATTAATTTATTCTCAGACTGCTGCTGCGTTTGGCCAAGCAGCTAAAGACTTCATTGAGATGGTTAAACTGTGATGCAGCATTATCATCTGGACATGTCAAAGTGAAGGCCTGTGGGTCAAATCTGAGCCTCCACCTCATCTCATCTGTCTCTTATGTACCAACAATGCCATCCTACACTCTTGGAGCCACATATATGGACCAGAAGGACCCGTCTAACATTACATCTGGATTTCTTTACCTGATCCATGATGGGATCTACCCACTGGATGGTAGCGTCTATTAATTAATTAACCTGAACAAACCAAAGCAGTCTATCGACAGAAACCTCAACCGTACCGTTTGGATTAGTGACAACACACAACGGGACGTATGAGAGACGCTTCTCGAGATATTCTGTTGTATTTTTAATGCTTAGTACAACACACAAAAAGTAATAATAATTCACTATGTTTACAGGAAGCAGAAGCCCATTTCTCAATATTTGCTCCAATTAAACCAACACATGAAAACAGAGAGAAAAGAGGAGGGTCCTGAGGAGAAATGCTGATGTGAAGTGTGTTAATCATCATACAGCAGGAGTGGATGTTTGTACTCACGCGGACATTCAATCAACTGTTGGATTCTAGTCGAGTCTCCTCCACTGTTGTTGACATGACAGTTGTCTGATAGAAACACAGAGAACTGACATTATAAATACGACTACCAGGCCGGAGCCGGTACTGGTGCTGGTTTGTTCATCCTTAGATTTCTTCATTCTGCTCAATTACACCAGATTTCAATGGATCTTGAAACAAAACATATCTGTTTATCATCATGTTGGATTTGTCTGAAATATCTGCTTACTGATCATTTGAATTAATCAATTTGTTTGTTTTTTTCTTCTTCAGGTCATATAAATGCTTAATGCATATGTAGCCATCAATTCAAGATCAAAAAGTAAAATCTGGATTAAATAAACAGAATTTAAAAAAAAAAAGAAATCTAAAATATCCAGAGCACCCACTTGTTCAAAATCTGGACAAGGCAAGTCAATTTATAAAGGTCCACAGGCCCAACCCCGTATTATGAGACGAGTGAAGCCGCAGAAAGGCAAAAGTGATGAGAATGGACATACAGACACAAGCAGGTAGAAAGCACGGCAATGCTGAAGACGTACGGACACAAACAAGACTATATAGACAGATACACACTCGTGACAAACGACAGGGCAGAAATCAAAGCCATAAAGCTGGTATTTTCAGAAAGGTAGGGTTAAAACCTGGTTCGATAAAGTTCATCAGCAGCCGCAGTAGTATACAGACAGACAATAAACTTCAGTCTCCCAACATACTCGCAGAATCCTAAACCAGACTAAACCAGGGAAAAAATAAACAACTCTCAATATTCTTTGTTTAAAGTCTTTTTTTTCCGTTTTATATCCGATCAAAGCCATGAAACTCATGAAGCAACCTAAAACACAAGTTATATTGTGTTGTTATAATGTAAACGTCCGTTAACGAGACATGACCAAAACAAAAACTGATATTAAAAAGATGTTTAATAAAATTTCAAAATCAAAAATAATCCTCAAGATAATGTAAAACTGGCTGCCTGTTGCTGAAAAGAACTTCTGAGTGAAAGTGTATTTTAGTTGTGAAGATAAATAACTTTCAGGAAACAAATATTGCTCTGGATCGAAGGTTATCAGCTCTGGATTTGCACCGTAGAAGACGCTGAGACACAATCAGACCGGGCGTAAATCTACACTGGAATATGGCAAGTTTCTAAAAACAGGAGGAGCAGTAGCTCAGACACCCAACTTCACAATGTCCCCATCATCTTCCTGTTGAAATAACCGCTTTGGATGAAATCATCTAATGTGACGGGTAACAGAAAAACTGAAGAATATGTTTACAACTGGATCAAATCCAGACATTTTATCTGGAATCTCATATGATCAATTGTGTGTTACAGATTCAACCAAAAGTTTGGATAAGTAGATGTGCCGAAACCTGACGGATGATATATCTTAATAAAATATGATCTAATTTACCGACACTCTACTATACAAAATGTTCCAACTTACAGTCACATGAGGTTTAACATCCTTAAACATCCTCACTGAGCCTTAAATTTCAATTAATACAATCTAAGTGCAACAACAGCAGCTAAAACTACTACACACAACCATTATTTCACTAGGACCAAACCAAAATGCAGAAGTGAAGTCTAAAATACAAAAGAAAGAACTACATACACCCTAACTGGAAACTGGCACAGCAGCGTTTACCGGTGGGTGGAGCTTCTTATGCGCCTTCATCATACCATAAACAACGACGACGTCACCCCATTCAAAGTGAACGAAGCACAAACTGGTTGCTGCTTCCACAGGACTCAACAGGTACGAGTCACCCAGGTGCTGCTTGATTCATTCATCTTCAGCAAGTGCTCGCACTGATATGAAAGAAGAAATTCTGACTCGACTCTAAAAGGGTTCTTATTAATGCATCTCCAAACAACTTGGAGTCATCCTACAGTAACGGATTATTCACAATTGGAAAGCACTGAGCTCAGTCACTAATCTTCCTAGAAGTGGACTTCCCTGCATCTTGATCCCAAGGACAGACCATGCAATCAAACAAACAAAACTAAATAAATAAAAGCTACATCAGATATAAAAGGCCTTGGTCAGTTAAAGATCATAAAAGCACTGGCAGGTCTGCCCATAAAGCACAGCACCATGTTCGGTGAAACATCACCACAAGCGTTTGTGAATTGTTAAGCACCGGTGGAGGGGTGACGATCTGGGCTTATGTTGCATAAGACCCCACAAGAAACAAGCAGCAGTACTTGAGCTCTTTGCTGTCTTCGACCTACTATGTACTCTTCTGTACACCCAAGCACTTTAGATTCAAACAAAGAATATCAGTCTGTCTGACAGTTAAACTGCAGACAGACTGAGTCTCAACAGGATAATGATCGCAAGCTCATCGGGAAATCTACAACAGAATGACTGAAGAAGAAGAAAGGTGTTGCTTAACTCCAGACCTCAACCTGACTGAAATACTAAGATGAGAACCTAAAAACGCTGCGTAAACAAACCCAATGGACTAAAGTGATCATGTAAAGAAGCATTTGCCAAGAATCCTCCACAAGACAGTTACAATAGTAGACTGCAGATCCAGAAAAGTGATTACAAGTTACTGCTGCTGAAAGTGGCTCTAAAAGCTACTGAATTACTGTCTTTTTCTTACACTGTTTGCCTGATGTTGCATTTACCTCATTGTAAAAGGCACAATAAAGATTAAATATATTCTTACAATGTTTTAAAACAAGAAATTTGAAAAACTGACAGAGGATTTTATTTGATTCAATTGTAATTGTGTAGATTAGATTCTTTATTCCTTATAATGTATTGTTTGATTTTTTCTTAAATTTGAAAAGGCCAAACCTGCAGGTTATAGTCCTAAACATAGATCAAACGGTTATTATGATAATCAAACCGACTACCATCAATATCTTCATCGGGAGCAACTGCACCACCATTGGTGTCTTTATCCCCCTCATCCTCGTCTTCTTCCTGGCTCTCAGGTTTCTGCAGGCTCTGTTTGTCTTCGACAGGCTCCTCTACTGGTCCGTGGGAGACAATGTCGACATCTGTCATGTGACCAGATCAGACATATACGATTTTGTCGTAACTTTACGAGCCAGACACGTGCAAAGTACAGAGGCTAAATGATGGAAGTGGCTACTGTGGCAAAGTGTTTGAGTGTGACAGTAACCTGTGGTGATCATGGTAAAGTGCCATCATTCAATCACCAGAAATCAGTGACCAAAAGCGTTTTTTTTCCCCCCAGAAGAAGACCAAAGCAACGGATAGTTTCGAAACCATGGAGAAAAAAAAAGAAATCCAACAAGGCCAGTTTTCACCTGACAGAGTGCCAACAAGTCCCCTCAGACAGCATGCCTCACATCCAGTGACAACGTGTGAACAAGAGAATGATTTTTATCCTCATCACCTTTTTCAGAACAACCTCTTCTGGTGCGAACGAAACAAGTTGGAACAAAGTCCAGTTCTCTTAGCAGATTCATGGACGGACAGGCGCCCTTTTTAAGCGCATGACAACAAAACGCATCCATGCTGCACGTGTCACTTCACAGGATGAATACAACTTCAATTTACAATTTCAATTCGAAATTCATATACAACTTTTTAATTGTCCAAGGCACGAAATAAGCTCATCATATCATAAAACTGTAGTCTCTTGTATAATTAAAGTGGAGATTAATAAATTAGAATCAATAATGACATCAGGTCATTTAAGATCATTAAATGTTTGAAGTCAAACTTGTTTATTTATGGTCTGTGTCTGGTCAATGTTATGCAGGATAGCGCAATATACATTTTAAAAACTAATATGTACGTCAGCTACGAAGGTTTAGTTTTTCCTGATGTGCAAAAAAGTGTGTTTTTAATTTTCTAAGTGATCTTGAACTCTTATATTTCTTTGCACTGACGCCTGCCAAAATTATGGTTTCACTTATAGATGAATTAAAAATGCAACTGCGAAGAATGTGTTTGTTGTTTTTGTTGTTTCTTCATAATTTTAGGACATTTAACGTCGAAGAGAACTGATTACATCTTTTAAACAGTTCCAGGCTTTTTAAAAACAACTGCCAGTGTGTTTTCATTTAAAAATCTATCAGAAGTGGTACATGATCCTTTCTGAATAATTCTAAATATGTAGATAAATATCTGAGTATGTGGATGTTCACAAAAATATTAACCAGGCATGTCCCCGACCTGAGGATCCCAAAAAAGCCAAACAATTCCACTACCTTCAAGAAGGTGAAAAAAGAAATGAAATGCCAGATTTCCACCATAAAAGACAAATGGAGGAAGAGAGATATGAGAGAAGTGGGCCACAGTTCAAGAACACTGGACTTCATGCAGGAAGTTGTCATGCATCGTTAGTGCAGAATGAGGTGGTGAAATTAGCGGCCACAGGCACACAACAGCGCAGCGGAGCGGGAACAGTTCCCAGAGCAGACCGCACACACGTGGACTCACCAAGACTGTTGTTTTCTTTAATGCTTTTCTCTTGTAGCTGCTCTAACCGCACTGTAAACAACAACAACAACAGCAGCAGTTGAAAGTGTTGGATTACGAACTCCCACACAGTCGACCCTCACAATTACGATACATTTCTGTCCAGCCGCCAGCTGCTTTGTTACTTCTTGTGTTGAGCTGAAAGTTGGTGATGCAGGATGCAGTATGTTGACTAACAAATACTTAAAATAAGGCCTGTATTTCTGTTTCATTATGTTATGGGTTATAAGTCTCTCAAAATATCCCATTGTGTGGAATCAACACTGTTTTAGGCACAAAAAAACAAATCAAACTTCGGGTTTGCATAAAATCCACAAAGCTAATGGTCATCATTTAAAATTAAAGTAAAATGTCAGGGAATAAATGCAGGTCCCTGTATTAAAAATGATGAAGCAACTGTGTATTTGTACCCTGCAGGGCAGCAAGTCTCTCGTTGGTGAAGTCATTGTCGGCCTGCAGGGCCTCGATGCGAGCCTGGAGAACCTGCTCCTTATCCTCCATCTCCTCAATCCGCATCTCCAACTCCCTCTTCTCCGTTGCCCCCCGCTGAGTCAGCTCTTCTTGCCGGCCCTCTGCTGCCTGGAGGAACAGCAGAAGGTGACAGAAAGTAAGTTAGAGGAGAAGACGACAGAGGGGATAAAGGAATGTTTAACATGAAACAAGACCGGAAAGAAGAGAAAAATGCAATATTTAACATCAGAAGAAAAATGAAAAAAAAAAAAGGTATAAAATTTGTCAAGTCATTTGATTAATTAAAGTAAATGTATTCAGGATAAACATTAGTGAAGATGAATCAAATTTTTTCCAGTTACAATTGAAAACGCCATTTCCTGCGTTTTTTCTCGTACTTTGATTTTGTCTGTGAGCTCTTTGATCTCATTGACGGCAGCATTGTACTTGTTGGCCAGCTCCCTCAGCTCCTCTTGGTTTCTCTCGGACATCTCCTTTAGGTGGGTGCACTCATCCTCCGTGTTACTGAGCGAGCGCTGCAAAAAAAAACGAGCCACGAAGATCATCTAAATGCTATGAAGAACCACCTCCATTTCCATCCATCGGGTACAAACGCGACACTGTCCTACCTCTACCTCTGACAACTTCCGGACCACCTCAATCTTCTCCTGCAGGACTCTCCTCAAGGATTCCTTCGCAGTCGTCTCATAGTTATGTTTGTCCTCCTGAAGAGCCAAAAGCTCTTTCCGCATTCCCTCCTCCGTCTGTGACTGCCGGAGAATTTTCAGAAGTTGAACAATTTGCACCTCATTTAATTTAGATCAGATATTGTACAGCAATAAGACCTTTATTGTTCTGCATCTCACAAAGAGAGACTGTTACCTTGGAGTAAGCCTGTAACTGACTGCCCATCACCTCCAGTCGGGAGAGCAGACGGTCCTCATCTATTAGAGCCTGGTGACACAGACACTCAAAATTAAAGTGCCCCTTACTTGAGAAACGTACGACAAAGCTGTTTATATTTAGGAACTGGCCTCAACTTTATTTGCTTGTTTTACAGCCATCATTCTTTACCCAAGCAAAACCATTACTCATAACTACTTCTTATTTTAAGATTAAAGCTGCTATATGTTAGAATTAAACACATTAATCAAAGTATATTAAATAAAGAAAAATACTGCGTTGACAAGCGATGATGAACCAGCAAACTAGCAAGGTTCAATTCTTTTTGACTATTTATAAATGACAAATCCAAGTAAACATCTTATCTACTTATATGCAGATGGAACAATCTTAAACTCTTTTGGTCCTTCTCCTGATGAAGTCGCTAAGTTTCTCAAACATAGTTTTATTGAAACACAACAGGCTTTTACCAACCTACACTTGCCCTCAAACGCCAAAAAACTAAAGTTATGTGGTTTGGTCACAGAGGTAGGGCTGCCTCCTCAATCACAGACATCACAACTACAGATAAAAGCATCACTGGACAGGCTACGGTTCACAAATACTTAGGAATCTGGCTAGATAATACAACATCTTTCTCACATTACGTAAAGGTATTGCAACCAAAGGTCAAAGCCAGATTAGTTTTTCTGTACAGAAATTGTTTCTTATTTACATCCACTGCCAAATAACTGATGTTCAAATTACCATCTTTCCTTTATTTAATAATAGGAACACAATCTACAGTCATGCATGCAAAGGTACTGTTGTCATTTTGAATAATACTGGACAGTACATAACGTTATTATCTACATTATTCAATTTGTCACAAATGCTCCATTCAGGACTCGCCAATGTAAGCTTTGTTCTTTGGTCAGATGGCCCTCCTTACATATACGTGTCGTAATATTAATTGGTTCACTCTTATTTACAAAACCTTGGACAACCCCTAGGACACTCTCCTTTGTATGTAAGCCGACTTACTGGACCAGTACACTTTAAACATGTTCTTCGTCCAGGTAGAGTAACTGGGTCTGATCTAAAAATGCCTAATTTGCTAAGAATTATAAATTATTTTTTAACTCTGACATATAATGGTATTTTAAAGACAACAGAAAAACAGCCTTGGGCCAGTAGAAAGAGTTAACTTCTTATGATGGAAGGCTTTGTTTAAAAATGTCATCTACTGTTTGTGGCTCTTTAGTCCCCATCTTACCCACAGGAGACCTTAGGACTGCTTGGTCCAAATGTGTTGATGCCTCAGGGAATGTACATTAAGATCTGCCTTCACTGCCACAGGGAGAGAGTGACATTTCTTACCTGCCAGCTGCTCTCTGAGGCGTCCTGAGTGGTGGTTAACAGGCGCTGCAGAGTGGCCAACTTCTGCTCCAACATCTGCTCTCTGTGTAAGGCCTCCTGGAAAACAGGTGAGACACAATGATAAGACATTTAAGGACGTGAACATTAAAATACTTAGGAGGAACAGAAGCAGTAAGATCATTTAAAGAATGCAAATCCATCTCTCTCTCTCTTTTTTTTTCTTTTTTTTTTTAAGGATTTCTGTAATTAATTTTATGCTGCACCCAGCATGTATATTTTCCAAATGGTTAATTTAAAAGCTCTAATGCCCAACAAATGCATTTTTCCACAAACTCATTAGAAAAGTGCCATATTTGTTTCTTTGAGTGTAGAACTACAGAATGACCAGTAGGTGTCAGTGCATTACCTGTAAATACTGGGAGAGCTGGAACAGTTCCTGAGAGTACATACTGGGAGTGTTGGCTGCAACCTAATCAACATATTAACAATTAATGGAAACATGGTCACAGTTCATTTGAATTAATCATGGAGAAAGTGGTCAAAAACATAAGTACATGTAGACAAAGGCAAACCCACAAACACGCACCTAATATATCAGGGAAGAAATGCCTACAGTGACGATCAAATATGGACTTGTGTACAGATGTCAAAAATAGTGACAGGCATGCCGAAGCTGGTTTACTGGTTCTGTTCAGGTATTTAGAGAGCTGCACCCATCTTAACGGATAAATTCAACAGTAAATCAAAGACATAATCAACCTTGAATATACAAACATTTCTCCCATTTCCTGGGATGAGACCGGCAGTCATTCTGAAATCTAACCAGAACAGAAAGCTGAGTTTCAACATATTAAACAGAAGTTGTTGGCCTTTGAGGCAAGTTGCCTGTCTGTGTGTTTCCAAGCATGCAGCCGAGTGAGATCTGGGTAGCGCAGGGTTCCTGCTTCAGGACAGTTAATTACATTAGAGAAGTGGTTCAAATCTAATCACAGCTCATCCCGAACACACACAGCCTACATTCCACAGATAGGCTACACTGAGGGCCTGCTGTTCCCAGTGCTGGACGGAGACACAACAGGGTGAGGCAGCAGGGGAAATGAGCAAGAAACACTTCAGTACAGGACACTAAATCACCCTCCTGCACTGGACTCAATCCTATGGAACAGTACATATAATTGCATGTCCCTACCAAGAAATAATGTTAATCTTCAAACCTTAATTTTTCCTTTCATTTTATCAAAAACAACAGAGAATGTGACCAAACATGAAAAGCCAGTTAGACAATCCTAATCTTCATAAGTTGTTCTTTTAAAAACACAGCACAGCACGATTTTAATCTCGAGAGAACATTACATCACAGCTCTCATTCAGCTCTTCACGGACGAGAAAAATGGGCCAAAGGTTTCTAACTGTGAACATCTAAATAGGTGAGAAAAAAGTAAAAGCACAATACATGTGTGAACAATGGGACGAAGAACAAAGTCCGCACCTAAACCACAGCAAAGATTTCTATAGTACTACAACACCAACTGGCAGGACTGCCTGCATTCCTACATCAGCTGATTACACCCGTCTGTGTGTGTGTGTGTGTGTGTGTGTGTGTGTGTGTGTGTGTGTGTGTGAGTGAGAGTAAATACCACTTATGTGTATTAAACAACAAACACACAAACAGATTTAGCTGCCTCGATAAAGTGCAGCCATGCATGAAAACATTTAATACTTAAAATTTGCATACGGGAAAGGACAACATCATAAACCGACCATTTCTGCTCTTACCTTGTCTATAGGTAGTGGTATTGGAGCCTGGATGACACTGGAAAAGAGAAAAAGAGGAGAAAAAACAGTTTGTCACCATGGAAACAGCAAGGAGCAAAGACACATGGAGTAACCACAGCGACAAAAGAGGGAAAGGGAAAAAAAAAAGAGCTCTTGAAGGGCTTTTTTTTTTTTACTTTTAAATTAATGCACAATGGCTAAAAATGATAATCAACTCAAACTTCAATTTTGATATTGATATAATCTGTTAAAAAATGTTATAAATGGTCAAATAGCTAAATCAATACACTTTTTGGCTTAAAAACCAAAAGGGAAATAACTATTCAACATTTAAAAATGAACAGTCCCACCAAAACCACTCATGACTTTTTTTTTTTTTTAAAACATTAAAACTGGTTGGATACTTTGGTGAGTGCTCACAAAGGGACCACAGACTGAACTGGCTTCAGGCGACATATCCGGTCCAACAGAAACACTGCAGTGGATGTTATGTGTGCTGAATTGGTGCGTTGTGGTGGTTGTGTAGAAATGCAGATGAAAAACACAGTCACTGACTTGAAGATAGTTTCTTTATAATAAAAATCTAACTCAAAATGTTAAAGCTGACTGAAATATAAAGGCTGTAGGGCCTTTTTTTTTTTTTTTTTTTTTTTTTTTTTTAAATAGAATTTCAAAATGAGTTTGAAATGAACTCTTCAAATCTCCCATATGACTGTTTTGAAGATAAAACACCCAAAATCACAATTTCCACAGATAGCATGTGAAGAAAACTATGCACATAAGCGATGATATGAGCTATACGTGCTTTAAAGTGGAGAACAAAGTTCAGTACAGAAGCAAACATTGGCATAGATATACATCAGACACAGATGTCGTAATAACCACAAAATTCATGCAATCTGCCTCAATGACCAATCTAACTAACCTTACGTTAACGAGAAAGAACCAGAGTCGTCCTGTTAGGGGAAGAAGTTCGTACCTGCCAAAACTCAAAACGAATGACTTATGTGGTCCTGGTCAATTCATTTCCCATGTGTCAATACTTTATTTAATATTACAGCACCCACGTGTAATTTTGTTGTACAACATGTGGTTTTCATTGCTTTCTGGGTTACATCAACGTTTAAAGTTTACAGATTTTTTACAGATGTGATTTTTTTTATTAGTAGTTCCTAACATTCAGTGCTAAAAGAAGAAAAATTTGGGGGCACAAAAAAGACTTTTTTGCAGTAGCAGGACGTTTATCTGGCGTGTTATCGTGCAGCACACCAAGATTACCAGGTCTGTTTGGGAGGGGCTGAAGATCCTTCAGAACTTACAGTCAGAGTTCAGGAATGAAGGTAAAGTCAACTCTGGGCAAACTATAACTGCTCTGTTAAAGTGTAACTAGCACTTAATGGGAGGGAGAATCGCATTTACACAAATGGTGAAATGTGACAATCACACAAGGACTCTTCATTAAAACAATATATATAAAAAATAAAAGTACCCATCATCTTAAGAAGTCTTACAAATCACTGAACACTTTTGAAGACTGATTCAATTTGTACTTTTCTTTATTATTGGATAAAGAACTAATTAAACTCATGCCTGGATCAAAACTACACAGTCCAGCACAGACATGATGCAAAAATTTATGTTGTCACTGGTTAACATGTTTATTGTATAATTTGACTACTGGTTTAAACGCATCTCCGTAACCATGTTTGGTTAGTGTGACAACTAAGCCCACAGGCCGGGCACCAACTCAAAAGACCTTGCAAGAATTGTGGAAATGCAACTAATATTTGATTCAATTGTTTGTTCTTTCAACAATGTAAGTGCTGTTAACTTCAGCCAGTGAATCTTTTGAGGGCAAATTATCAACCTGTTGACAAATTCACAGGTGAAGACTTCCAGCGAGAGGTGGACAAACAAGACTTTCACTTTTTTCCATTAATCTGATGTATCATGTATCTTGTTTGACTGAGACTGACAGAAATCTTACAGTACTACGTTTGACCCCGTGACCCTCGGCTATGAAATTAACACGGTACAAATCTGAAGTGTATGCATCAAGTTAAAAGAAAATACTGAAAAACAGTAGAGGTGGGCACCGAGGAGCACATTTTCTACTTTTCAGATTGGACCAACAGATTGCATTGTTCGAGAAAACCACTATCAGTAGATGTTGTATGTTTGAATTGAGAAAAATCACTATTACATTTTTTTTTTTTTTTTTTATTGTCAAGTCAGTGAAACTTCACTACATTAAACTACATTAAAATTGATGTAGCAGAATTTATAGTTATCCCAAGTTTCCAGAAAATGTGCAGGACCATAAAGAAACTTATGAAGTTAGACAAGATCATTTCAAATCAAGGTTAACATGCCAAAAAAAGAAAAAAGAAAAACAAGTTAACTGTAACTACAACTCTGGCAAGTCTTAATTACATAAAAATGTAGACAGAAGAAACAACTGGGGCTGATTAAGTAGCTCAGTGCCAACGTGCAGATTCAGAGTAAAGGATAAAAACACCTCAAAAGGATGACCAAATCATTTAAAAAGGGTTTCTGCACGATAGGCACAGACGGTGCAGTTTCTCTGCAGAGCCGGATAAACAACTTCCACAGAGCGACACTATCTGTTACAGTAAACAACAGAAACTTCATTTTCAATCCTGAGTTTATTGTGCTGAGTCAAGTGCTGACTGACTTAGCTACAGAGCTGTGAAAAACTTAGCTGACTGTTGATCAAGTGACATCCAGTCACAACTGAAACTGTCCTCCAAGAAACACTAACCACCTTAAAAACACCAGCGTATAAACGTCAATGACTCATGGAACAAAAACTTAAGTTACTCGTAATATACGCTACAGAGACATCAGTAAAGAAATGGTAAATTCTCATTATCCATGTTGAAAGACAAGGAGTCGACAAAGCGCATGACGAGGGCGTCAGCAAATAACCATCATAGAGCAGAATGGCCAGGAGATTGGAGAAGCCGAGTACCTCTCACTGGGATCCTGTTTCTTTACGCTGATAACTGATGATGTGTAACACTATATCATAGTATCAGTAACCTACAATATAGGACTGGACGATGAATCAAATCTATATACTTTACCTCAACTTAGTTTTAATCTTTAATGTGCATAATTATGGTTTGGCACCACCTCCACGATCTTCTGTACTTCTGTCACGGCTCCTTCCTCAACAAATGTCGCAGAATGTGCTGTTAAAAAGTGTGTCCTCAACTGCCTGGAAGTGGTTCATCCTTGTTACGTCTGACGTTGTCTTAATTGCCATCAGCTGTAAAGCTCGTCTGTAGTCTGTGGCAGCTAAAGGCAGCGGCAGGACTGATTTATTCCAGCATCTTCAACAGAAGCACACAGCTGAGCTGGAGATCAGCAGCTCGTACAAACTGCTATCTGCTGTGTCTGTGTACACTCTGTGACAACCAACAGTCTTAAACATGCCGGTGGTATGTGGTGCTCACTTCGAGCTGCACAAGACAGCCAGACCCCTCAAATACCAAGGGAACACTGGTAGCATCATTTTCTTGCAGTATCCGGAATGATAGATGACCAGGTGAAAAGACATCACAGGCGCAGCGGTGTTTCATATCGCTGAAAATACAGTCTCCAATTACAGTTAAAAAGCTGCAAGCTGAACGATCCACAACAGATACGTACATCTACTGTATTATTAATTTTAGACTACTTTTTTTTAAGATTTGTCTTATATCAAAAAAGGGAAATAAATGCCGATAATAGAAAGTATGTTGTCTTTTTCCCCCTTTTTTTTTTTTAATTGAAAATTTGGATGTGGTGTTTACTAAAAATTAAAAAAAGTAAAAACAAATTACCACATTATGAAGTGCTGGACTTGATCAAATTAATACTACTTTCCACAACAGCTCAAAAACATCCCTGAGTTCATCCTTTTATGTGTAATTACTAAACACAAACTGAACAGGTTTAAAAAAATGTTTCTCCCTCTAATTATAAAAACACAGATTCATCTGAATCAAAGAAAGCCGTTGAATCAGCAAAGCGGAGGGCTGCACACATGTTGGACTTTAAAATGCAGTGAAAGTTTGACTGGAGGTCAAAGCATCGCAGCAGGTGTTCACCACAAAACCAGCCGTTTTCAACCGTGAAATGCAGTCACAGTCAGCTGACAACAAACCACTTGTCAACCATCTTGAAAATCAAAGGTTGTGGAAAAATACTAATAGCTGCAGCTGTGCAACCGAAGCTGAGGTGTTTTCAAAAAAGCGTCTTCTTTGACTTCATGAAGAGGCCCTCCCTGACTGATACAGGTACGAGCAGAAGCCGGAGAGACAGAGACCTCACTGCTTTTTTACATGTCCAACAGTCATCTGGATGAATCATCTGGGTTCACCACTAATTCTTCCATGAATAAGCAGAACAGAACTTGTTGCAATGTAAAATTTTGAGTCATGATAGTATTTAGCTGTAAGGCTGTTTTCAGAAAGAAAACAAAAAACCTTTGATCAGCACTGCACAACTCTAATACTCTTGGGTTAAATTACCACAGCCGAAACATTACCGTTTAAGTCTTCTTCCTGTGTGTCAGCGAGTGGATTGTCACAGGGCAAAGTTCATCGCCCTGCCTCTACTTCAGCATGTCATATCTGCTCGTGGGAGAAACAAGTCCTTTCCTTTTTACTTGATTTTCTCTTCTGGATTCAGACCAAGCAGCTGATTCGTCGTTACTTTTCCGCAATCCCAACCATAACACAAACGGCCTCTCTCTTTATAATTTACTCCTCCTCTTCTGTGTGAAACAGCTTATCGTCTTCACTTAACTTGCCCAAGCTACAGTAGCTACACCAGCTCCACCCCTCACCCCACAAAGAAGCCAACCATGAGGAACTAAACTTTCTATCTTCTGGTTCTGCGACTCTTCCCTGCTTTTTATGGTTTGTGGGAGGTTACAAGTGTTCTGCCTGACTGCCACATACCTGCACTGCATGAGGCGAAATGCAGTTATGTTTAACTGTAATATGTGTGAAAGCTCTGCTCACCTGGGAGAAGAGTTCACCAGAAAATGAAACATCCTTGTTACCTACAACTACAGGAGTATTTTTAGGAAATGTAAATGGTGACAAAATGATAAGGGAAACCAAAGAATGCTATTGGCATTTACAAACCAACCCAAACACTGAAGACAGACCTGAGAGACAGGTCAGATGTCATTAGTTCAGGAGAAAATTCTTTACCTGGTGACTTATTTTTCCACCACATCAAAAACAATGAAAAAAGAACTGCATCGTGGCTCTACAGAAACGAGATCTGCGTTACCTATTCAACATAGCAGCACAAAATGCTCCAACTGTGACTTTAGATCTACCTTCATCATTTATCACATTCTCCTCTGTGTCACAATACAAATAATAATGTAGACAGAAATTATTTCCCATAATTATTCATGTTTTGATACAGAAAGGTGAGAACCGAGATCAAACAAAGTTGTTCTCAATGTGAATAAAAGATTTCACACTGAATCATGAAGACAGAAAGCTGCTGTTGGACATTTAAGTTCTTTTTTTTTTTTTTTTTTTTTTTTTTTTTACTAAACCTAACTAATACACCCAACATCACAGCAGGTTTTTTTTTTTTTTTTTTCTCCCCATGATCATTCTTGTCAGTGTGGACATCGTGCACACGCTGTATGTACGATACACACCGAAATTGGCCTCTGCTTTTAACCCATCAACTAGTTTCACTAGTGAGCAGTGGGGCTGCTAGAACCAGCGCCCCGGGGAGCAATTGGGAGTTAAGGGCCTTGCTCAGGGGCCCCCAGTGATTTACCATTGTGGGCAGCCCAAGCCCACCACTGTAACCACTAGGCCACCACTCCCCTAGGATGTAAAAGGCAATAAGGCTGCTTCTTGTTTAATTCTCAGTGGATCGAGACAGGCTCTGTCTAATGTACGTGGACTTTGCTCACACACATTGACTAACTGCATGAAGCTGCATTTGGCCGACCTCCAGATGCCTAAAGCCAACATCAACAAGCAGGGAATCTTCAGCTCCAGCTAGAATTGTCATTGAGCTTCACATCATTTTTATTCCACTACCCTTTATACACGCCACTAAACAAAGAAAACAGCTTTCTGCTGCTCCTAAAGTGCATTTGAAGTTAAATGATGAGAAGACTGAGATCATGTTGACTCGGTGAGGCCTTCAAAGCCCAGGTTGATCCTTTGAACCTTCACTGACAGACAACGACAAACCTGGGTGTCACACTGGACAGTACACTGGACAGTAACCTTAAACTTGAGTCACAGATTAAATCCGTTAGTTAGATTAAATCCGTTAGTTAAGTCAAGTCCAGCGTTTTTCATCCAAGACCAACGACCAAAGTCAAGCCATTTCTCTCCCGGCATCATTTTGAGATTTTAACCCTTGCTTTTATCGAGACTTCTGACCACTCTAGTGGACTTTATTTTGGGACGGGCCAGATGACACTTTAACAACTGCAGCTGGTTCAAATCACTTCAGCTCGTCTTTGGCGCCAGAAAACATGAGCACATCACCCTAGTTTTGGCATCACGTCATGGGCTCCCGGTCTGCTTCCAGGCTGATTTTAAAAGAAAATGTAAGAATTTTAAAAGTCTTCATGGCCTTGCTCTGCAGTAGCCGTTACCTGCTGCAAGCATATGCTTCCTCGCGCTCTCTCAGGTCGGCAGAACCGTCGCTACTTGTTGTCCCAAGAGGTGATCAAGCATTTTCAGACGTTGCCCTGAAACTATCCAGCAGACAGGCTGACTCACTTCCTGTACTTCAAATCATCTCTAAAAACCTATTGTTTATGTGGCGCTTACGTACATATTCTATATTTATACTGTTATTATGTGTGTTTATAACTCTTGTGCTCATAACTGCTGCCAGTCTTACCCAGGGAAGTCTTAAAAAAAGAGATTTTAAATCTCAAGACATTCTTCCCATGTTAAATAAAAGGTTAACAATCATTATAATTTCCTCTCTTTGGCTTTTAACTTACTTTGAGACAAGGGTTTTATTATATTTTTAATTCCTGGTTTGCTGCCCCACTATTTTATTTTATCTTATGTTATTTTTCTTTTAATTTCAGGCAGGCTGCCCCACTTCTGTTTTAGTTACACTTCAGTGTTTTATTCTTTGTTTTTTAACTCAGTTTTGAGACTTTTTTAAGAGTTTTAAGTGCTTTATAAGTTGAGAGTTGAGTTGAAAAATACTTTAAAACAATTTACCAAATATGACGAGCTATAAAAAACAATTTTAATGTTTTATGGTATGGTGTCTCCCATGTCGTCCCAATCTAATAAAGTGTCAAATATTCTGTCCACAATTTTCCTTTGGGTTATATTTATGATATATTAGTAACTCAAAACCAATAAATCTTTTTGGTTTCTTTAAGTTTGTGTCAAAATAAATCCCATTTGTGCAACTGAGAAACAGTTTCATGTGGGTATTTTCAGAACAGAGTCTTTTACACAGTTGGGATTTCAATAAGGTCGCATTGTGAAAGGTGACGATAATTGAAACTGATGGTGTATTGAAGGTCTAATTTTATCTAAAGTACACCCTCAGGTACTTTCACCATACCAATGCAAACGTGTGCACTGAGCTCACGATTCAGGACTTTTTTTTTTTTCAGGAATTGGACAGCAGTTAACTCAAGCTTGGCAGGTATACATTTAAATCTTAGATTTAGGAGACCGCAAAGACATCAATCAGGCAGGACAACCCTTTAAACAAGGCAACTTTGAATCCTCAGAGCATTTTTAGTTTGAATCATTGAAATTGAGGATGTTTTCTAGATGATTAAAATGATTAAATGGGGAAAAACCAAAGGTCTTGTTTCAAGCTTTCGAGTATTACACGACGTGGATGGCGTCTACAACAGCGTACTCTTGGAGGATGACTGTCTGCATTTTCCAGAATAAGAGATGAACACCGGGGCAGCAGATGGCAGCGCCCACCACAGCACTGGATCCCAAGATCATGTGTGGGCATGTATCACGTGTTACCAACAGCAGCCAAATATAAGCACACACACAGACAGACAGACAGACAGACAGACAGACAGACAGACAGACAGACAGACAGACAGACAGACAGACAGACAGGTGGGACTCCTGGTGCAGTAGGAAGTTCCCTGCTGGGGTGGCTGCAAGTCCCTTACAGACCATTACACTATACACGCACACACACACATACAACACACTTGATGTTTCACTGTGTAAACACTCATCAATCAGTGTAAACATCAAAAGACCACTAGACCAACTACAGTCTTCAAACAGCCTTATTCAGACTAGAAATACCCGCTCATTATTTTCTCACTTCTTAACAATAGGACTGGCAGCGATGGTATTGCCATGCAAGTGGAAAGTTGGCGTGAGTGTGTTTGTGTGTGTGTTTGTGTGCACTGGAGAAACCCAACTGGCACTGTTGGCATCACCAACACCAGCTAAAGATCCATTTAAACCTTTCATAGCTGGTTCTTTCTATTCAAATATAATGTTGCATTTTATAAAAAAGGCAGAAGGAAAGCCAGTTTGCTTGGCGAGTATTACTGATTATAGCCTCATTGACAGTGACAATGCTTACTCGCTTCGTCGCCGGGCCTCCATCCCATCAGGCAGGAAGAGTTTGATTGTTGATACAATGCAGCCATGAGTGACTGAGGACAGAAACATACAGCCATATTAATAAGGTACATCCCTTTAGGACTGGTAGGCATGGGTCCACATCACATCTAGGATCGGGAGGCTCTTGAGAAGAGTCCGGAACAAAACATTCATTCAACAGCTAAAAAAAGAAAATAGGTCATAAACAGCAGCTTAAATCTGAGTCTGGCAGTAATGCCTGTATATGCTTGTTGAGACCACACTTTCATAAATCTCTGAATTACTGTAATTGAAGGTCTTGTAATGTGGGGGTGCTTAACTCTTACCTCAGAAGAGACGTGTGACTTTTAAGTCAAATTGTTTGCTATTGTAATTTTCTATGTGTGACAGTAGAAAAAACACTTTTATTTAAGGAATAATAGCATTAAAATCAGAATTAATTCACTTGTATTTAAATGGAAGATCATCACAATCAAAGTTTATAAAATGTCTTTAAAAGTTTATCATGCTCATTCTTATCAGTTAGCAGCAGACCTGCTCCCAGTACGCCATCTGCCACGTGCAGCGCCTACGTTTGCTTTACATTTCATCTGATTTCTACCGAGAGTCAATCAGACTTCACGTATGCAAAACCTCTAAATTTCGGGAACAATGATGCCAGCTATTTGATGATGTCAAGCGTTACGATAAAGTCCGCTGGCAACGTGCATCCACCACGATCCATGTCAGAGCAGTCCGCTTGGTTCCCATAACAAAGTGCTTCATAAAAGTACGCGTGTTTGAAAACAGCGATGATGTTCGGCACTTCTCACACTGAGGTCATGACTAATGGGACTGAAGTGCCACAATGTTCTCAAAGCTAAAAAAAAGCTAAAAAAATGTAAAAATGTAAGTGCACCAAGCATTAAACTGAAGGGTCGCATTAACATGGATGAATGTTTTAATTCATTGTAGCCACATCATTTTTAAATCATAAATAGGCATTTTGGGGCGAAGAATTTCCTAACGGAGTAAAAATGTAGTGTATGTATTTTGAAATGTTGCACGCAATTACATTTCAAACTCTTAATTTATATGGTTTAAGAGTTACTTTATACTTGTGTTGAGTCAATTAACTGATCCCTGGTAAGAAAACTTCAACTGAAGCTCGCTCTAAAATCCTGCAAATTCATTTTCACCCTGTCAACGTGTGGAAATTGTTGTCAAGGTCCTGATGAGCAGTCACCTGTAAGTACTGGCTCACACGAATAAGGTTTAATGCAGGTTGAATGCCCTTTGGGTTGCTGGGATGTGGAGCTGAAAATCTGACCTTAATATGTAAACTGGACTGTGCATCTAACACCATCCTGCTTTGCTGTATGACCTTAGCAAAATTAGCCCGAGGCCACCTTAGAAGGCTTGTCAAATAATGTTATTTCAGGGTTGTGTTTGCATTATCCAAGAAAATACAGGTAAAATAAGAAAATCTCCACTTTCCAATGTACATCTCCCAACCTTCAAGAAAAACTATAACAATGTTTTTGCAGTGTTTTATATTTCTTCAACATGCATATTTATATAATATATGCACCAACCTTTGCGGGTGTTCTCAGTGACGTCAACCCCAAACTGAATGATATCACCGGACAGAACCTCGCAGGGCGGACTTTCCTCGGAGCCGCGACTCAACCTCTGGCTGTTGATGAACGTGCCATTGCTGCTTTTAGTGTCCTGCAGGTAGAACTGAAACAAAAACAACAGGTCAGGTTTATAATGACAACACCAAACCAAAGTCTAACAAGTTCAACCTGCAGGGCAAACAGCTTATTTGAACCGAAGCACGTTAAAAAGTAAAATTTTAAAAAGCATAAACAGAAAGACAATGTCATGACTTGGTTTAAGTAGCTACATTATCTTCTTTAGTTTAGTTTCTTAAGTTAAAATAAATAAATAAATGAACAAATAAACAAGCCATCGACCAAGCAAACAAACATTCCACCTCTTTGGTTTAGGCTGTTTAATAATTGTGGTGAACAAAACTAAACTTATATAATTGTTAACAGATGTTGGTTGATATTTTTCTTTTTTTTTTTTCCATTCATAATAGACTCACATTGCTTTCCACCTCTCAAGGTTGTATCATTAATCTACACTTTATAACTAAATCTTGTGGTTATCATCTAGAATTAAACCAAGATACTGACTAAACAAACATTTGACACCATTTAGACACTTCAATACAATCAGGAAACCAAGAGGAAACCAACATGAAACTAGTTAAAACAATCTAAGTGCACAATCAAGACCAAGGACTACAGGTTAGTATTCGAACACGAGCAGAGCTCAGAAATACAGACACACAGACAAGATATAAAATTACATTAAAAAACACACAAACACACAGTAAGCAATCTGATCTGGACGCCTGAGGCCCGTCTGTCTGACGTTCCACCAGTTTCATTCATCAGCTCTTCTTCATGACTGAAAACCTGAGCACTCCCCCTCTGACAAGAGACAACAGACTGAACATTGAGAAGAGGAGGAAGGGAATGAAGGAGAAAAAAGCAAAACACAAAAACACACACAGCAAACAGACTTGTGCCCACATCGACTCGAATGCTGTATGCTATCATAGGCTACCAGTTCACATCTTGTGATGGCTTTACACACACACACACACACACACACACACACACACACACACACACACACACACACACACACACACACACACACACACACACACACACACACACACACACACACACACACACACACACACACACACACACACACACACACACAACTACCTCCTGTCCCCATGGTAACCCAGAGAGAGTGAGGGAGGGACCTAACTATAGAGCATTTCACCTAGCAACAACACACAGACACACTCATACATTAACAGTATTGTGTTACACGCAAGTTTTGACACACAAAAAACATGACGACATCCATCTCTGAGCAGTGGACTACAGGTTAAACGGCCAGGAGGTGGGTGGTAGACAGGTGAAAATTGAGAAAAAAATGTTTCGGACACAAAATACGTCCTGGGCTTCGTTGTTGTCTCATTCCTCTCCATTTTGATTAGGCTTTTAGAAGCCCACACTTAGGACCTTTGTTTATATCCTTACATTTTTACTAGTGTACGAGATTTTTTTTGTAATGGCACATCATCCAAACAGAGTACAAGTGTATCGTTAAAAACAAAAACAAATTACTTAAAATTGTTTGATAAACAATTAAACCAACAGCCCATTTTCAGTTATTCTGAATGTTCAGGAAAGCGTTTTAGAGTGTTAGCTGTCAATAACACCAAAATTAAACAATTACCAGAGGGAGGATTTCACTAATTTAGCAGTAGGGTGGTTAATCCGAACATGTCCAAAACGAATGTGACCAAAACATTTAGGGGCAGCCTCAGCAACCAAGTAGTATCATTACATTATAATAATCATTCGAAGAGTGCTGCCTAAAACAAATCCAAGTACTGAAAACATTGTGACTGGATGGTGTGGTTAAATAAATATTGACAGTCACTGTGGAGCCACCAAACGATCCCACCTCATCAATGAGAACCAAAGTAGCCATGGATGAGACAGATCCAGATGTAGCAACAACTGTTTCCTGTCTCTGTGAGGTGCAGAAAGGCCGAGAAAGGTGCATTTTTATTTTAGAGACATCTGAAGGTCTGTTCTCTCTCCCAGTGTTGCATACAATTAAACCTGTTTGGTATATATATATAAGCAGTATTTGTTTTCATTTCTATAATCAAATTGGGTTATTTGGATGGCAAACTAGTGGTGTTTCTATGAGCTCTATGGGTTAGAGATCCACTCCAACTTCATTTTTAATGGCATGTCTTCCTCGGATACTGCCTTTCCTTTGTAAAGTTGTCCAATGTGTTGAAATTTGTAATTTTGTTCTCTTCAAGACGATTAAGCTCCTACTTTTCAAATGCTGCTGATGGATTTGTTGCAGTTCAGATCTATTCCTGTTCTTTTTTTTTTTTGTTTTTTTGTGGTCGAGTAAGCAAAAGAGTTTTCCAATTTACATGTTTATGAAATACACAGCTTTCATTTTATACACATGTGGACAAAGTTGTTGGCGGCTATTCTTTAAAGAAAGAAAAACGCACAATGGTCACTGAAATAACTTAACCAGTAATTTCTTTTTTTTTAACTGACTAATGCAAATCAGGCATTGCTTTTGGTAATTGGCAAAATAAAAAGACAAATGAAACTGGCCTGGAAAAAATTGGCAAGGCACTTAACCTAATATTTTGTTTAACAACCTTTTGAGGGAATCACTGCATTCAAGTGTCTTCTGCAACTCTCATGGAGACCCCTGCACTGGTAGACCGGTATTTTGGTCCACTCCTTGTGAACAAACTGCTCCAACTGTCAGGTTTAAGAAGCTTCTTCTCCAGTTCCAGCTTTGTTCAATGGGATTTGGATAAGAGCTCATAGTGGGCCACTTCAGAACTGTCCAATGTTTTGTTCTGAGCTGTTCTATTATATTCTTTGGTGTTTGGAGTCATTATCCTGTTGGAGGACCCATGACTTTAACTGAGACTAAGCTTTCTTACCCTGGGCAGCACATTTCACTTCAGTGTGTCAGGACAGTTTTGAGATTCCACTGCATGGTGTACAGATTTAAGACACGCCGTGTCAGCTGCACCAAAACTTAACCAAGCCTCCCCCCATGTTTTACACAAGGTTTTGTTTTTTGTATTTAAATTATTAATTTTTGCATCTGTGAACACAGAGGCGACGTGACATTTCAAAAGTCTTCATTTTTCTCATCTGTCAAAAGGAAGCTTTGAAAATCCAGTCTAGCTTTATAATTTTTTCTTTTTACTAGCAGAGTCACCTCGGTTGCCCAATTGGAGTTCACCTTGAATCTCTTTGGAAGTACTCTTTTGTAACCATTTGTATTATCCATTTCTTAGAGTTGTCGTCAACTTCCCTCTTTCATTCAGGTCCAGGAAGGTTGGCTTTAGTCCTGTGGACCACACACACTTCTGAATTAAATTTGCAACCGTAGTCAGAGGAACGTCAAGCTGCTTGGAGATGGTTTTAAGGCATTTAGCTTTAACATGTTTGTCTAAACCTTTTTATCCTGATCCCCTCAGGAAACTCTGTCCTTTGCTTTCAGTGGTGCACAACATGATGCCAAACAGCAGGGTGACTACATTTCATCCTTTAAATAGTCAGCCTGACTCCAAGATTGAAGACACCTGCGATGCCAATTAGAGGACACACTTGAGTTTAACATGTTGCTATGGTCAAATCATTTTTCTCTTTTCTATTTAAAAAAAACAAACTCTGTTGAACCACAATTCAAAAGAATTATTCAACTTTATTATTTTTGTGTCAGTTTCAATTTATTTCAGTGACCATTATGGGTTTTTCTGTCTCTAATGAAAAAGTGGACGAACTTGTCCACTTGCGCACTGCATGAACATTTTATGTTGAGAGGATGATTGGCTCTTCAAATATATATACACATTTAAAAAAAAGAGATCACCTGCTGATTTCACATCTAATCAAAAATTCTGAACCACTGTGTCATTTGAGTGCCAATGCTCATGCCCCCTTGAAAAATTAAATCAAAAGTTCAAAAGCCCAGCAACTACTACTTTTACAGAGATCTGCAATCAATGTTGCTGAATGTTTCCGTACAAGACACTGAATATTAACACCATTTAGTTTTAATGCCATTACTGTTACTCAAACATCACAAATACTACTGTATGGTTCCGTCTCTGCAGTTGTCCCGCTTATTCTCAACTTTAATCATTAGTGACTGATCTGTATTCTTGTTACCACTCATGTATCAACAAATAACAGTCCAACACATCTGCAAAGGCACACGTCTCGCTTAAGTTTTTTTTACTTGTGGCATATTAAAACAGTTTTTCCTCATTGCCAAACACAGAAATGTTCTTTTTAAAATGCATTTCTAGCTTCTCAACCAACATTCCAACATTTCCACCCACTGACTATATTCTATAGCAAACATTGTACTTCTTTATCTCTCAATGTGCTAGTCTATTTCTCTCTCTTCCTTTCTCTCCCTCTCTCACTCGCTCTCTCCCTCTTCAGTGTCAGTTAAGGGAATGGCAAGTGCGTTTTAAAATAGTCTCCAGCTTCTCAAAACAATGAAAGCCATCAGCTGGCAGCCAACAGGCACAACAACCACTTAAACAGTCAGGAGGTGGACACATGACATCAGTTTGGTTTGGACAAAAACACACACTCACGCGATAGGAGGAACTATCAGTCATATGACCCAACCCTCAGAAACACTAAAAACCCCACTGAAAGTTTACCACAACTAAATATAAAACCACCTTAAAGTAGGATGTGCAACTACTCCTGCATCCTTATTTAATCCTGATCTTAAATGAGAATTTCCTTTAACAGAGAATAACAACATTTGAGGTAGATGCTTATGTTATTTTTATTAGTTCATAATAAGTCTATACAGAAGGTAAAGAGGAAGTAAACACTGCCATTGAACTTTCCATCGAATTCAAGATAATGCAGCTTTGACTGATGCATTCATTATTTGTTTTTGTTTACTGTGCCTTATTATATTCCTGGTATGACCATGTGTGAGGTGCTATTTTGCAGTACATTTATTTTCATTGTCAGATACAGTTTTCAGATCTTTTGCTGCAGAGTTTTACATCATTTCTAAAATCCATACTTAACATCACACATATGAACATTGTTCACATTTTCTTCAAGGGTAGAATTCAGCAATGTTCAAAGAACATTTTCATAAAATAACGTTTCAAGCTTCACATCTTCAACAACATTATGCATTGGAGTCATTAATTCAGCAGGTTCAAATCTGTGAATCTGCTGTGAGGGAAAGGGCTGTTCTGACATGCTGACTCTTCAAATATGCAATAACTTCACGCAGGATGATTAACAAAATTAAAAAAAGAAAAAAAAAGGGGGCTGTCTGGGCACATTTCTCACTCTCCAAGGCTTAACGTGTTCATGAACTCATGACCAGCCAGAAGGCACCAGAGCAACGCAGCTGAGTCAGACGTTGTTAAAATATCTCTGTATGCACATTATGACCAGTCAATAACTATAAATGCATGTACACTATCAGTCCAGTGACCTGTCTGCACATTGATATGACCAAGCAAAGCCTTTTTCCCCCTCACTAAAGACTTCTGGGAGAGTACAGACACTAACAGCTGAAAAAATGAAAGCAGGCAAGTTTAATTTTTTCAGCTTTAAGGCAGATTATTCGCTTATAAAACACCAGCTGATGTGACTCGCCACCAGCAGTGTTTAAAAAAAAGTTTAATCTGCTACTTTCATGTATCTTTCACTCCTCTTCGGTAAAGATAAAAGAGAGCGAGCGTAAAGCATTTTGACACTCATGGCCACATTATTTGTTTTGGAAATGGTCAAAGCAAAGTGTAAAATTAAGATTAGTTCAGAAAAAAAACTATTTGAGTACACAGCACATCATTAATAGATCCTTCAATCATGCTGACAGGAGATCTGCTTAGGACATATCTTGTTAAAACCTAACAGCATTAAGAGATAAATATAAACTAGGATTCTAAAAACTATTTAGTATGTCACACTGTAAAGCTCTCCTTACATCGTATCCTAATTTTATTCACTTTACTGATTTTCACTCTTAACTGGTGTGCTTTTCAGACTTGATGCAGACATGTAAAACTGGGACACCACATGCAGGTTACAGTTCATCTCTGAGAAAGGCTGTAAAGGGAGAGAAAGCAGAAGATACGTTGGTCCCAATGGGTAACAGTGCAGAGAGCCAACTCACAGAAGCCTGGATGCCTGCCACCACTTCCAGAGAGGCTGTGAGCTGCTACTAGCAGACAGAAAGAGCATTTCATCAGGAAGCATACTCCTGCAGCAAAGTCTTTATTTCCTTGAAAGGCGAGTGCGAATACACCCAGGCTTCAGCAGCAGCTCGTACTATCCACTTCTTGGTCACATGACAAGATTACAATGAAATCTGTGAGTTGGGTGAAATTACTGATTTTTTTTTTTTGTCAAATATGTATCTCAACAGCTCCCAGTAACCAATTCAGGTTAAAATAAAAAACATTTTCAATGTGATTAACTACTTAGCAATATTCAGCAATAAATAAAAAATGTTGGGAAAAAATGTCCTTGGAGGGGTCTTAAAAAAAAACAACTCACTAGTTGTAAGGTGCAAGGGGAAGTAGTGTTATCAAGAAGATTGTTGTATTGTTTTAGGTTTCCTTTCAGATAACATACACTGGCAAAAAAAGATCATATGAAGCCTCTAGAATTTACTAGTTCTCTGCAGTAATTTGACATAAAATGTGATTCAAGTTTTACCCAAGTTGCAAGTAGAGTCAAGCTCAACATTACTGTGCTGATATTATAATTTCTTGTGTCTTTATTTTACACAGCCATTAAACATTTACAGTGAAGAAAGTAAGTGAATCCAGAGACAAAACCTAATTTAGACTCAGCAGTTTGCAGTACTGGAGAACAAATGACAATTTAATGCAAAAAAAAAAAACCCAGCAATTTCTGAAGGGTTTGCACACTTTGTCTTGCCACTGCACTTGAGGACTTCCACGGTTTCAAAAAGGTTTTTATACTAATGTGTATATTACACAATGCATGTATTCACAACGTCACTCAATACACTGCAGTAAAACGTTACGACTGAAATAATATCGTTAAATTAAATTTAAATTAAATTTTGTGTACTACATTGGTAACTTTGATATGACTTATTTTTCTGCATTAATGGTTGATAGTTGTTATCGTTTAAGCATCATGCGGTCAAAGAATAAGCTAAGAAAAGGAGATAGTGTTGACAGCATCATCCTTCCTGTGTGTGAGGAAGTGTTGAAAAGCCGAGTCAGGATGAATTTCATCAACTGATAGTTAAACGAACTGGCATACCTGCAACTCAAGTTTATTTTTGCCAACACGAACAGGGAGCATGTTTGCTCTACAGCCCTTTTGATGACAAACTTCATATTAAGTTGTTCAGCTGTAGTTGTAATATTTTTTCTAAGGTTCTGAGGATATTTGAACTTATTTAGCAACCAACATAGAACTTGTATTCAAATAGAGTACATACACATACACATATACACACACAGTATAAGTCTATATAAGTCACACAGATATAAGTCACATAGCTGTGACTTCAACTAAAAGCTTTATGCTGTCCTATTCTTATCTTAGATTGCACTTTGTCACTTTCGAGTTTCTCCGTCTTTACATTTTTCATGCTCTCCGTCCTGTCCTGACAGTCTGGTGGCTAAATTTTCCCTCATTTCCATGGAGTGACGCACTTTACCATTTCAATAAAACACACCAGCAGTGTGCTTTAAATGAGTTTTATTTTTTTCTGATTTGTGTTGTTGAGTTTTATTTACTGGGAGCAATTTTATAAAGTAAAGGAGGCAGGCTTGATTATAAATATTTTTACTAATTTTTTCCCCCATTTGTATGGTGTGTGTTAGAACTCATTAAAAATAAACATTCAGTGCTGTATTTCTAATTTATTTTCATATTGATCTCTTCTTGCTAGGGTGGATAGCTTAAGCCAACCAATTTTAATTTTGTAACATTAGTGTATTTACATTCAGTCAGCAGTAAAACCCATTAGAACAAAAATTAAAATATACAGTATAAAAAAAAAATACTGCTTAATTCTGCCTTCTTTGCACACATAAGATTTAAATAGATACTTAAATTAGCAAAATTAAACCCTAAATTAAGGTCTTTAATAAAAATATGCACAGCGCTTTCAATCTTATGCTAGAGATGTTAAACCCGTTAGGTTTTATACTATTAAAGCCCCAACAATTATCGAAATAATTGTTAACTCCCAAAATAGTAGGAGCTTCGTGTGGAAAGCACGTGTTCATTTGCAATAATATTTTTGCAGACAAAGTTTTACAGAGGCTAATCCCCATCTGAGAGGCGTACTGGTTTGTGATTTTCTTTTTAATTATGTGCAGCACTCAAATTACACACTTAAACCGAGATTTTCTATAAAGTCCTCCAACCCTAACAACACATTTCCATTGTCATACGCTGTTGAAACAGAATGCAGAACTCCCACATCTGAGCACATATACAATGTGAAAGCCAGGTCTGTCATGGTGGTCTTCCCGCCATCAGTTAGCTGTCCCGAGTGAGAGAGCACGCGAGAGAGAGAGCAAGACAGAAAGCAAGAGAGCGAGTGAGTGAGAGGGAGATGTATGTATACTTATATCATCCCAGAATAAGCTTATTCTTACACTCTAATCTTCTATACAGTCTTATTACTCAGTACATTTGTGCTCAGAAATCAACAGCTACCCTAGAGGTGTAGGGGTTGGGGTATTTGTTTTTCAGCATCTAAGAGTGCACACCCAACGCCAACAGCAATGTAATGACTCATCTACTGTAAGGAGTGTGTCTGTTGTGCCCTTGTTCACCCAACAACGGCACAGTCTCGCACCAGCACAAACACCACCTGAAGTGTGTATATGAGAAAATATCATGGAAAATATCTGCCGCGGATGTGTGCACAGGTTTAAGAGAACTTAAATCTATCTACTCATAATTAAAAACAACATTGATGTGTAGGCAAGTCTGCAATGTTGTGCCCATTACATCAGAAAGTGAAGTTCTTCTGGCAATCCAAAACCTGGCATTGCTCGTATATGTGCCATTTGAAATATTACAGGTGCACACTTGTTAGAATAAAAAAAGTTTTACTCTTTGAAAATAATTTTTATTCAAATGAGGCTCTCCATTTCCTGGGCTTTGACCTTTGAATCTCAGCAAGATCTTCAGTTGACTAATTCATCTGATATTGCAACAAAGCACATCACAATTAACTGTGCAATTGCAATTATTTCAGATAATCATGATGTTTGCAGTATGCTTAAACTAATAGTGGCCTTAAAATAGGCAGAAAAATCAATCATAAACTGAAATTATAGCAATTATCTAAAAACAAAATAATTGCTGCAACCCTAAACTTGACATTAAACAGCATTTACTTGCTGAAAAACAATAGCTGCAATGATGCTGTGGGATAACAATTTATCAATCATCATCACGTTCTCAAATAAATAGTTCCCAGGATTTGTGACAATCTTTTTTTTTTTTAAATAAAAAAAAAAGAACACAAAAGTACATGCCATTTTCAGAAGACCAGCAGCAAGAAATGGAGAAACATGATAAATTACTTTGTTTTTCTCAACTCCAGTCATAAACACAGTGGAAAGACTTGTATGCAGGCATGGCTTTACATCTGCGATGACACTAAATTCCATTAAATACTTCTCCAGCGACTAGCAAGTTAAAACATGAACCTCCTTCGCCTTAGAAGTCAATTTAAGAGTCAACAGAACTGTGTGAAACCAAGACAGTTTTCCAGGGCTGATGAAAATATTAAAAGACTAAGACTTAAATCCATCACATAATGAAATTCAAAAAAATCATTGTTTTACTTGTAGTTATAAATTGAAATTCTAACTTGGGAAATATAAGAGATTCGGTCAAGATGACAAAAGCTTCTGTTGTATATTATATCCAACCATCTTACAATTTGCTAAAAATATTTAAATAAAAATCAGACTCAAGCAGGTATTTAATAAGCTGCAGGCATAAAGTCTGAGGCTGGAGATAACTTACAAAGAAGCATTCATCAAGAATCTTCCTTCCAGCTAAGGGATTTACACCTGTGCAAACCAGAGGCCTAAAGCCTTTGAAGCTCATAAACCCTTCATTAATGGTTTGATTAACATCTGGGTTTCCGCTGCATTCTTTTCTCTTCTCAGCTCTAAACCTTGCACAGAGATCTGACCAAACATGAAGTAAAAGACCTGTGTTGAGGAGGTCTCCTTGAACCCATCGCAGCTCTCTTTGGTTAAAAGACAATGGAACTTTAATTCTTACAACAAAGACAAATAGCACTGCTTTACGTACTTTTGGTGGTGGAATTACTACACTTAGTTCTGGTATGTTACAATTACAACTTGCATGTGTGTGTCAACCTTGAATATGCGTCTAAGGACATGCAAGTGCTATTTCAAGATATTCTCATGGCATACATACTGATGAGACATCATAAAAGTAGTAGTTGTTAATTTTTAAGTGTGGGAGTGTGCAACATCATGGCATGTTGGCACATAAAACAATCATTATATGCTGGCTCTATTGATTAAAATAACCTGTTCTGTTCAATTTGTTAAAATTTCCACATTTCCACAAGGTAATGTTTAAAATATTTTTATTGGATTTTTATAAAGAGTTAGTATTTCTTTTTGTGAATTTGCTAACATAGTTGTCTTATTTCTTTTTGACTCGCTACAATCCTGGTTCTCTGTCTCAGACTAAATCCTCTTGAAGAAAATATGTGATATGTATTATGAAATATGTCGTAAGTAACAATAAGGACACAAAGACATGTTTGTGGTAACGGAGAAAGAGAAGTGCTTTGCAACTAACAACCTCAAAGTAAATTTTAAAAAATCCAAGTTTTAAGAAAAGCATAAGTATTTGACTTTATTCAGCATAGTTTTTCAAAAATTATTTACTTTTCAAATCAATTTTTCAACATTATAGGGGAAGGAAGGGGAATAAAACCATAAATGAAACAGCACTGACATCTCAACTGACTATTGCACCGTTTGCACAAGCCGAGTGAGAAACTGACTGGTCCTCTCACAGGCAGGAAGTCTGTTTGGCTGGATCTCAGCTCCTTTACCAAAGTACTTTCCAAGCTGAAGGATATACAATATGAAGAGAGAAGCAGCTGAGTATGATCTGAATAAACATGATGGATGCCGTTTAAAATATACAAAAAATTATTTTTACCAACAATTCCAATCTCACCAGTTGTCTATGCAGCTCATGACATCAGTAAGCTACTGAACAAGAATGCTGTGTTCTATGTGAGCGAAGCCGTTATAAGAACAGGGTACGACTTCTTCACCATCTGCACATCAATTACTTGTGTGTGTGTCTGTCTAATATATACATACATACATATATATATAATATATATATATATATATATATATATATATAATATATATATATATATATATATATATATAATATATATATACATATACACACATATATACACACATACATATACACACATATATACACACATACATATACACACATATATACACACACACACACACACACACAATTTAAACTGCCCAGTACGTTTCGCCGATCTTTGTGTTGTTGTGCATACCCAGCATTGCCACTCTGTGGTACCAGTGAGTAGGAAGCAGTTGCAGCTTATACACGTATCTATGTGTATGCGTTTATCCCAGAAGAGAGGAAAGGATGACGCTACTTGCATTGTTATAAATAGCTTATGCTTTGTGCACACACACAAACACATGCAGAGACTTTCAAAGAACCTCCAAGCCACATAGCTGGGTAATCCCGATGCCGTCTTAGCCTGTTCAACCTGTTCTCCAGAGAAACTACTTCCACCAAGAAGATGCTACATTGCTAAGATTTGATCTCAGGCCTGTGGATTTAAAAAAAAAAAAATCAAAGACAGACTGGCCAAGGACCATCACTCAGTTTCCACGCTACATTTTGTCTCATCCTGGACTAAGTTCACCCTGCATTGTAAACAAACCTTGTTGCCTTAGTACAATTTTGATACACAAAGCCCCAGTAAAAGAACTAATTAACATAATCTAATTCACATTCTAAAAAACACAATACCTCTACTAGAAAGATGGACGAATTTCTCTAAATTATTTTCCATAATATGGTGTTTTCATGACTATGATTAAACTCTCAAGTCCATATCAAATCTCGCATCGATAATCAACTGAAATGAGATCTGGTGACTGCAAACGAACACCCCTCTTCAGCCTCCACACCCGCAGACCATAAGACAGCCATCATATCTCCTCACTGCAGGGGTCAAGAATTCAGGTTTTTCCTTTTGATTTGCCACCTACCTTCTCTTCTCAATTATTTAACTAGACATGCACTGATGAGGCATCTTCTTTTCTAATATCTATTTTCCTAAAAAGGTGTGGCCTGACAATACTAACTTTGCCCAATTGAAATTTTCTTTCTTTAGAGCTATAATCTACTTTAAACATTAACTTAATCAAGAATAATTGATACCGGCATCTGCAGGCTGTTTGCTCTACTGGCTGTATTTTTAGCATCTTAGCCTTTCTTACTTTCAGAACATGTTGTACGTTTACATGCAGAGTTTAGTCAAGTTATGGCTATAGCTTAACCGATCAATAACTGGACTTTTTCCTTTGTTCCAATATAAAGTACATGAATGCACATAAACTAATTGATTTCACAAAGTATATCACACTCTGTAATAATAAAACAAAAATGGTCCATTGAATGGTTAAAATCCAGGGATTTGCTCAACTTCAACTACATTATTTGGGTGTGTTAGTCTGCCTATGACAAGTTCGGTCTAGTTCGGTTTCAGTCGGACTAAGATGTTTACCTGAATTACAAAATGATGACTTCAGTCAGACCATTGCAACAATTGCATTTTCTTTTTTTTTTTCATACATGATGCAAAAGTGCCGATTAAGCCGGCTCAGCAGTACTGCATTAAGTTTGCCGTCCCACTTCTTTTGGTTATTTATTCATGGTTTCTTTGGTTTGTTTTTGGCATTACAGGCTATACAATTTCTTTTTTTTGCTGTTCTACAATCATGGTGAAAGCTTCCACAATATGTGATGCACTTACAGATTTGGAATTTTATTTTCTTTCACGTATTCTATGCCGATGAGATTACTGTATTCTCAAAATAAAAAAATACATAAAATATACATTACATTTGTGCATTTGATGAAAGTACTGAATTAAAAATATCAGCAACCATTATTTGCCCATCAGAGCTAGTCATATATAGATTGCCTGACTCTGATAACCACTCAATTAGTGCTTCTCTACACCTGACCAAATGAACAGGCAAGCAGCAAATCAATCTCATCTTACATTTGTTGTTAACAAAAATAACGTATGACTCAAAAGATGCATTTAAAAAAAGAAAAAGAAAAAAAAAGGACAGCACTGCTGATTCCTCGAGAAGCAACGTTAGATTTTCAAATCTGGAGGATGAGAGAACTGCGAGCTTTACTTTTAGTGATCCAAATAAGAAGAACTTCCTTTTCAAGTCACCTGGCCTGTGGAATGTTGCCGTCAAGGAAGTCAAATAGCATGAATCAAAAGTTTGGGCGTGTTAAGTTTGTGACTTCTGTATTTACCATACAAGTGTCAGCTTCTTTAATTTGACTGAAACACACTGAGGTGAGCAACGTGCAACTCCTAAGCTTACGAGGTTATCAGGGACACCTGTAAATAGATTGTAGTTACATAGGACTTTTCCTGCCTTATCTCACTCAGAGTGTATTCAACAAATCGTACATACAAAACTTTTTTCTATCACACCAGTGCTGCATAAGGTAAAACCCAAAGTTCAACATCTTGCACAAAGAAACTTCAGCATGCCCCCCTTTTCATTAGAATGTATCTAAAATCCTAGAGGGAAGTCAAATCATGAGTGGAACAGCAATGATATGATTTCACAATCTCTTACCTTGCCGGTCTTGTGGTCGAACCATACAAGAGCATGATTCCTGGACAGCACTTTGCAGTCAAAGGTGGCATTGTTCTGGGCTGGGCGGCACCGTGCCACCGACCTGCCGATTTTGACTGGCTCATCCAGGTACACATGCCGCTCCTGGAATGGGTGCGAGTTGGGTCGGGAGGCGAACACGGCCAGCGCTGAAGGCATTGACTTTGGCTTGAGAGTATTACTCCAACCAGAGACAAGGGAGAGATTTTCTTGATCCAGATTGGCAGGGTTTTGTTGCAATCTCTAAAGAATAATCAACTATATCTGTAGCCTAAATGTAGGCAAAATACTAGGTCCACTAATCTTCTAGGCACTGACTGATAAGCATTGTCCACTGTATGCACCCCGGACAGCACTGCTTCCCCACTTTGAGTCAACCAGACTCTCCTGCGTTTGAAAACAAATAAAAATAAAAAACAAACCAACAGGTATAAAATAGACAAGACATTACTTTCACTGACAGCCCAATAAAGCTACATAACGACACTTAGATCTGAAAGCAAACACTACGTACAGACCAAGTTGCCATATGTCAAGACAGACATGACTGAGTATAGCTCTGACAGTTTGGCAAACAGCCCCTCACGTCCATCAAACTACTCAAGCAGAGAAACGGGCGAAGGAAAACGGCCACCAAACTCACTCTTTAGTGCTACGAAACGGCAGCAGCTGACGCCAATAATTTAAAATACAGTGAAACAAATGTTTAATTTCTCAGTGGGTATTTCATCAAATGATTGCGCGCGTTTGAGCTACGACGTCTTAACCTGCAGCACGCTAACAAACAGGCACACACACCGGCGTGCAGCACCCTGCCCGGGTCGCACACGTTTAGGGAGCTGTCATCTACGTTCTTTACTCAATGACAGTCCGTCATAATCGCGGTGACCTTGCTGCCCTGATACAGGGAACCTCACCAATCCACCTAAACGTCCCCGCTCCCTCCAGAAAACACCGAAGAGATCGCTAACGACATCTAGCAAGCCCGAATACCAGAAACACCCTCAGAGTCGATAAACGAGACCGGTCAGTTTAAGCTGGCGACCAAAACCCCGTCCGTTGCCCACTCCGCCTGGATTAGTCGATCAAAATTCTCGGCCGGGATGGGTCTGGCATTAGCAGTTTGTCTTGTGTAACTGAAATGCTAATTGGCCGGCTAGTGGACAAGCGAAGCGCTAAGTAGGCTAGGCTAGGCTAACGAGCGCCGACAAAGTTGTCGCTCGTGTCCTCAAATGTTTTCTCCCCGCCCTCCTCGACCAGTTCGCTTACCGAATGGATGCGACATGCCATCGCTGTCTCCCGTAGCCAACAAAACCAGCGAGCTACCGCACCCGTGGGTCTCGGAAAGACCCGCAGCGGGACGTTAGCAGGAAGGCAGAGCTACCTAGCCGCTAGCCGGCTAACTGACAGTCGGAGCGGAGACGGACGCGGAAAAGCAGGCGACTTTCTGGACTGCGGCTCCGCGCTCATCCCACCAGCGCGGCTGTCCGCGGACGGAGCCTCGCCACGCGCAACCGCTTCAGCTGCCGTCGTCTGTCCTAGTCCGAGTCGTGTCTGTGACGGCGGCTCTCCGCTACAGCTGTCGCCGTCCCACTGTTTTTTGGAAGAATTGTAGAAGAAGTTGTCCTCCTCCGCAAGTCCCAGCCGCCATACTGAAACTAAAGAGCAGAGACAGGCGCGGTGCGTTCAAGGCGTGGTGCGTTCATGGTCCGAGTCTCATCATCGTCACAGACAGAGCGATAGATTCACGGCAGATGGGAGACATTTCACTGTAACTACAAACGTATATGACTAATTGGTAAGAATGCTAAGAAAGATTCACACAGATTGCGATGCTGTCTCTTTCGCGCCTGGTACCTATGGCTGCATGCTTTGTGCAATTTCAACAATTCTGGTATCAAAAAGTTCATCTGTTTCGACACCCAGGCGGTATGACTTTTACGTCTGCAAATCATTATAGTTTTTTTTAATATCCTGCTTTTTTATGTCTATGACTTACAATCAGATAATTTATTTAAAAAGGAAAATATCAAATAAACATAAATGGAATAAAATTTTACTGCATTTTACTGGTCATATAGTCCTAGGTGCCATGTCTACTAATTTCAGTCAGATAATTTCCGGGAATTGCATAAAGATTTCCCGTATTTGCCAGAATTCATTAAGTTTCCTTTTAGTCACATAAGTTAATTTTTCCAGAGCAGTGACAACCTGTCCAGGGTGTACCCCTGCCTTTCTCCTAGAACAAGCTGGGATGTGTTCCAGGAGATCCATGTGACCATGCATTGGAATAATCTGGTATAGATAATGGATGAATAAACATGACGCTATTTCCCATAACCTCATTGAAGGTGTAGGGCCGCCCCTTCTTTTCCACCTCAATGCCATCACTCTCCAAGCCTGAGGTTAGGATAAATCAACCATGGGTGCTGATTTCAGTGCAGTTTTTGTGCTTTTAGACAAGCATTTGCCCCTCGTTCTCTGTAATATTTACTTTTAATTCATCTTTATTACCTCTTATTGTTAAGCATGTGCTCTTCCTGCAAAACTGATGAGTTTGTTGATTTTAGATGCATTGTAGTTGGTCTACAGTATTTTAATAAGAAAACCAAATTGCAGTTTTCAATACAGGGTGTTATTCAGGTAACCTGCTTTTAAGACTGGGGCAGCAGGGTGGAAGGGGGGTGGGGTGCAGTGGAGTGACGTGGGGAGAGATCTAATTCTGCTTATGGCTCCAGAAATGTCCCTGCTGTGTTCTCGTGAGCCGACAGCTGAGACTAAATCAATCCTAGAAGAGACAATAGAACAGCTACAAACACTGCAAGCCATTTTGTTTAATACAGCCATATTTTAATAAATGAGATGATAATCTTCATGTTTACATGAAAATGTTTTAGGTTCCTTCAATCAAAACAAAATGTTATTGCCCTTTTCATTGCCTTCAAGACAGCAGATTAGTATAAGTATAATAGTATAAGACTGCCAATGCAAATGAGTGGAAAAGGAAAATTATCAGTTATTTGTTCAAGGAAAAAAAACCTCATCCATGTGTATTGAAATGTTGTTTTTATTTTAGTCTTCATACATGGATTTTTACATTAGAAGAAAGCAACATCTTTCAGCTTTTCCCTTCTTTGGGGTCGTCACAGCGGATCATTTTTTTCAACATATTGATTTGGCATAGGTTTTACATCTGATGCGTTTCCTGGCACCACCCTTCCCATTTATCATGTGGGGTTCACTGTCCCTGGGCTGGACACTGAACCCCACATGGAGACACTGTGATACATGATGCTGCTGGTATATTGAATAATATCTTGGTCCTGTACACCAAATGCAGGATGGAGGACATCTAACATAAAGAACTTCCGCATTTTCATATGTTGTAATTTGTAGTTTGGATTGAGTGATGTTACAAATAAACAGGAAAAAAACTGCACTGCCTCCTGGCTTATCGAACAACAGTGAAAACAATATTAGTTTAGATTAGATTTCCTTTATTAGTCCCACAATGGGGAAAGTTCCATCAATGCAGCAGCAAGAGAAAAGAAAAAAGGATACCAAATTAGTTATATAAGGAAATATAAACCATATAAACAGTATAAAAAACATTAATATTTTTATTGCACATAGTTCAGTTAAACAGTTTGAGTCTTCGTGAGCGTGTGGTGTACTGGGAGCGCTGGTGGTTGTGGAGTCTAACAGCTGCAGGAAGGGACGACCTGCAATTATATTACTAAATATTATAATAGTATAAATATAATATAGTAAAGTAAAAGTATAAAGTATATATATTATAAATAATAGTATTCCTTTACTGTTCCTTATTCTGTATCTCTGCTACTACACAACCAACTCTCTTGTATATCAGTCATCATTTATGTTTGAAATTTCTTTATGACAACATCTGCTTAAGATTACAAAAATAAACTTCTAAACGTCTTTGCAGGTCTGAGGGGCCGTATAGATGTTGGTTCGGTTGGGATCAGAGTGATTATTAAAAATATAACAGTAAGGGACATGGAAAGGTTCATACTTGACTTTATCTTGGTCTGAGGTGGAGTTTTGTCCAGACCTCCGTCTTGGTGGAGACCCTGGTCCTCATCCCTGCAGCCCTGCCCAGCCCTCCTGCAGAGCGAGCAGGGGACCAGCTGTCACTGTCTGACTATTATTTGAGATTAAAAAACATCTTACTGTGTTTAGCTTCTTAGCCGACTTTGACATCACTGGACCAAGTTAACAGAGACTTTATATTTCTTAAACAAAACTTTAAAAGAAGAGCTCCATAAGGATATATTTTAATTAAAAAGAATAAAGGTGATTTTAGAATAAATTATTATTATTTGTGTGTTCTCTGATCTTCTTTATACCATTCAGTTATTTGCTTTGTATAATGTAATGTTTTTTTAAGAAGGATTTATGGCATTTAAGTTGTCTTTGCTAAAATTAGTTTCACTACACTGCATAAGCATCTTCTATTGGCCTTTCTTTTTCAGGGTTTGCCACAGTGGATCATCGTTATCCACGTATTTATTTGACATAAGCTTTATGTTGGATGCTCTTCAAGACCCCACCTTCCCAATATAACCAGACTTGGGACCGGATTTTGTACTCTGCTTATTGAAAAGGTGGATTCATGTCAATATGTCAATGCCAAACAGGGTGTGTGCTTCACTAAAGTCTGGATGCCTACTCTGTTTCATCCATCTGTCTACTTAGTGATGGGACTATTAAAGGATTTGGATAAAGCTGATTTACTGCCTTGCTCCTGACTTAGACTCTGAGCTGTGCTGTGAGATGAAGTGGATGAGAAGGGTAGCAATGTCAATTCAGCCTAAGAGATTGTAGTAGTATCTTGTGCGCCACTTCAGCTAATTTAAATGACTGTGATTGCAGCCATCATGGCCAGTGATGGAAAGCAAGGTACTTTATAGCAAATCAAATTATCATTTATATTATTAGTTTTAAAATTTTAGGTAATTATTAAACTTGGAATACCAGTTGCACTAGCTTGAAAGTATCTATAATTTTGATGAGGAATGCAAAAGTTGTTTGTTTTTTTGTTTTTAATGTAAAATTGGAACCCATATAACAGCCAAACTTCTCAATATTTGTATAGATTTTTCACTGTTTACGCGTAGAGACAATTGATATACGTAGATTTGGCATATTAATGTGGGACATGCACATTTAAAAAAAAAAAGAAACTCAAATTTAAACTTTATTTAAAGAAAAACCAGGATCGAGCACGACTATACGTGATGACGCCGAGCGTGTCATCGCCAGAACGTCCTCATGCCCCGCCTCTAATGCTAAATGCTACTTGTGTGGCTAGTTTCTGTGCTGCTGCTACCTGCTTTCTGCTGTTTTGGGGAAAATACCGACAAAAACACGCGACGAACTCATTTTGAAACCAGTTGACATTCCCCGGAGCATCTGTGTGTCCGCCTCGGACCGTAGCCATGGCTCTTCAGGGCTCCGAGGAGCTGGGGGAGCAGGTTGAAGAGCCGGAGGATCTGGACGACCAGGACGCCAGTAGCATCTCTCCGGCCGAGGAGATGACTCTGCCCTCCGGGCCCGGCGGCGACGGAGAGCCGCAGGAGGCTCTTCTGCTGCCCTGGGACCGCTTCTCCGCCTGGCTGCACTGCATCTGCGTGGTCGGCTTTGATCTGGAGCTTGGGCAGGCGGTGGAGGTAAGACAGGGGAGTCCCCCAGGGACCGCCGGTGCACGCCGGGGATACAAGTGGCTGGGTTAGCGGCTGTTGGCGGCTCAGACTACGTCCTGGACGAGCGCACACCAGTCTGTCGTTTATGCTTCACGGTTTTATCATTTTGTCTTGATCTCACGCAGTGACACGTTTACACTCAAATACTGCCAAATTAGCAGAACATTTTACAACAGACCGTCCGCAGTTATTTATGATAAGCGATCCCGAGCCAGAGCGGCGCCCCGCAGTAGACGGCTCCGTGTGCCGCCGCATCAGCCGGGAAGAGTCGCCGTTAACCTGAAACTCGTCGGTACACAGACACGCATCTGTTTCACGAGTTGAGCTCGAGCACGGCTCCTTTTGCAGTTGGAGTTTGAAGTTGTCAGAGGAAACTGTTGTTATCGCAGAAATGGTTTTGAATTGTCACATTCACTAAGATGATAACATGTCAGTTCAGTTTTGAGTCTGCAGTAAAACTACATCAACGTACAAGGTTCGTTTCACTTTCTGTATTGACTGAGAAAGTCAAAACAAAAAACTGTTTTAATAAGAGCAGTTGTGTTTTTGAGTTACTGATAGAATTATGTACTTTTAGAAATTACCGAATTTATTTGAACAATATCTACATTTTAAATTGTACTTGTTTACATATTATGTTATAGATAGGGTACTGTTGTTAATTTTTTATTGAGTTAACGTTATTGTGTTTACTGAATACTTGAATACTTTTCTATAAAATCTGTTATTTCGTTTTGTCCTCATAAATGAAGTGTTATCAGTACATGCAGCTGCACTTGAATTGCACATAAATAGCTCAGATTATCTTAAAATGACTGGTAGGAAGTTGTTAAAATCTGTTAATATGATACAATCTCATCCTTTTATGTGAAAGCTATAAGTCCTGCGATGATGGTGTTTGGTGGTGTTTTGTCACCACTTGTGTGGTGTTTGATTGCAATTATTTGTGTTTCAGGTCATTTATCCTCACCATTCCAAACTGTCAGAGAAAGAGGCAAGTCAAACGGAATGATAAATGTTCATTTTTTTGCAACAAAAATGTCTAAATCAACTCGAGCAGAAGTGATTTAAAAAAAAAAAAAACACAAAAAAAAAAGTTAATATTTGTATTTTTTTTCTTATAGAAAACCAGCATCTGTTACCTGTCTTTTCCTGACTCCAACTCAGGTGAGCTCCCTTTTCAGCCTTGTTAAACTTCTCTTACGTTTGTTTTTCCTGCAGAACGGTCAGTATACCAGTTTAGACGGGAGTCATTTCGTACTGATATGTCAATTTATGGTCAAAGTTCCTACAGAAATAATGTTTCAAATATACGTTTGATTGTCCCAGTTGAAACAGTTGTGAAAATGCAAAGAAATGTTGAAGAAAAGTGATGAGTTAAATGTCCTTTTTGACAGGTAATTGGTGTATGATGAATATTAGAGGATAGTTTTCATCAAAAACCAACTGGAAAAGAAATATTAAGTAAACAGTTGTTGTCAGGTGTATAGTTTTTAATAATTACTATCAAACAAATGGTGCACCGTGAGTAAGATGGAAACCAGTGATCTGCTGTGGCGAACCCAAACTGGAAAAGCAGAAAAATGAAGATGATTATTTCTGTCAACATAAATTGAATAAGACAATATAGTATTAGTAAAAGGTTGGTTTAAAGTCCTGGTTTTGCTTTGGTTCTCTGCTTTTAAAGTAGTTGATGCTTTTGGAAGATAATCCAAGTTGTCTTTAAAAAACCTGGTGAACTGAGAGGATATGGATGGGCTTACACAAACACACACTTTGCCACACCGTGCTGTTGGATAGTGTGTGAAGTGAGAGTGTGAGTTTGCCTGCAGGTGTGTCTTTTTGTTGACTGTGAGTCAGCAGGAGGTGAAGCTGAGGAACTTGCTGCTCTCAGGATGAAGACAAGATTAGGACAAAATGCTTTCAGGGTTGCTATAAATATTTATATATGATATACTGTAGATGTGTTGGATGGTGAGGCCTGAAACTGCAGAACTGCAGATCACTTTCTCTCTTAGTGTCTCCCATAAATTCAGTCTCATGTCTTGATCAGAGTTGGCATATGTGCCTTTTAAATTCACTTTCACATCTCAGAAATGAATAGTGACACAATGCATCTGCTCTTGGGCACTTTGGCCTTAAAGTGAAACTGACTGGGATGTCTAAGTGCTGACACTCGTCTCTGAGGGGCATTTTAAGTCGGGCGCAGAAATAAGTTTAACGCAGTTGAAATAGAAACGGAGAGTTGAAGTCATTGGACATGAAACACCTTCAAGTCCAACCAACCAGTTAACAGTTTGAATGTTTGCTCCCCAATGAATCCCTATGTTTCACAGAGGACAACCCTGTGTTTGATATGCTGCAGCTGATGATAAAGGAAGTATTGAGACGTTGTTTCCACAGCTTTTTTTTTTTTTTTGAGAATTTCACCTGTTCTAAACATGGCTTTGACTCGCATGCAGTGAGTTCAATCAGTCAGGAACTCTTCTTAAGGAAAATGACACTTTGCCAGTAGGCTGAACTATATATAAAAGATGAAAGTTGTCATGTGGCGTGAGACACGAAGCCAACAAGGAAAAGCCTCAAAGTGCAGTGTCACTGCTTGGAACTTACCTCCAACCATCTGTTGTCCCAGGAGACTCGCGTTGGGAAAAGTTTCAACTTCTCTCATGAAATATTTAGTCAATCCTTGCAGTGTTATTGACTTCATTCACTTGTCCATATATATTATGCTTCAAAGGTGCATATTTCAATCCAATCAGACATCAAGTGTTATTTTATTAATGTAACAAGTCCATCAACAGCAAGTAGTTTATTAATCACTCTGCGTTGTTTTTCACACTTAATGACATTTGTTTTGGTGTGTTGGCAATGGAGCTTGGTTTTTTTTCTTGACCCTAAGAACATTTGTTATTTCTAGTAATTTGAATATGATGCCATACAGTTTTTAAATACATGGTATTTTCCACTGTTTTGTGGCATTATATTGTCCCACTGAATATAATAGATTCTGTGCATCATTTCAAAATTAAACTGCTATAATTAAAAATCCCTCAAATCGTGACAAGATTGATTTAACAACGTTCCTCAGCCACTTTAACAAAGCTCAGACTCTTTGGCGTTTAATTAAAATAAGTCCAGAGTTCTGGCGGTCTTTTTTGCGACAGTCTGTGATTTCAAAGTAAACTCTGAGCGTCCTAAATGTTTGTTGCAGATACACGTTTGTATACTGTGTTATACATACTCGAATTAAAGTAGAAACACTCAAAATAATTTAAGCCCGAATGTGTTAGTGATGTGGTTCAGTTCCTCAAAAGACATTTCTGGCTTGATGCTCTTGAATGCAACCCAACCGCATGATGTCATTGTGTGTGTGTGTGACTGTGTGCGTGTGTGTGACTGTGTGCGTGTGTGTGTGTGTGTGACTGTGACTGTGTGTGTGTGTGTGTGAGATGAAGAGGAATGCGTCGAAGTCTGCCAGAGCATGCTGGTGTTTGTGTTGAGGATGTGGAACTTCATCCGTCTTTAATTTTCTCTTCTCACACACTCTCACTCTGTCTGTCTGGGGATGTACAAAGATCACGTTGAGATTAGATGCCTTTGGATCACACATTGTGGACTTCCTATTTTCTTTTTTTTTCTTTTTCCTCTTCCTGTTTGTGCAAACAGTCAGAACCAGGAACATCAGGAAGACCAACAAGAGTCGACTGGTGGTCATGGACAAAACTGAACACCCATACAAGCAACATGTCTGCTCATTCTCTGTAACATGCATTTCTTTACTTTAAGTGAATTTGATTAAATTACATTTTTATCATCGCTTCGAAAGGAGCCAAATGAGGTCGCTCCAGCATCTGATTAGTTTCCTGGTTGCCTCCCTGGTGAGGTTTTCCAGGCACAGCCAATGGGAGGAGACTCCGGGTAGGACTCAAAACACGATGGAGGGACTGTGTGTCCCGGCTGGCCTGGGAATGCCTTGGGAACCCCCCAGATGATGGAGGAAGAGGCTTTCCTGCTTTGGCTCTGGATAAGTGGTAGAAGATGGATGGGTGGACTTTTTTTCTGGCCTTTTTTTCCTAGGACCTAAATTCAATGTAGAGGGTCCTTACAGTTAATAAAAATCACTTTTCATAAAACTCAAGTAACAAAGTGCTTTGCAAGGTAAAGAAAATCAGAAATGAATACATTTACATACCAACAGACATCTAGGTAGATCCATACCAATGTAAAAACTCAGTTGGAGCTGCCCAGAACGGTAAGTTCCTTTTGTGTAGCACATTTCAGTAATTGAAGGTAAATTACATAATTTACATAATGAAAACATGAGAAGGACAGAGAAGAAGAAAAAAAGATAGTTACAGTGCAGAGGCATGATAAAGAAAAGTTCAACTTAAGCTAGAGTTACAGTGCAGTACTGAAACAAACTGTTTAAATTTATATTCAGAATAGTTAATTTTGCTGTAAACACATGAGATTTCAACCCTGATTTAAAGGAACTGCAGGTTTCAGCATTCCTGCAGTTTTCTGGAAGTTTGTTCCATATTTTGGGCATAAAAGCTAAATGCTGCTTCTCCACGTTTGGTTCTGGTTCTGGGGACACAGAGCAGACCTGAACCAGAAGACCCGACAGGTCTGGTTGGTTGATATGGCAACGACATGACTACACCCAGATTTCGGGCCTTGTCAGTGGTTTGTAGCTGTAACACCTGAAGCTCTGACGAGCTCAACTTTTGGTCCAAAAATAAGAAAACGATGGCACATCCACTCACTGATCTGTTCTGTGCATCTGCTCAACACTTGAATGGGCTCATTGTCACCTGGTGACGTTGTGACGTAAAGTTGTGTATCATCTGTGTGATTATGGTAACTTACTCTGCTCCAACAATGCAGTGGGAACTAATCCAGTTTTAAAGGATCAGAGTTGCTGTTTTTGCTATATGGCTATATTTCTTTGAATATCACATTTCTTTTCACACTCTGACTCCAAAGTCATCCACGAGAGGCCAGTCAAAGAAGCTGTGGAAATACAAACTGTTGTTTAACACTGGGCACAGACATTCAACGACGACGTACCGCATTTCACTGGGTTGCATTTATACACTTGTATTGCAGCTGCGAGTGTTTGTTTGCGAACAAACAGCCTGAAGGTTTTGACCAGAGCTCAGACTTTCTGTCCTTCTCAACAGTCTCCGTAAAATCGGCTTCATGAATCAGTTTGACAGGATTGACGGGGCCTTTATTAAGCTTAAAGATGAGTTTTCTGGTGTAAAACTCTTTACACTTAAAAAAGGGAAATCCTCTCAGGGTGCAAACTCATAACAAAAGTAATAAAAGTGCATATCTGCAAGTATTTTTCATTACTATGAAGCAGATTGTACTTTTACTCAACCTTATCAAGGGATCCCTCACCGAGTCTGCAACCATGTCCCCTTTGAGATCTAATGAAATGATATTGTCCAGTGAAGGAGGAGCTTGTTCTGGGTTTAAATGGGTATGTGTAGGTTGGGGTAACGTATCACTGCCCTAAACTCATTTATTAAAACCATTTGAAAGATAAACATGCCACACTGAGGAAGTATTTTGGTTAATCCGTGGATATGTCAGATAGCAGTTTGATAGCGCTGAATGTCTTGCTCCGCCTGATCTTCCTCCTCTGGTGGATGTTGCAGTGAGGCTGCGTGTTAACCTCGGTTTCCTACGTCTCCGGGGAAGCAGGATGGAGAGTTGTTTGGCATTAAAATGTTAGTATGAAATTAAATTGAATCAGTTGCGTGATTTGTGTTTTGGCTTGCAGGCGTGCGGGGTAACAGAAAAATCTGGACTTGTCCCTGCTGTCTCCCACTTGACTCCAAAAACAAGCCAATATGTGACCATAAAACCCAGGCCAGCAGGAGAACTCCCTTTGTGGCTCTGAACAGAAAAATGAGAAGCACTTTCACAGTTAAGAAAAAAAAAACTGATTCCAAGTAAATTCGAGGCCAAACTGGTGCCAAAAGACATTTAAAGGATTGTAAAAAAAAAATTCTTTTTACACAGAGTTTGATAAATGCTTCAAAAGAGGGTGGATAATTGTTTTAAATAATCACGATTTCAGTGTCGACCAAAAAGATTTCTAACTAAAATTTCTTTCCATAACAGAAAACCGATACTACATCCAGACCTCCTGTCAGTCATGATGACATACAAACTTTTTGTAGCATCAAATTCTACATGTTTAAAAAGCACACATTTATCCGCGGTTTACTGTGGGAAACGTGGGACTTCTACTACAATAGTAGCCGGTATTGTAACATCTTCGGTCAGCAGTGAAACGGAAGAATTTGTTGCTCAGACCAGATCAACGTGTTGGTCAAGTTACCGAAGCAGATTAAAAGTCCAAAAATGTTTGAGTTTGGTAGGACTTGTAATTTTCCTGGTGAGTAGAAAGAAGTGTAACTTTGTCATATTGTGACATTAATGAGGTCCCTTACAGAGAAGGTAACTGGGAATCACATGTTACTTGGTCTTCCAAGGTATCCTAAGGTAACCCAATCGTCATACATCTGTGTTTCCAGGTTGCCTTGGCGACACGCAGTTCTGCTTCCGCTTTCGTCAAGGTTCCAGCAGGAAGTCTTCGCTCGGATGTTTCCTGGAAACCACTGACAGAGATGCACCACCCTGCTTGAAGGTTAGAAGTTGTAGGATCATGCAGCCTACCGTGGGACCGTTGATTAGTTATAATGTTTTGGCTCACTGTTAGTAAATGCGTCCATATGAACCCCTGAAGACGGAAACAGAATGATAGTTTGGTGGGTTTCTGTGTGTGACTGTGTCGCAGAGGGAGCAAGGTCATTACTACGGTTACGTCTACTTCCGCCAGGTGCGAGACAAATCACTGAAGAGGGGATATTTCCAGAAGGTCAGTGTCAGACTGCAGGTGTACTGCAGCTCCATCACCCTCCATTCAAACCTATTTGAACCTTACTGAATGTGGAGTTCACTTGTATTAATTCCTTTGTATTCACAACTCTTTCTGTCACCAATAATTAACTGACTGTTGGGTAACTTTGAGGGTAGCCCTGTGGTTACAGAGGTGCGTTGGGCCCGGAGGACCCAGGTCCAAGTCCCTCTTTCATATGAAGAAAAGTCGTCATCATCAGCTGCCATAGCAGCCGTAGGGTTCTAACAATTTGTAAAATTGTTGTAAAACCAGCCAGACAGCATGATGTCTTATTAAATGAGTTTAATTCAGTTTGTGTGACTGTAAAAGTGTCCATTTCTTTCTGTTTGTGTCCTTTATTCGTTAATTTTTGTCCTCAGTCTCTGGTCCTGATCAGTAAGCTGCCGTACGCGACCTTCTTCCACTCGCTGTTGAAGATCATGGCTCCAGAATACTTTGAGAAGCAGGAACCGTGCCTGGAGGCGGGTCAGTCTGCTCACCTGTCTTTATTTGTTATGTGATGATGTAATCATGGTAAACAAGGCTGGTGTCAGATCAGGTGTTACATCAGTTGGCTTTAGGATGGAATAAATAATAATTTATCAAAGATAATTTTGCAGACTGACTAAACTAGTTAAGACTTGGTAAAGGAAGCAGGTTTTTATTTTCCCTCCATAACAGTAGACGTGTTTTCAAGGCTGTGGTTTTGCTTTTCTGATTTGGTTTGTTTTTGACAGCTTGTAATGACGTAGATCGCTGGCCGACGCCTCATCCCGGACGAATCCTGACGCTGCCGATCATGGGCATTGTCATCAAGGTAAACACACACATTGAACAGACGGAGATGAGTAAACGATTCATGTTGACTTGTCACAGCAGGTTAGGAACATGTGTAATTAATTATATTAACAGCGGCTCTGCTTCATTTCCCACTGCTGCTCGGCCTGGAGGGTGAAACCCTGAAACAGGTTCACTGTGGGAAAGCTCTGTTTTGTAATACATTTTTTTTTAATCTTTTAAAAATGCATTAGACCTTTTCAAGGCTGCAGTTCAGTATAGATGGAGGGTTTTTGTCAGGGCTTGTGACCAGTAGGTTGTCTCAAGGTCGTGGCGTTTTGAGTAAAAAGTGGGGTTGTTGCATTTTGACTTGTACACACAGAAGAATGTATAATTTGTATTTTAAACCACGTTACCCTGGAATCGCTTTGCCTCATTATAGTGAGAAATGTTACTTGCAGATCATTTTTGGTAATTGTTTCTTTGTATATTCATATTTATTCCTTTTGAAAGAAAAACAACTATTATAGGCATCTTTGTGCAAAATCGAACATCTTCAATACACCACATACAACCCACAAAGTCTGTTGCACATAATATTGCTTTTTTGTATTTTTTCACACCACAAAAGAGCAATTTAATGTGTAAAATACTGTGATTTGGGGCCTGTTTGCTGGTGTGCTTGTGTGATACTGGATGCATCTGTATTAAGCTGTGGCCGTAACGTCACTGTCCAGGTTTTTATTGGCAGAATCAGCTTAAATGGGTGTGAAAGGACAGATTGAATCACAGCATTTTCTTTTCTTAACTAGTGTTTGAACTTTTCCCTTCAGGTTCGAATTCCCACCTGTTACGACAAACCAGGAACCTCGCAGCTCGTCCAGTCTGCCCAGGTAAAACGTGGATGATAAGTTGAGGAGTCATGGTTTCAGAGCTTTGTTTTGTAGACATTTGTGAACCATCAAGTAAATCATAAAACTTTGTGTCTGCTTTCAGAGTGACAGTTTGGTCTCCATCGTGCTCCCAACCATCCATGAAGTCGACCTCTTCAGGTGAGACTTTCTGGTATTTTTATTTATTTTAGTTTTGTTTTTTTCCGCCACACTCTAGAGCTCGTTTTACCTCCATCTGCTGTACAGTGGTGGTACTGCAACTGGCTCCAGGTGGGAATTTTATCCTCGATTATCGGGCTTCAGAACGTGGGTACAGCCAAAGATGAGTTAGTTTGCACTCTTCCAACCTAACGGAGCCTCCAAACCCACTCATGGGGTCATTGGAACCAGCTCGCACAATCACACTCATTAAAGGTCATTTCTCTGTGTAAAATCAGAGTATTCTGCATCTAGAAAAAAAGAAGGAAAGAATCCACTCCCACGCATCTTGAGGATCCTTATCTCCTCTTTATTCTTCTGCCTTCCAGTCAGGGTTTTGATTCCATTTGTGGAAAACCAAACCAAAAGCAAGGCACGTACACTTGCCCAGATAAACTTTGCGCATAGACCCAACCCAGTTATGTCACTGTAACTTTCCACTGTGGGTTTAAAGAAAAAAGAAAAAGAAAACGACTGATCAGCAGTTTTTCCACTCTGTGCAGATGTTTCTACCCGGTCTTCTTCCACATCCAGATGCTCTGGGAATTGGTTTTGCTTGGGGAGGCACTTGTCGTCATGGCGCCGTCACCCGCGGAGTCATCAGATACGGTGCTGGCATTGGTCAGGTGAGTCGGAGGCGGCTGTAAGCATCTAACTGTGTCACAATAACGAGTCGTCATTTTGTAAAGTTGTATTTTACAGCTGGAACCCAGAAATAACTGACGCGTGTAGTTAAATTTATACAATCAGACCTTTTAAAATATCTTTTGTGTCATGTCCTTGGTGATTAATGAAGTACTATTTAATTACTACATTGTGGTTATTGTGGAAGCCAGCCAGATAAATTCTTATTTATTAAGTGCATGACAGACATTTCTCCACAGGAGGCTCATTCAGACCCACGTGGACTCCGACTCGGTGCAGCAGATTAATTTGACATCCTCTCTCTCCGCTGCAGCTGCATCTCTCCTCTGCGTTACTGCAGCGACTTCAGGCCCTACTTCACCATCCATGACAGCGAGTTTAAGGAGTACACAACCAGGACGCAGGCTCCGTGAGTGAAAATGAGCCTCTAGAGTTGTTGAACACCTGCAGGCGTCCGTGCAGTTGTTGGCTTCTGAGATTCTCCAGAGTAACTTAATTTGTTAACAAATTTACAGAGAGAAGTGGTTGGTGGACTGACAAACAGTCCGGCTGTTTAGTGCCGAGTACTCCTCACAATTGGAGAACGTAGTCGGGTTACATCTGGGGGTTGTGAGGCAGGTGTGAGCAGAGTGTGATTTAAAATGAAAAGCTGATTGTCTCCAGTTTTGAGCTGCTTTATTGCTGGAAAATCATATAAATGATTATTCCAATGTGTGAAAATATGTCAAGACACAGCTGGTGTGCTGCGTGGAGAGAAAACAGAATATCTGTGCCACTAAACGATGAAAAAGAACATTAATGGGGTTTTTTTGTGCACGAATATAAAAAAATTAAAGCGCAAATGTACAAAATACACAGAATTAGTTTAAATTTCAACAGGTTTTTGAGCCACATTAGAGCAGATCTAACTAATCATTAATTATGCTCGTGCTGCTACATTTATCCTTTTTTTTTTTGTCTCATTGAGTAATATGCGTGATAGATATAAGTGTGCTGCTGTTCCTGGCTGTGGGTTGTTAAAAAAAGCAGCATCAAAGACTTTTTCTCCTAATAAATAATTTGTACTGTTGATTGAACCTCACAGCGTCTCGTCCACTGAGCGTTAAATGATCTGTCTGTGAGAGAAGAGACTTCTGCTTCAAAAACATAAAACTATCTGTGGATCGGTGCTTTTCATCCTCAGAAGAAGTGTAACTGTGTAGTAGTTAAGCATTTTGTTAAAATGACTGTGATCGTATAACAGACCTGTCGCTCCGCAGGCCGTCGGTCATCCTCGGGGTGACCAATCCCTTCTTTGCAAAAACCCTGCAGCACTGGCCGCACATCATCCGCATCGGAGACATGAAGCAAGCAGGTAAACGTCACATGCAAGTCGTCTTTTAGCCTCCATGAAGCGAGCTTTAGGCCTGTACAGGACATGTCATTCATTTCCTTGTTCCCCCAACAAGTTCTTGACTCAATAAGACGTTTCTGTTCCCCACAGGAGAGGTGGCCAAGCAGATGAAAGTCAAGAAACTTAAAAACCTCAAAACGCTGGACTCTAAACCTGGTAAATATGTCAGATGATTCATTTTTACTTATTCGTTCATCTCTTTTTGACATGACCAACCACCATTGAATCGGACTGTTGGCTTACCTGCTGTGTGTCGTGCAGGTGTGTATACTGCGTATAAGCCATATCTCAATAAGGATGAAGAAATCATCAAGCAGCTTCAGAAGGTAGGAATCGTCCTTTAAAGCGGCGCGGCTGCAGGAGTTTTTGTTGAAGTATGGAGTTTGTAGCAGCACAGAAAGGATTTACACGCTATAAAGATGCTGCAGGGTTAAAAACAGGAGCGGGAAGTTTTACTTTTAAAAAAACAAAAAAAACACCTGTTAATTAAAATCTATCGGACCAGGGAGCATTTCTAGCCGCTTGTGCCCGTCAGGTGTTTCGTCGTCCTTGAACGTGCACAGCTGTATTTCACTAGTACGGGACTTGAATGTGCTACGTGTTGCTTGTCATCTCAAAGCGGAGTGGAAATGTCTGTCTCCACTGATTTCCTCTTTTATAAAGTGCAGTCATGTGATCATGGTTGAGCACGTGCTCGTCGCTGCCCTGTACACGGAAGAGCACGTCATGGCTCTGTGGTCTGATGCTGCATTAAACATTGTTTTATTTTCAGGGTGTTCAGCAGAAGAGACCTTCACCAGCACAAAATGCAATTCTGCGACGCTACTTCCTAGAGCTGACCCAGAGTTTCATCATTCCACTGGTACCCAGTCTGGTCATTTATGGATGCCCTCTGATTCCTGGTGTTTGTCCGCCTTTAGTGCACTCGTTTTTGATATCTCCAGATGAAACGGTTCTCCGTGTCTGTGTGTTTGCCACAGGAGAGGTACGTGGCCAGTCTGATGCCTCTCCAGAAGTCCATCAGTCCCTGGAAGAGTCCTCCTCAGCTACGACCCTTCATCCAGCAGGACTTCATGAAGACGCTAGAGAAGGCTGGACCCCAGCTCACATCCCGGCTGAAAGGCGACTGGATGGGACTCTATAGGTACGGACCCAAACCTTAACTATTTTATTTTAATTATCATTGTTGTTATTATGATTATTAATAATAATCATTTAAACTATTTATTTTTATCTTTTATTTGTTTTAACTTATTTCAGTTTAGGTGTATTTATATTTATATTTAATTTTTATTATTTTAAATTTATTTTTCAAATGTATTTTTTATTTTATTTTTTATTTATTTTTATGTTTTACAATATTGTAGTGATAAAACTCACTCTTAAACATCAACATTTGCAACGTTATTCGAGGACTTCCGGTTGGTTTTCAGGCATTTCCTGAAGTCTCCAAACTTCGACGGCTGGTTCCGCAACAGAAGACGAGAGATGACGCAGAAACTTGAAGCTCTGCACCTGGAGGCGCTGTGTGAGGAGGTGAGGAGAGGAGGAGGGGGAGAAGAGAAGAGGTGAGGAGAGGAGGAGGAGGGGGAGAGGAGGAGGTGGGGAGAGGAGGTGAGGAGAAGAGGAGAGGAGGAGAGGAGGTGAGGAGGAGAGGAGGAGGTGAGGAGAAGAGGTGGGAGAGAAGAGAAGAGGTGAGGAGGAGGGGGAGAGGAGGAGGAGAGGAGGAGAGGTGAGGAGGAGGGGGAGAGGGGGAGAGGAGGAGGGGGTGAGGAGAGGAGGAGGAGGGGGAGAGGAGGAGAGGAGGAGGTGAGGAGAAGAGGTGGGAGAGAAGAGAAGAGGTGAGGAGGAGGGGGAGAGGAGGAGAGGAGGAGGGGGAGAGGAGGTGAGGAGAGGAGGTGAGGAGAGGAGGTGAGGAGAGGAGAGGAGGAGAGAAGGCAGAGAGAAGAGGTGAGGAGGAGGAGTTCACATCATATATGGAAGTTCACTTAAAAGGAAAACCAACTGGTGTTCTAGATTTGTTGAACTATCGGAGTGAAATATTTGGTTCCTCACTTGATGATGTTTGACTGTGAAGCAAAAGAGGAAGAAAAACTGTGGAGACGCCATTTGATGGATGAACATCCATTTTTATGTTCTTTTCCTCTCTTTCTTTTGAGTTCTCGGCTAAGCGGTGAAGTGTTTTCATCAGCAGCCGGGAACCAGAACGATTGTGATGTGTTGACCAGCTCAGCCGCTCGGGTTCTTCGGGTGCTTCGGGTGCTTCGGGTGCTTCGGGTGCTTCGGGTGCTGGTTTATCGGATGTTTGTCCACAGATCAGTTGACCCATTCGCTTGAACGGGTCTTCAAGCTTAACTAATGCCACCGTGTTTACGGGTCTACTGGAAACAGAAACGAAACAGAGATGGTTTTTATTTGACACAAACACCTGGACTCCAACGGTCAGGTGTGGTGTAGCGCTGGAACCTCATTTATGACGACGAAACACAGAAAGTAAAGTCTGAATCAGAGTCGCTGCAGAAAGTGACGTGTTTTTGTCGTTTTCTTGGCAGCTGCTGGCTCAGTTTTGTGAGACCCGGTCTGACTCTCCATCCAGTTGTCCATCTCTCTCTTTTCATTCATTCATCTGTTTTCTGTGTGCAGGATCTTCAGCAGAGGATCCAGAAGCACACAGAGGTCGAGGCAGTTGATCTGGTTCTGAAGCTGAAAGACAAACTGGTCAGTACCACCATCCTATACCATTACTTCTACTCAGAACCGTCAGACGGTCCTGTGGAGGTCCAGAACAGATATTCTGTAGGTAGTAACACAGATGCAGATGCTGCAGCGCCGCACAGGCGAACTGTTGATAGTATTGATGTCATTGATTAACGTGCTGGCGCTTGTCTGCTGCAGACTCAGGCGGAGAAGGAGCAGCTCCCGGTGCGACCCGGAACCCTGGCCAAGCTGAGAGCCCACATCGAGGCGGTAATCCTGGCCCTACCAGAGGACCTGCAGGGCATCCTCCACAAGCCCCCGACGCCGTGACCTTTGACCCCCTCCTGTCTACGACACTAACCCCGGTTTGAGCTTGCTGAAATGTTTGCGGGGCCGCTGCAGAGGCCCGCTTTTACCCAGACTGGGTCCCAGTTTGAGGTCTTGCTCGAGTTTTAACGTAAAGAGCGTTTTCAGTGCACAAACTAAACGCCCAGCTTCTCTGACATTTACTCTCCACCTGCGCCGCTGCGCCGCGGCGGTAGTCGGACGACACCCTGACACCCCGACACCCCGGTGATGGCGTGGTCTCGAAGCGCCCGGATGGACGGGTCGTAGCTGCCAGGCCGGACCGGCCAGGCCGGACCTGCCAGGTGAAGCCCTCTGGAAGAGACAGAGCACTCGTCATCAGCGGGACGTTACTATAGAAAACAGGACGGCGCCTTCGGATTCAGCGGCCCGCCTCGCCGCCAGGTACCAGCGGTCCTCGTGGGAGAACAGCAGGCGTGTTTCAGCGTTTGTACCTCTTAACATCGTTGATTTTTACCGTGTGACTTGGCGCAGGAGTCCTCACTCTTTTTTTACCGTTTTTAAAACAAGTGCACTTCATCACTACGTACGCCGGCGCTGCCCGTCACCGCCACTCACACAGACACTTTTTATGCAAACAAGCGGAACCAAGCAGTGCTTTATGATTCAGTTTTACTGGAGGAGGCCTCATTAGAGCTCCACACACAGGTAATGAAGCACCAGCAGCCCTCTCTACCAGTCCAGATACAGCTCCCGTCTTGCTGCTGTGAAAGTTTGCTCAGGAGCCAATCACGCCGGCGTATCGGGGTCACGTGACCTCCGTCCAGCCAGCCACAGGCGTCTGAGCGTATATTCACGCTGAATGAAACGTGTGCAGTGACATTTCTCTTTTACTGAAGACTGAATGTAAAGTGGTGCGTCGGTTAGGGGTGCAGAAACCGTTTTATTTCAAATATGTTCTGGAGTCGAGCTTCATGCAATAATCTCAGAACATTTTAACATTTTAACGCAGTGGCACAAAAATAACGCTTAAATCCTTCAGAGTAAAACTAACATAGCTAAAAGATGGTTTTGCTCCTAAGTCCTTATTTTTATAAAGAAGAGTTTATTTTGAGCTCTTTGTCGGAGCAGAGTTATCCTGAACTAACCCTTCCTTTAATTATCCATCTTTATTAACTATCACTTGTTAAAATAAGACTCATAGAGGCAGGTGAACACGAGCTGCTCACTCTCAAACGTCAAGCGTGTATATGTAGGAGTTTAATTCTCAAGTAAAGGCTGATTTATGCTTCAGATGCGTTCAAACCGTGTAAATTGTGCAAAACCAAAGGTTTTGTATTTAAAGGGTCAATAATTCTGATGGTCGATTACATTTGTTCCTTGTAATTATGAATGTAAAAACGTAAAACGGGCCTCAGTCCGACTCCGGGACGACGTCGACTATCCGGCCAAATGCTGTTGCCTAGTAACGGTTTTTAAATGAGCCTTAAAGTCTCTCTGTGGCAAATGTACATCCGCAGACTTCACCGGGAACTTTACCAGCTGAACCGTAGTTTAAAGTTGCTGCTGAACGCCTTTCTTTTATTGTTGCATGTAAATTAAACAAAACATAAGACGGTTAAAGTTGAACTGACAGGACGAGGTGATGCCTGTTGCTGTTTAAAGCAGCACAAAGGACATCGATGTTCAAATGTTGGCGTTTCATTTGACGGAATATTTTATTACTTTTAGGAAACTTGCAGCATCGCGTTTGTTCTCTCAGCCAAAACCAGCCAACAGAGATGATCGAGACTCGGTAAAGTAGTAATTAAAGTAGTAATTAAAGATAAATCAGGACACTAAAGGAGAGGAGGTGCAGGAGCCAGGAGGAGGCCTCCGAGCCCCGAGCAGCACTTCAACCGGCTGCTTAAAAATGAAACGCTCCGTCTGCAGAAACAGATTTATCAAATCTAAAATAAAAAAGTTTTACAAAGCACATTTAAAACGAGCAGAGGAGTCGTGGACGCGGCGTTAACGCACAACAGTACCGAGGCGAACTACGTTCACCAAAACAACCTGAGGACCATTTCAGCAATAAAGGAGGTTGGGGGGGGGTTAATGTGAACGTGGTGAACGACTGGTTGACTGACTGGTTTCAGGCGTCTCAGCTCCTGAAACGTCACTTCTAATCTGAAGAACCAAAACAAAAGTGTTTTGTGACGTTTCTGAGGATTCCCAGTGCTGCTTCAAGGAAAAGGAAAACCACAAGTGGGATTTTTTTAAGTTTTGTGTTTTCATTTACCAGCTGAAGTTGTGCAAATTTACAGCATTAAAGTTTTAAAAACGGAATCACGTCTTTGATTACGGCTTTAGGCTGGTGAATCTGAGGTTCCCGGAACGTTCCCGGAACATTCCCGGAACCTTCCCGGGCTGCAGCGGCTGCAGCGGAGCGTCACGACCCGTTTCATTTCTGTGAAGGTGTTTGATGTTGGCATTTGTCAAACTTGTCCAACTAATTTGCTGTTTGATGTAACTTGTTTTATAAGTGTTTGAAATTTGCCTTTTTGTTGACAAATTAAGAGTGAGAGAGAAAAACATGCTGCTTGTAAAAACCTGTGACCACTATGAAAGTTTTATATTTGTTTAATGAATTTTTAAGGAGGGAGCGTCCGCTTTTGAACATAAATGTAAAATGAGGTGTGATGTATGACGGTCCTGCAAGTATTTTGCTATTAAAGCAGATGTGTAACTAAATACGAGATATCGGATGTAACTGTGTCGGGGTTGATTCTGGGAGGTCGGAGGAAACGTTGGTCAGCTACGGGTGAGGCGACGTCTCGGTGTCGCTGGTTCCGAGTCTCGGATCCGGAGCTTCAGGACAACTGCAGGTGGTGCTGTGTCGTTTGTTCCGGTTCTACATCCCCGACACCGCAGAGACGTGCTCCTGATGAGATGGTGTCCTGGGGTATCTCCTCCTACATCTGGACCAGGGCATCACTGAGCTCCCGGACAGGCTGAGGTCCACCCTGGTGGCGTTGGACGGACCGACAATGTCTCCGAGATGTTCTTCTGGATTTGGGTCAGATGAGCGTGGAGGCAAGTCAATGGTGTCAGTTCCCTCATCCTCCAGGACCTGCCTGGATAGTCTCCACGTTGTGGTGCTGCAGGAGGAACCCAGGACCCACTGCACCAGCGCAGCGTCTGACAATGGTCCAAGAAGTTCAGCTGCTGCCCAACAACAGTCAGGCTGTCGTCATCTCCAAAGCAGTGAACGATGGATCCATCTCCGAGGCTTCTCCAGACCCTGGACCTGGACCTGGACCTGGACCCTGTCATTCTTCTACCTTAATTCTTCATGTGTAAAGTTCAGGTTCGGTCCGGCTTCGGACCAGAGACGCTGGTGGACGGTACGAGGTTTAAGACGCCCACGTGTTGCGTGAGCAGCGTTTGTTAGTTATATTTAGTTTGGCTTGTTTTTGAGTCTAAGACGGTCGAAGGACGCGTGGAGGGGAGGAGTCACGGTTGTGGGCGTGGAGCTTCTGACCTGCAGGCGCGTCGACGACCTGGGACGCTGGTTTGTTTTCATCTTTACCCTCGAGGATGTACCTTCAGATTGATTTTATTTTATTTATGTTTTTCCACTTTCAATAAAACAAACAGATTCAAATGCTGCATTTAAAGTTAAAACTTACAAAAAGAGTTTTAGGCACAAATCTTTTAATAATGCACCAAGTTATGAAAACAGTAACGTGTTTAGAGAAATGCAGTTAAAAGCTCAGCCTGTTGAATGAATGGCAGGCTTTTACTGAGACGCTCATTTTGTACTGATAATCACACTTTAACAGAATAAAACGTTGATTAGATGTGGATTGTGATTAATTAATGGCCCTTGTTCTCTTTAAATCATTCTCTCCTCTTTTACATCACACTGAAAACCTTCTTGCTCTTCTCGTCTTTCAGGTGACGCACTTGTGGTCTTATCTGCCGCTCGTAGACGTCCTCCAGTAACACGTCTCCTCTTGCGAAGTAGCGGATGTGGGACCAGGTGAGCACGGAGCCTTGGTACGGCCTAAAAAACACAAACCCAACCTTTACTTGTGCACTTAAAGCTCTCCAGCCTCTAATATGGGAATGTTGCCACCAGGTTCACTACCACACTGATGTTCTGCATCACTACTGCCGTTTGCCAACTGCAAATAAGTAAAAGAGGAGGATGACTAAAAAAAGGGGGGAAATTAAAGAGAGGGATCCAGGTGTTCTCCTGCTTTCAGCACTGAGCAACACCATCCACCCCAACCTGGGGTAGGGGGCAAGGCCAGGTCAAGGCGAGGCCAGGGCCCGAGAGGCCAGATCAAGTTTAGACCAAGTCAAGGGTATTATTTGTCATTTGTTCGTCGTGTTGTTAAATACGTCATACCCGTAGGAGCCTCCGCTCATGTAGAAGAGCACTTCCTTGTAGCGGAGAGGATAATCCCACACCTGGACGTCTGTCAGCTGTCCATCGAAACCTGAGAAATTAATCTCAGGTTCACCTGACCACACATACTGAGCACACACACGGCACAAATTGGAGACAATGCAGACAAGAAACGTTCATCGAAAAATAATCACACAAAGATGTGGCTGTAATTTCACCAGGATCTCACCCGGTAAGGCAGCAGCTTCCTGATGCTCATGTTGGAGTTGGCAAACATCTGGGCCACATTTTTCCTGGAGTCCATGCTGAGACAGATGTTGGTCCACATGTTCTCTCTGACGTCTGGCCAGAGCCTGATGCGAGGCTGCAGGACCGTGGAGTAACCGTAATATGCAAGCACAAAAGAGGAGTCTTGACTGATGCTCAGCTTCAGAGGGGTGCTGGACGGACTGAGACTGAAGAGCGAGAGGCTCCTCATCTGAAGGTTGTCGGCGATGAACCGGAAACACACAGAAACACCTGCAAGAAGAGACACAACAACACACACAGCAAGCGCAGCCGTCCTGTTTGTGGTCAGACGTCAACTACAGCAGCTTCAAAAAGACAAAACTTTTTTTTTTTTTTTTTACTCAAGTAAAATCTTAACTCTTTACCACAGACAAAACTTGTTTCAGTTATTAAAAATAAAAAAACAACCAGAGAAGACTTTTACTTGTAGTAAAATAGAACTTCAGACTTCCTTTTTAGATGTTTTTTTTACTGTTCTTTCACTTTCATTGCTGAGTACAGTCTCTGAGGATCTTCTATGTTCTCATGAGGGTCTCACCTCTAGATGGCAGAGCTGTGGTCCAGGGGGGGTAGGTCTTGGTGGCGGTGGTGCTGGTGTAGTGTGCGGTTACTGGTGCGTGGGTCGAGCTGATGGGGTGGCTGGTGGGTGTGTCGTACAGGGGGGCGTCTCTCCTGACTTGATCTGGTGCAGGTAACCAAGTAGGACGAAAGTACGGTGCATAGAAGAGAAGCCCGCCGTTATAAAGACTCAAGGTGAACATCTTCTCCTCCAAGTTTACTGCTGAACTTCCTGGATGAGGAAACAAAGATGCAAATGTGGAGCGACAAGGTCCCGTTTTTACTCAGGTGACGCCTCCAGATGTTACCGTGCAGGTGTACCTACCCCAAACTGTTGCATGTGCAAGCCCACAGCAGTGAACCACCAACAGACCCACCTGTTTTCAGTGACGTCGGGTTGATTACTGCACTAAACAGGGGGACCGATGTTTGGTTTATTAGTAGGAAACTGTGAAACTCCATGTTTGATTCAATATTTTAACGTGTGTGTGTGTGTGTGTATGTATATGTATGTATATGTATATATATATATATATATATATATATATATATATATATATATATATATATATATATATATATATAAATTGAGATTAGTTTCACGAGAGAAGAAATTTTAAAGACATACGAAAAGTAAATTCTCTTTTTATTTCCTTTAGTGGCCGGAAGGATATTTGTCCATCAGTTTAATCCTGGTTTGGGCCGCGATGCAACAGGAAACTCTGGGATAAGCTTTTAGCAGCTGTAACTCAGTAATAAAACAGAAAGTTCACCTGTTGTCCACGCAGCATCAGCAGCAGCAGCAGCAGCAGCAGCAGCAGCAGCAGTGGGAGCAGGGCGGTGATGAGCAGGTGAGGAACCGGTGAGGACCAGCGCCGACGTGAATACACAGACGGCAGCCGTGACCGCGGGGAAGCGCAGACGCCTGCTCTTCATCTTCATGATCTCCATCTTCCTGCTCTCCAGCCTGACCAGAGTCTCTGCAGATGAAGGTCCGAGTGAGCCGATTTCTGCTGCAAACACCCGAGACGGTCCACTTTCAGTTCCGGTTCCTGCGCCGGACGTCGCTTCAAGTTTCGTTTCTGCAGCCTCGAAATCAGCGCTCTGACTCGCCGGTTGAGTTAGTACTTTATTTAATCACTGAAAAGCCTTTTTACTCATCATGACACCGAAACAACAACCACGGGAACATATTTACAGCTCAAAACCATCACTCCTTTTGTGTTTTCTGTCTGTAAAGTGCAGATCCAGCCAGAGTTTTTTAAACACCTGGTTACAGTAAAAAAAAAAACAAAAAAAAAACACACACACCCTAAAGGAAATATACTTTTTTCATTTCCAAGCAGTAACTGTCAATTTAGGACATTAAAACATTTCTGCTACTTTTAATTCATCGCACATGAAGACATTTGTTTTCCAGATGCTGTGCTGAAGTCTGACTAAAAGGATGAAATTATTCGTTTTTCCACATGTAACAATAATCATTAAAAAAGGAAAATAATGAATAAGACCCTAAACTTGGACCCGCAGTCATGCTGATCAACTTCCCCGTTCAGCAGAAACACTCGGACATTTTTATTAGACAAAAACCGATTTAAATCACACCATTTATAACCAAACAAGAAATTTCCACAGGAAGCTCATTAAAAAGAACAAATAAAAACAAATTGTTCTTTCGAAAAATCTTCAGGAAAAAAAAACAAAAAAAAGTAAAATAAACAAGTATGATGACAGAAAAGTTTGTTTGTATTTAACACGCATCAATCAAAACTGGTAAAAAGACAAACGCAGAGAGAAACGTGTCTGGACCTTCGTGTGTTCGAAAGTCTTCGCGGTAAAACCATTTAACGGGACGTGGCGTCGGGCGCGAGCGTGCTTAAACGCGAGAAGGTCGAACACGCGCCGCGCTCGTGAAGTCGGCGCCGCGCCGCGCCGCGCCGCGCCGCGAACGAAGACGAACACGTGACGTCCGTCTTAACCAGACTCGGAGACCCCGCGGAGACCTCCAGGGACATCCAGGAACATCCAGCTTTGGCACCGGGACCTTGGCGAAGGCCTTCGTTGGGAATCAAAAGCACTTTCATTGTCGCTCAAATTCAAACACGGAGGTGCAGGATTTAACTCGAGCAGATATTGGCGCGGGTTCAGCTCACTTTTGTGTCACAACAAGAAACATTCACAACTAAATCTAACTTGCAATTCCATCAAATAAACTAGAAAAAAAAGTCTCGTCAACCACTCGCAGTCACGTGTCTGACGTGGTTTAGATAAAAATGTCACCTGATAAAATCATCATTTAATATTAAAAACCAAGCGCGTTAGAGGTTCACATATCTTTAGCCGGGGTTTTGAAGCTTCGGGATCCAGGTCCAGTCATCTTCTGTGATATGTTCTAAACGACCAACGGCCAAAGGGCCGAAACCGTCCGAAGTTTCGTATGACTTTTCTTTCTCAGTTCAACAACCGTTCGGTAAACAGTTTTAAAGTTGGTGGGTTTGTTGCAGGATCGGATCTCAAGGGAAGCAGTTTTGAACTTGTTCTAGATTTTTAAAAAATATTTTATTTTATTTGTGCCACAACTACTGATCGGCTTCGTGTGATGCGTTCAGGGAAAACTGGACACAGCGGGTCAGGTTCAATCAGTAACCAGAAATATTCTGTGAGAAACTTCTATTCATCTCATAAACATATTTTTTAGTGTTTTCTGTGTCATATATTTAGTATTTTTTTTCCCGGTTCACAGTGAATCACTTTAATTTTACAACAATTCAATATAACGGACGTGTCATCAAGTGTAACAGGACTGTTATGTACAAAGTACATGTCATTTTTAGGAAAGGTTATCACTTTTTTAAAGTATGTTATGAGACATGAATGAAGAAATTCAGAACAAAAAGTAGGCGGTCTGAAAAGTGCTCTCACTGATTTTCATCTTTGTGCTAGAGAAGGCTGATCGTGAAGTCTGGAAGGACAAAGGGTGAAGCAGAGGAGCTCTGCAGGTTTCAGGTCAGACCCCCCTTCGGATGCGGCGGTGAAGTCATGCTTGGCGCCCGGATCCTCCTCAGTGCCGAGTCTCTGAGTCAGACTGGTCGTCGTTGATGTGGGACAGAACGAGCAGATGAGTCCAAACTTACTTCAGCTGGATTTGACTGACAGCAGGGACGGGGGACCACGAGAGCTAAACGACACTTCAAAGGTACTCAAATATGCCTTAAAATGAAATTCAAACCAATATTTTACTGTAAAGTGACTTTTCCTGCCTGTAGGTGTTTTACGCAGGTGAAGGGGCGGGGCTTTAGCGTCATCTGTCCTGAAAAATGCTGCCGAAGGTGGTGCTCATCTCAAACGGGAGGATCATTTTTCACTCCCGCCTGTCCTGTCAGGTGTTTTTTCCAAACACACAACCAGTCAAACTGGCTGCTGCGTTACTGCTTTTATTTTTGTTAAGCTTCAGCATTCAGTACGTTTGGGGGGGGCGGTGCTCTGCAACCTCATAGTTAAAGTTGGTTGTTCCAGTACTTCTGATTGTGGTTCTTCTAAAGAGTATTTTCACTTTTCTGGCTGTACAGGTGGCAATCTGAGGACTTGTCACATCCGCATTGAAGACAGACTTCCAGGTGAGTGTGCCGTCTTGATGCACTGCGGGGGAACGACATCTCACTACGCCACGCCGATGCATTTACCGTCTCAAAACCCAGACACAAGTGTCGTACTGAGGGAGTACAGTCTCTCTTGTGTTAAAAGGTCAGAGGAAATTCAAAAGTAGTTCCAAGGACAAAGAAGGGAAGTCGACTTCAGGGGGCTGCGCTAAACAATGACCAGGAACACAACACGAGCTTTCAGATGCCATAATCTCACTGTGAAACGCATCCAAACAGCTGTTTTTTATCCCTGAAATGCTGCTGAAACTGCATTTAGGGAGGGGAAACGGTAGAAAACCTTGTGACCTGCAAATGATCAAATACACGCAGATGCAATGACTCAAGACTTCCTCCTCTCAAGACTTCCATCCAGCCACAAGTTTCACTTCATCTCAGTCATGCACAGACCCACGGGCAGATTTTTGTTTTTTTTGTTTGTTTTTTTACTATGTAAAAAGTGGCAATAGCTGAATAAGCATATATGGCATCTGCAACGGTTGCATATTTATCATTTTTACCTAAACGGTCTTTGAAAAGGTTTTTTTGTGTTTTGATTGATGCACCTGATGACTGAGGGTCGATTCTGATGGGAACACGTGAGAGCAGCAGCTGCAGGGCCAGAATTACATGTCAGCTTCAGGACAAACTTGAACTCTTTAAGATGCCAGTCGAATGAAACAGGAAAGACTAGGTGCTCTGTCTTCTCCTGAACATCTTGACTGTTTCTATTAACATCTGCAGCACTTTAAGACCTCCTGGTGGTTGGAGAAGGTGTCTTGTCGTGCCTAGGTGCCCTTGAGCAGGAGCTGACACGGACACGGTCCAGATCTGCCTCGGTTGTTTTCTTCCGGGTCTCTTTCAGATCTTGCTTCATTATACCACATTTGCTGTTTAATATTAGCTTTTCTTACAAAAAACAAAAATAAAAAAACTGAAACTTGCAGGTACATTTGTAGTTAATGTTTTTTTCTCCCTACAGTAGAGCAGGTATAAAAGCGGCCAGACGTTTCCTTGCCTCCGCCCTTCCTCCTCTTATAGCGAGGGAGTGTTAGGTTAATCCTGCATCTTGAGAGTGACGGCCTCCACCTCAAACGTCGGAGTCCAGCAGAGAGGAAATGCACGTTTTTCATTCCCAGGTAACCCGGGCGGCCGGGGGAGGTTTCCCTCCTCGCATTCCTGAGCTGCTGTCTCAGCTGCATACCAGCTGGAAGTCTCCTGGGAGCCAAAAACATGCATCCTCTGACTGCCGTTAGGCTTCGGACTCACCCCTCTTCTTCCCTTCCTCCCCAGCATCGCTGTCCTCTGATTGGCTGTTGCTAAGAACCAGGAACTGTCCATCAGGGGCAGGCGTGTTGGCCGGACGACTTGAGGCGGCGATCAATCGGCTCTGTTCCTCTAGATCCTGCAAGTCAGAAAGATAAATCAAAGTAACCCCATAGTGACGTGATGCCGATCTGCTGAGAGCTTATTTAAACGTTGGATTAGTTTGGAGGTAATAGATTACTTTTTCTATCTGTCTCTGCTTGCTCAGTTCCTCCTGCTGTTTCTCTTTGGCCTTGTCTTGCTCCTTCCTCTTCTCTGCTGCTTTGCGGTCCTGCACAACAACAGGATGACCAAAATAAAACAGCTGCAACACAGCTGAATGAGTATTAACTGCAGCAAGAGGCCAAGAAGCTCAGAAGTCTCACCATCTCTGAGTGGAAGGCGATCTGCTTGGCCAGACCGATGCTGTCACAGATCTAAACGCGTGCACAGACAGACAGGTCAGACGCACACAGCAGTGTCAGTCAGCAGGATAAACACAGAAACAGACTCTCAACCTTTTCTCCATCATTGTTGGACTCAAAGATGTAGCAGACGGCTCGGCTGTCACCCCGCCCACCCGCCGCCTGCAGAACGAAACCAAACAGCCTCTTGTTGTCCTGATGGGGCGAACACTGGACCACACTGGACAGCGGGAACTGCAGGAGGACAGAGGAGGACGACATGAGCAAAGACGAGGGGGGGGGCACCTAGAGAAATGTTCAACCAGGGAGACGGAGGTCGTCTTACCCTGAGTCGAGTGACCTGCGTCTGAGGATCGATGAGCCTAAAACCAAAACAAACATTATTGTCTGAGGTCCAACCAGGCGATAAAGACACCAGCTTTTAATAAACGGCCGATCCCTTTTACAAAGTTTTCCTTTCACGACTGCTGAAGGAAAACTGTTTTATGTTGTTTCCATCAATTTTTTTTTTTTTTTTTAAGAAAAGGATTCATAAAGAGATAAAGTCTGGAGTCAGAATTTTATTTAGAGACAAACGGTTGAAGTCGCCGTGTGAGGGCTTTACTAGGCTGGACGATATTCCTCACGTTCCTGTTTCACTTTGAACAAAAACCAGACAGAACAGCTGTTTTTAACACATGATCTGATTTAAAGGCGATCAAACCGACTGTTCAATACATTTTATTTCTCTACCATTTTCACGTAAGACTTTTTATTAACCCATTAATTTTATTTAAAGCCACCTGCCAATCCAATTTGTTCTCTATTTTTTTCTTTTCTTCCAAATAAACACATGCTTGTTCATGCAGGTGTGTTGTGAATTAAATTAAATGAATAGATTTCATACGTTAATGGGATCATAACCAGACTGAAGCGGACTGGGAAAATCTAGACTTGTCTGCTTTTCTTGTGAATCAGCGTAATATAAAATAAAACCAGCACATCGAAACAAGACTCGTGTTCTTAGAAGATTTACACGAAACAGACAAACGGTTGTCGTCGTTCTCACTTGAGGCATTCACAGGTGACCAGCAGGTGGGACTCCGTCATCCTGAAGATGTTGTGGATGGCTCTGGCAGCCAGGATCTGCCTCATGGTCTCAGAGATGATGTCCGCCGACTCGGTCGTCTTCACCTCCATGGAGCCGAGGAAGCGAGCGATGAACAGTTGGTGGAGGATCGAGTCTGCAGGACCGGAAGAATAAACATATCTGTCTCCTGTTCCACTGAGGGTCAAACATTTGGTTGAAACGTACCATTACAGTCAATATTTACACTTTTTATCCATTGTTATTTATGTTAATAAATAAAAGATTAGGTAGGTGGGTTATGAATGTGGAAATACATTCATGCCCCTCTAATGATCAAAGAGGAAAAAAAATAGAAAAAAGTGTTTTATCTTTGCTCTCTGTGCTTCACTCAATATATTCATCTGCTTTAAATTTGTAAACTGAAACAGCTTTGAATCAATTCACTTTTTAATGAATTCTGTAAATTGTTTGTTGTGGTTGTGTAAAAACTGCTTACGACTTACTGCCCTCCGGCCACAGGGGGCAGCAGTGATCCAAATACAATTCAAAACTTTCTCCACAGTAATGAAAGTGGAACAAGACTGGAGTTGAAAGCAAGAGAAAACATGAATAATTATTTTCCTTTAAAAACAACCAAAGCGAATGTACCTTCACTGTCTTCTGGGGTGTTCTCTCCAGACTCTCCAAACGGATTACTCCGTCTGTGCACACAGATGCAGACAGGTCAGATGACAGATGACGTAACCACTACTCGTCCAACCAAAAGCATGATCAAAGCCTCACACCAACCGGTGTTTGCATACTGGCATTCTGGGACATTTACGTACACGTCGACTAAAGTTCCCTTCCACGTCCCTGTGACAGGGCCACATGATCGGAAAGTTGTTAGAAATTCTCACAATTCTCACTCGGTTACAGAATAAGAGGGATGGCCCTTAGATACAAAACTGGTCTCTCCTGGTTTACGCCTTTTTGTCCGCCCCGGGAGATGGAAAGAAGAGGTGATCAGATTTTCGCTTTCTGGAAAGCGTCTCTAACATACAGGCACCCAGACAGAGAAAAGGGGGAAAGATTCTGACAGAAAAGCCGGGATGTGAGGGCCTATATTGCTCTTTACAACAAAAAGGAACTGAAGTACCCTCAACCTCAAGCAGGCTTTTTCAACCACGTATATCCCTAAAACTGTTAACACACACATGCTTTCAGCAGCTCCAACGCTTGCGTCGATATTCCACATTTATGAAATGCATCTAAATTTAGCATCATTTGTACGATTCCCCACCCACCTGCCGGACTGGGCCGCTGTTTTGCTCTGTGCCGAGTTCTCCTCGCTGACGGGGGAAATGATGTCAAACTGGATGGGCGTTTCTGGGGCAACCAGAGCATCCAGGGAAAGCACAGATAGAGCGGGTGACGGCTCAGATCCCACTGAGCTGATGCTGCTCGCTCTGGCTGTTCTTCCTTTACTGGAATAGAGAAGGTTATGAAGGTTTGAATAAATCCACCTCCTTACACACGCACACACACACACACCCCTACCTGCTGGGCCTCATGCTCTCATGCCTCTGTTGAAAGGATGGGGATGGCGTTACTGCTTCGAGGGCGGTTTGGTTCACTCTGGCCGCCAGCTCCTACCAACAACACATCAGTGCAGTGTTGATGTTTTGTTCCAGGTTCAACAGCTGACTACTTTTACTTTAAACTTGATGTGCACCATCACTACACATGATGAAGAAACATCTCAGCTATAACTGAGTCTGGAGCAAGTGCGTGGACTATTTTAGTCCATGCAGAGATGCGCTCAGGCATGTTAGTCCCCATCTTTCACTTAAGCCTTCGTCTCCTCTCACATATTTGCAATCCACAAATACACACTGATCCTCTTGTTCTCCAGCAGTGAAGACATTTTGTTGGTCCGCTTCGTGTCTAGAGGAGATGTAGGAGGGCACCACCTTTGCATTTGTGCACCATGCAGTTACATTTTGGGAAATATTTAACCAGTTTTATAAAGTTTGCACCTTCAAGACTGTCTTATCTGGTAGTTTTGATAATCACTGACTCCAGCGGTCTGTCAGATGGTAAAATAAATGACACCACCTGATCATTTCTATACTTTACACGTAAAACTGTTTGTTTTTTTAAACAGGTTTTTCTGAAAAGGTAAATCCTTCTAATTCTTCCTCATAAAAGGAAGATGTGCATTTGAAATGTGTCGAATGGACACGGACCTCTGCGTTCTCACTGAGGTAGATCCTCTTGGAGATGTTGTTGATGGTGGCGATCCACTGTTGGAAGAAACAGCAAAGACAAAGTGTAAGTAAAAAAAAAAGTTAACACAAAGCAGGTTAGATGGATCAAGACGTTTTACCTCCTCGCAGTCCTTCCTGCTCTCCGCCTGCAGGGTCACAACTCTGACAGGACACACAGAGGAAAAGAACGACATAAATCCCATCACTTGGGGGGAAAAAAAGCATCAGAGAATCATTAAAATTAGTCCTCTCACTTTTTTCCATCAAAGGAAGTGACCTGAAAACAAAACCGGCGGTCGTCACTATCAACGGCCATGACGGAGCAGTTGTCCAGGTCTGTGACCAGGCCACCCGCCACCTCACCGCGGCCTTGCTGCATTAGGTTTCCGCCCTGCGTGAAGAAGTACTGACGCTCCCAGGATGACGACACCAAGCCCGTCTTACTGCGAGACAGATGAGCTGCGTTAATCCGCTTATGTGTAATATGGACGTGACAGGATATTTTACAATTTCAGCTCTGAAATCATTCACGGTTGCTGCCTTTTACTTCTTGGATCACATGGTATTATTATTTATTACTTATTTATTGGTTAATGCAATGATTTTTAACAACTGTACATGTCGCAGTGGTCATTGTCAGGGATGCCGTTGGAGATTACATTTCATTTACAAAAGAAATATTTTCTTACTGCAAATAATTTGTTACTGTGACTGAAGTGCATCAACGAGCAGAGTAATCATACATACATAATCTCATACATAATCTTCTGTGTCGGTGGGTGGAAGTCTTTAGTCGCAGATTCTAAAACGAGCATCATTATGTCTCCAAAAAGGCTGAAAAACACTGGGTTAATGGAATAAAGTGGTGTAGTCTTATTTTGATAAGAATATACTCAAAATCATGAAGTTTTGAGTTAAATGGAAGTCTGTGGTAACACACCTGTAACTGAAGAAATCAACACTGCATCTCTTTAAACAAGACAGATAACATTTTCCTCCAAATAAAAATAATAATAAAAAAGTAGAAAAACTGGCTTTAGGAGCTAAGTGCAACAGGAATTGACCAGATGTTGACTCGTGGTAATTCTCCACAAAGCACAGATGTGAACACCACAAAGTCACCATTTTATTTCATTTGTTAGGTCAAAACTGCAGAAGTAAAAAGACAAATGTTTCATTCTTCCTTCCTCATTCGATGTTGCAGAAAACCGAGTCAACAATACTGGAGTGTAAACTGTGGTGGCCTTTGTGCGACTTAAAAAAACAAGTGGCGAGTCACACAGCTCAAGTGTGACGAGAGCAGCTCCCGATGATGCTCTGCACTCTTCCCTGGCCTGGCCGACTGTGTGTGTATTATATCTGTTTTTTATTTTACTTTTAAGAGAGCTAAAGTGACAATAACCTTGCACACACAGCTTCATCCAGACTTTCTCACAGTTTCGGAGGAAGTTCATTGTTGTGTCCACACTGCAAGATCACAACCTAACAGCAGTTCAACAATCTGCTGATGTCAAGTCTTTTACCTGATGAGACACATTCATTGGTTGAATGTGAAACCACAACACCAAAACCTGTCAAATTACAACCAAATTCACAAAAAGAAATGTTCTGATCATGATTAACGTTGGCTATAATGTTAACCACAACAAAACAAATAAGAAAGGAAACTTAAGTTTTGTGTTATTTGAGTGACTGCAGATTTTGACTTTTGCACCTGCATGAATAAATAAACACCATTAAACATAAAGACAAAGAGACTAAAAATATCACTGTAGAATCCTTAACATGAACAAAAATCGTGAAATTGTGCGTGACCTACTTGCGGATGTACAAGTATCCCTGCTTCCTGGTCAGGCTGCGACAAACAGGTGAGTGGGCGGGGTCAGGGTCACACGGCACATACAGGGGGTCACACGACCTTTCCATCTGCTGGATGGTCTGCTGCATCTGCCCCACCTCTTCCTCCATCTCCCGACGCACACTGCACACACGTTCACGTCTTCATCTTACAGCTGTGGCCTTTCATCTTGAAGAATTTCTTAAATGAAGACATTTTAGGGTCAACGTGAAGAAGGCTGAACTCTTACTTCTGGACGCTGGTTCCTATCGTCCCCAAGAAATCCTCCCACTGCTGGGTGAGATTTTCTGAGCCCAGCTTGAAGAAACTGATCTGAATAAAAACAAAGGGGTAAAGAAACGGCAGGCGCTGCTCAGAGCTGGTATTGGACTGACGTGTCTGTGTAGCTCTGATATCAACGACCACATCCAAACATCACGCACACGTGTGGGTACCTGAGCCTGCATGTAGCCAAGTAGTGGCTCCAACAGAGCCGTCTTCTTCTTGTACTGCAGCATGTTCAGAGAGCAGAAGTAGTGCATCATGGTCTGGTGCTGTTTCTTGCGTGAGGTATAGACGTCCTCCACCACCTCTGCCCGCACCTGCAACAAACAAACTTGACTTTTCTTTCAGGAAGAAACCAAATAATATCATCTGCTGAGATGATATTTAGCTGAGAAAACCACTTTGCTTTAAGGAAGCTACTGGTTTGAGAAACGTGAAACGTTCAGCATCCAGACAGACTCTTCCTCGTACTACAAACCAACTGAAGAGACATTAGATGTACGGCTGTGTTGTGTGGAAAGAAAATCAGGTACCTTGTCATTGTCCCTCCTCTTGGACAGGCGACTGTATCTGTTGATGGCGGTGTCATGATCTGCAGACAGAAATACAGAAACAAGAGCTGTATTTGAATGCTTAACATCTTCACTATCCTTACTCAAAAAGAGGGAAAAATACTATAAAAAAGAAAACTAAAAGTGAAAAAACACTGCAGACCAAAGAGCATTTCATTCACGCTGATCATTTATTATTAAAATGATATTACTACTCTAATGGTATTAGATGTAACATAAAAGAATAAAGTTCATCATCATTATATAATACAAACTATTGTAAAACAAAACTGGAGTATTTTACCACAGCTTGAAGCACCATTATATGATTTTCATCATTAGTTTGTGTAACTCAAGTTGATGTTGTGAGACAAGTTTCAACAACGCTCCAGAGGCTTCGGGCGAGTAAGACGCATCGGCCGCACGACGCATCAACTCAAAGATTGATCCGATTTGAGAAAACGGATGCTCGTCTTTGTGGAACAGCACAAACTGATCATTATTTTTAAATGCAGCTTTAAGTAGGTACATCATCTTACCATCACTAGCTATCTGGAAGACTTCTTTCAAGGTAAGGATCTCTGGAAAAAGACAGAGACAAAAAAAACAAAAAAACAAAAGAAAGTTATAACATGATCAATATTTGTTCTCATCTTAATACTGCTGCACAGGAAAAAAAAACAGCCTCCTTCCATCATTTTTGGAAACATTGGTTTCCAAAACTCTCCGTGCTGAAAGTTGGATACAGTGTGGGAGATTATACATGACGGGCCAACCCTGACTGAATGTCACCAAATCTTCTGGAATATTTCTGGACTCTAAGGTGAAGTAAAGTTTTTTTTTCATTAGACTGTTATTCCAACAAACGTCTCCCTGTCTAGTGTATGTGGACTGTTCAACAATAATTAAAAAAAAAAAAGAAAAAAAATCCCATGTCATTTGCTATTCTGAAAAGGAGCATCTTACCCTTCAGGTCTCTCTCTTTGAACTGAGTGATGGGAAACATCATGGCATCAGCAAGCTGAGTGGACAAGACAGCATGACAGGAGCTCAGCTGGAAAGCAAGAGAGGAGAAGGTGAAGGGGAACAATCAATCACTGTACGTCCTTTCCCGGACAAGAAAAAAAAACTTCCACGACAGCACCCAGAGATGATGTGTATTTACTGTCTCTCACCTCATCAATGACTTTTGCAAACTGCTGCAGGGTAGAGCTCATCACCTCATCGTCGCCCCCTAGAGGAAAACGCTGCACACATCATCAAGAGGACAGAACGATTAGGACAAAGACCTCACCGAGAAAAGTGTGGTACAGGCATGTCATACACAAGGAACTACACATTAAACTCACGGCAAAGGAAAGTCAAGTACCTAATTATTAGGAAATAAAGTTCAATGTTGACCTGAAGGTGTTACAAACACTGAGCCAAGGGCTGATCAAACAAATATATACAAACTAGAAAGGATGTCTTGATTTACGCGTGAAGTGTTGGGTGGTGTAGTGAATAAAGAGAGGTGTAGTAAAGGCAGATGCGTGTGAAGCAACAGATAAGGCAGGTGTCTATGGTTAAACTGATAAACGCGGCAGTGATAAAACTGATGGGAGGCCTTACACAGCTGACCATCCCTGGCTTTCGTTCTCTGGCTCTTGTAACACCAGGAGCTGGTATGACAAGGCCGCTGGCTAATTTTATCAAGTTGTGGCAATTATTTTACAGTGTGGCCTCTCACTGGTGTTGCTGGAGTTACACTACTTTTCAGGGTTGGAGGATAATGCTTTAAAGAAACAGGGAGCTGGTGCCTTACAACTGAATTTAGATGCCAGAATTTCAAAGTTCCCAACAGGAAATTCCTACAGTACGTTCTCCATCCCAGAAGTTTATTTCAGTGTTGCAGAATATCTGAAGGTTTCCAATATTTCTACTGGCAAAGGACAAGGTCACGGGGAGTGAAAATCGAGCCAAAGAGTCTTGTGACGTTTGTATTTCAGAAACAGACTGTGAGCTGAATATCTGACGAGCAGGAAGGGCTCAAAAGAAGAAGCTCAAAATGCTACCTGCCACAGCAAAATGAAAATAAAGATTTTACTGAGTGGATGTTGTGATGTTTTTTATGGACAATATCAAATGTCCAAGATGCTCATACTTTAACAAATTCTATAATCACCAAATCTGAAGAACCAGAAGAATAGTTTTTTCTATGATTTAAATCTACTGAGGAAACTGCTTTTTCTCTAATACAAAACATTTCTACACAATTCACCAACTTTAATATAAAACTTGAAAGAAACTTTTATTTTTTTCCCCTATAAATGTCATTGTTGTACATCTGTGTTTATTTTGTCTAGATTTTGGGCTTTGTAACACTGGCTCTACAAATATTCTTCATTATTATTTTTATTATTAAGGTCAAACATCTATTTCAGAAAGCAGGTTAATTGAAAATTCTCTGTTTAAAACAAAATGAGGGAAACTCTGGGATTTCTTTTCCAGAGTGAAGGTTAAAAAAACTCTGTTTCTGAAATACAAGCCGTTTTTCTACTATCGAGCCAAAACCGAGCCTACTGAGGGCGAGCCGGGCCAGGTGCTCTCCCATTGGTGGTTCCCTCATTCTTAAGACAAGCCAGGCCGAAGATTAAATGTGCTAAAAGCCCCTGGCCTCAATCTGCACACAAAACACAATCACTCTTGTTTCCACTGTCAGGCCATCATGCTGCCCCCTGACCTACCCATAATGATTATTCTGACCTGAGCATCATTCACTTTAATTCAAAAATACTTAATTAATCTCCAACAAAGATAAATATAGCAGTAGTTTTTAAACTCTGGTCTCTTCTGAGATCAATTGTAGATGGGCATTTCTGTGAGCAGGAAGGATCTCCTCATCAGACTGAAGACACTCGGTTGCTGAATCACTGTGCTGAGAAGACGATGCTCAGCATTGTCCATGATCTTCGTCTTATGAAGTATCCTCCTTTGCACAATCAGCTCCAGAGGCTCCAGAACAGAGCCGGCCTTCTTGATCATTTTGTTCAATTTCTTTAAGTCACTGGCTCTGATGCTGCTTCCCCAACAGAAGCGATTTACACTCTCCACAATGAAAAAAAATATTTTTTTAGGCTCAAGGACCAAAGCTTCCTTAAGAAGTTAGGTCTGCTATTATCAATTTCCTTTGCAGTTTACTAGATATATCCACAATCCAACTGTCATCGCCTGCATCCAACCAAATTATTTGAGTCCCTTTGCATTTGGATCCAGCATTATGTGGGATGTAGCTGTTACTAGATATATAAAACGTGTGTAATAACAATGAACGCGTCTTATGACAGATGCATTTGATTAAACTATTTGTTCATACTCCTGCATTTTTAGATGTTTTCTGTTGCATCCGGGTTCTTTCACCTGCCAGATTGCTCATCAATGAAATATTAAACTTGCACATTCACACACAGCAATTTTGTCTGACACCAATTTTCTCTCCTTCAGTGTGACAGCAATAGACGTTTGTTTTTTTTTAAATATAAAATATATAGACATATGATTACTTTTTGAATACACAAAGTGCAGAAAAGTAGGCGAGCCATTGTTTCTGTGATGTCGTTGTCATGGTGAATCTTCATGTCAGGGCTCTATTGATGACGGGTTTTTTTTAGAGACTATGTGGAAGCGCTTAATCCAGGCATAGCTTATTGATTTAATTTAAAACACCTGATTTCAGACTGGAAACTCCTTTCTGAAAAAGGCCCCGGTGTAGAGTAAGAAGTGGCCTACCTGCTTGTCGTACTCTTTCAGCAGCCTGGAGGTCAGGTGTGTCGCAGCGCTCAGCTCATTCTGAAAGAAAAAACAGCAGCACTGACCAGCTGGAGGCACCATCCAATCAGTAGTGACTTAGTAATGTTGCTTCACAAGAACAAACTAACGACACTACTTCTATGTATCAAAAAATACGTGTGGTGTACCTGTGCGTCATAAATCCTTTGCATGGCCTCATAGAGCTGTGTGCAGTAGTTGGAGATGGCTGCAGTGTCCTCCTCAAACACTCCCAGCAAACTGCGTGTCTTTACACAGAAAGCACAAAATAAGCCTGCTGGAAATGTCAGCACCAACAATGGCACATCTTATCAAAATCTCCACATGTAATGTTTCTAAATGATCCCTTTGTTACACTGCAAAGCCTCACGCACTATCTATGCAAATCCACACCTGCTGCTTGTTTACCCAAGGTGTCGCTCAACAGTATTTTATGCTTTTGGTTGGCAATCATCTGTGAAAAATAAGATAAATAAATGTGGACATATGAAGTATTGCTGGAAGCTTAATGCTTTGTTTAAAAAGTGACGTGGCAGCCAAATTTCTATGTAAGAACCGAGTTGTAAGGGTGCACAATGCTGGTAAATGTGTTTAATTGATATATATGGGATATGGGATCACAAGCCAGGTTGCCAACAATAATAACTGTCAGCAACCTGATAGTATATTATTTCAATCTTATGAAATTATTATAATAATTCTGGAATTACAGTGCATCGTTTTTGTACCAGCATAGCTGGGAGCCGAGGGGCCTCATGGTACACCATAACTACCATGATATCAGTGAATTTAAACAGCTTATACTTTCAAAACGTCTGCTGATTATTTTAGGACTTAAAGACTGACTTGAAGTTCAACAATACAAGTCACATATTTTGTGTAAGAATAAAGTTAGGAATATGATGTTACCTTGTCAAATGCAGAGTTGCATGCAAAGCAATTTGAGGTTGTTACTTTCATTCATGCGACAAATTAAATGTTCTTAGTTTATCTGATGTTGGCAGATTAATTATTACGCTAAATCTGAACGGAATATTGTGCATGTAAGTCATCTTAAGTGTAAATCACATTTTTACTGCTGCTGATACCAGATTTCCTTTTCAGTCTCAATGTCTTGCTCTGAATTACTGCACTCAGACCCTAACATTATTGCCTGTAAATGCGTTTCTTGCACGACTAGATAGGAAAAGCCGTGATTAAATAATCCAGATGATTTTGTAAAAGCCTTTCTGCCTGGCCCCACCTCGACCCGTGACGTCACGGCAGGTGTTGCGCCTGGATTTGGTGCAGGAACCAGTATTATTAGGTTGGATGTGTTTCAACCCATCTGCAGCGATGCAGCTGCAGCCTTCGGCGGCGTGACAGTGACACCAGCCAGCAGAATGACGCCGGTGCTCGGTTAAAGGCTGATCTGTTGCCACTGTGAGGAAACGACTCAGTTGAAGAGATAATTTTCGTGAAGGCGCAGAGTTTTGTGCCGCCGTGTGACATTTTGACAAGGCACCTTGGCGGAAACTTCGCCCAGCTGATCTGTCCAGCCGTCAGCGTTTGGCGTCGCAGCACAGCTGGCGTGTCCCGTCCGAGCTCCCCGACTGACAGCGGTGACTAAAAGAGCCCTTCGCGGTCAGGGTGCAGCTAAACGTCCGCGTTTGTCCACCGGACGTCGGTCAACACTTCGCTCACAAAGACGGTTAGCCTAGCCGTTTTTTGTGGCTACCGTTAGCATGCTACGAGGTCTACAGGGAAGGAAACCGTTACCTGCGGGCTGTCCTCCAGCGTTTCCTCTAACGGCAACTTCTCTATCCCCGGCATAGCTGCGGCTGGTGCGTTGTCAATCAGTGCGAATCGATAAAAACAAAACGCACAACAAATCGGCGCGACAACTCCCACTCAGGATTTCTGCGCTACGCGACTTCACAACACCCACAGCAGCTCCGCCCGGTTAGCTAGGCCCCGCCCCCCGGGAGGCGGTCGATTAGACACAAGCCCCTTCCAGGAATTTGATTGGCTTCTCGTTTAAATGGAGAAGGCGCCATTTTGGCTCTAATCATCCTCAGTTGTATTGTAAGCGTGTACAACAAAGATCCGCAATGGCGATATTCCTGTTTTTGTTTCACGTCAGTGATATTCTATTAAACTGAAAGCCACGACTTCTATTTTATTTTCTTGCAGGTTGCAATGTTGATATGGATTTTGGATTCTACTGCATAAAAAAAGTGATACTATCAGAAAAAATTGGCAGAAAATATTTTCTGTTTGGCCTTTGCAACTTTGAGAGTATTCTCGTGCGCATGTCTGAACTGTTTTCAAAACGTGTTACTTTGAAGACACCTATTATGTGCATCAAAGTTTTAAAAGGTAATTATTTCTAAAATGGCTAAAATGTATAATTCTATTATTCACCTGCAGGTATGTTTATTTTTGTCTTTCTGGAAAAGACAAAACAAAGAAGAGTAACGGTCTACTTCTGTAGCAAAGACCTCTATTGCTATTGCCAAGGGCAATGGCAATAGAAAATAGAAATAGAAAAGCAGCTGTAGCCAGTTTTAAAGTGCAAATAAAGTTTTATTTTGAATGCAGATGGGTCAACCAGTAGCATTCACCAAGCTGGGAAGGATTATATGGAGCCACGAGGGAACAAGTTCTCAGTCAGGCTTTGGAGTCCATGCAGCAGACAGCAGCTCAGACCAGTACGGGTTCTTAGAGGTTAGAGACATGGTACCACATGCCAGCCTCCTCGTCATAGTGCTCTGCAGTAGATATGGCAGCAGAACTGTTGAACCCTCCGACAACAAACAACTGGTCATCCACCACCTCAATGCCAAAGTCGCAGCAGCAGCTGTGCATGGAAGGTACACCGGTCCATCTGTTGGTAAGACGGTTGTAGGGCTCGGCACTGCGCAGGCAGGCTCCATTAAAAGTGCCACCAACCTAAGAAAGAGGAAATGAGTGTACTCGTTATTCAGAGTAAAGAAGTTTCATCAAAGAATACTTTTCATTATGTGTCTTGCTAGAGTTTAATGGCTTTACTAGTTCAAATGGCTCCTTTCATGGTAAAAATGCTTGTGTGGGCAAGTTTGTTCAGCAATTTAGCAAAAACTTCCTCATAGTCTTGAATTAAGTGAGACAACTCACTGAAGTTAAAGTTACTTATCTGACACAAACCAAGAGAGGTTCCAGTCTTACAGGTTTTCATTTGCACATGTAGGGCTCTGTACATGTGTGTTTTCCCTCCCGCTCAGTCTCAGTCCACAGTACACACTTCTCAATAAGTATAAATAACTGGTTTGCACCTGTGCCTTACACAGGTTTCTCCTTTTATGAGTATTATGCACAAATCCCTAAGAGATGACTTCATTAAACATGCACATGTTTTTGGTGAACAGGAACCTATCATCTGTTTTTAACCAAAGACCACGTACATCATAAACACGAGGTGATCATAATCAGCAAAGGCTATATGCACACACGGATAACAATGATCATGAGGGACTTTAGGGATTAAGAAACCAGTTCTGGGATTCTACATTTCACAGTTACAAAATAAACTTGAACAATGAGTTAAACAATAAACACTTTTTAAAAATATATTTTTTTTAAATTACGCACAATAGTTGTTATAGCACTAATAATCATATTACAAAATATTTGTGGTCTGTTTATAACATTGTAATAAGTTTAACTTTTTGAGATAAAGTTGGATATTAATTATTTAATTGCCGTGTAATGTGTCTTGAAATATTTCACTTCGTTAAAAGATCTGAGTATAATTTGTGTCTAATAATCAAATGAAAGTTACTAATAAAAGTTATTAATACAATACTTCTATCTATCTATCTATCTATCTATCTATCTATCTATCTATCTATCTATCTATCTATCTATCTATCTATCTATCTATCTATCTATCTATCTATCTATCTATCTATCTATCTATCTATCTATCTATCTATCTATCTATCTATCTATAGATAGATAGATAGATATAATATACACACACATTTAACTTGACCACTACCATAAACTGCTGGTTATACCAGATTAAGAAATTCTATACCCATAAAACACATTGAGTGTAGTGAGCCAATCATTTTGCTATTTAAAGGTAACCTAATAATTTTTGCAATAATTAATGTGCAAATATTTTGGTCAGCATCTTTAGGCTTACTTTACAGATCATAAAATTAACACTGATTTTAAATAAATATCACACAGATAGAGAGCTTCCATCTCAAATCATCCCAAGATCTGTGCACTGAAACCTTTTTCATATATCTGCAGACAGTTTTATTAACCTCATGAGTCAGCATTCACATCAAAATACACCAGTCAACTGTAACAGACTGACAGCTGTCTGCCTGCTTTTTTATCTTAAATAAAGTCAGTAATAAAGTACAGGTGGACTCCAGTGAAGGTGAATGTGTAGATGTGAACAAAATGTTTCCTACATGTGCTTACGGGCAGATGTTGATGAATGAGGTCACCTATCTTCCATGCCAAAGTTAATAATAACAATAATAATAATAATAATCATAATAACAATATCACAAAAATAGTGATTATATATCAAGCTGATGTTTACAGATTATGTTCTATATTTCCATATAATTTTACAATCAACATTGTCCAAGAAGTGAATATAGCAGTTATGTTGATAAGTATTTTCTAACATCTTCTGAGCTGCCTCTTCAAAATCTCAGTCATCTCTGCTTGTCGTACCTTTCCCTTCAGAGATGTTGCGCAGGCCCCAGATCTCCTTGCAACCATTGGTCGTATCATCATCCACTGGCCAGTCTCAGGATTGAAGCAGCGTCTGTGGTGTTGTGGAAATTGTTCCCACATGAGCCACCAATGGAAAAAATGTTCCCATTGAGCACAGCAACACTAACAAAGTAACAAAGCAGCGGGAGATGTTCATGAATGCTGCATTTTGCCACCTGGAGGTGATGAAGTTGAACCTATGCACAAACTTTAAGGTATTTTCCTGGTTGTTGCCACCCACTAAATACACAAAACCGTCCAGGAATGCAGCGCTGTGGTGAATCCGGGAAATATCAGCACTCAGACTGGCCCAGCAGTCCGAACGGGCGTCATACAGCTCAAGGCTTTTCGCTGCAGTGAAGCTGTGGTTGCCCCCACTGACCAGTAAAAGGACAGGAGGCAGTTGTGGGCGGCTCAACGGGTTGCTGCAGGAAAAATCTGGATGCTTCTTGTTGTGGTAATTTATAATTCCATCAACTGCTTTAGTGATGATGGACAAGGATTCAGGGTTGTCATTTATCATGGGATTGTTCATCACACTGTTCCTGAAGTGCTCAGTAGTCAGCAAGCCGAGTCGCACCTGGATAAACAAAGTCTACATTCAGAACCCTACAATGTTTACCTCAAGCTTATGTCAGTGTCCAGTAAATACACAGCTGAAGTCATGGTCTAATTACCTCCAACAGCAGCACAGTTACAGCTGATGTGATGTTTAGTTACCTTGGTCAGCAGCACAAGGAGGTGACCTCGTCTTTGGTCAGGCAGGTGGTCAGTCCACTGGAGAACAACCTCAAAACACTACATTCTCCCCTTTAACACTGAGGTGATCGCTCTCGAGGAAAGCAGCCAGATGGTGCTTGAAGAGATCCAGAAACTCCTGCGAGATGGACACTATCTCCTCAAAGTGGTGCAGGATGTACAGGAAAACCTTGCTCTTAAATTCAGGGCAGTGGTAGAAGTCCACAAGCCTCCAGATACCAACGCAGTTCCTCAGGCACAGCTGCTTCTCCAAGAAGGAGCAGCAGGCCTGCATCATCCCTGGGACCAAGAACTGGTCTGCAGCACCCATGACCACCATCACATTGTCTTCTGTCACAGGAACAGTGGAGGTGTAGGCATAGTTGATGATGAGGCGCATCATCTCAGGTGACACTCCATGAATAGTGTACAACCTCTTTTTTGGAGATGCCCAGCTTGTGCAGAGTGTGCTGTGGTTAAGGATTAAAAAGATCAATATTTTATAAATGTTTTTAATGTATTAAAAAAAACAAGCTCATATATTTGCATGTGCTGTACATTTATTAAATACTTCTATATCTGAGCACAAGCATATGTACCAATGCAGTATACAAACATTTACTCTCACACATGTAGATGCAGTTACAGAATAGCACATTATATTCACATTTTAATAGGAAGTCAGTTGTATCACTAGATATAGATCTATAGATCTATAGATCTAGAACTGGAGCTAAACCATCTCAATAATCTGCTTTGAGTATTTCGCGCACATTATTTCATTACATTTTGCCAAAGACTATGTGTTTGAGAAAATGAGGATCATGTCAAACCTGCTCAGGTTGCATCATGTTTAAAACAGAGATGCTTACAAAGGTTCAATGGCTTGCTGAAAGTATTTTAGGTTTTTTATTTCCTTTCTAGATCACCTACTCACCACCAGTAGGAGCTGCAGCTACAGAGTATGATCTTGTGAGCGGAGAACTCAACATCACACACGTTGTGTCTCCACACGTCACTGTAATGAGTACTTCCTAAGTTATAATAATCAATGAAATATTAAAAAAAATGATATATTGAAAACGTCTCATCAGGTTTTTTTTAAAAATACCACACATCCACTGACATATTTAATGTCTTTTTTTATCTGACACAAATACATATTCAAAGAATGCACGCTTCCCCAGCCTTCTACATAGTAGTATAGTATTTTAAGTGGACATTATAGCGTATGCACTGTTTTATGATCTAATACATAACTTACTAACCCCACAACTCCAATGGTCCTTGTCAACTTGCTTTTAAATGTTTTATGTGGTATCAAATCAGATATTGTGGTCAATGATCTCACCCAGAAATTTAGATTCAGTCATCTTCTCTTTTGTAACATCATCAATTACAATTTCTACTTCCACACAACGTAATCTGGTCATGTAAATACACACACAAACACACACACACACACACAAACACACACACACACACACACACACACACACATAAAAACACATTCAAATACACACACACACTCACACACACACACACACTTTTGTCATTTTAGTGACAAAATGTGCAAAAAAGGAAGCAGAACCATGCATAAAACAGATTTTTTTCTAAAATTGAAGGAGGAAACAAGTGATTCAAGCTGTTTCTGCTATGATTTTTTCTAAATACAAATAGGATAAAATAAGGGATTAATAAACACAAGCCCTTTTACATTACCTGTGTGTATGACCACAAGTTAGTGTTTTGCCTGTTTACATTAACTGACATGTGGGCGGGTGTCAAGCTGCCCCCCTCAATAACCCGCCTCCGAGGGTACACCCAAACACGGGTCTGCTCTGATGTAAATAGGTTGACATGGGATGACGGGACCTGCGTGGGATTCACCGATGACAAGACGAGGAGGTCAGTATCGCCTCCTGACTCCTCTCATTAACAACCCTGCATTTACACGACCCAGCGTGTGTTAAACACAAGTTCTTCATCAGTGGAAAGTATCGGGATTTAACCTAAAAACACCTAAAAACGGTAGCAAAGCAGTTCTTCTTCCACCGACCACTGAGGGTTTGCCCAAAGGTAAGTCAACCTCCATTCACCCCCATGTAAAAATGTCCAAGTTTAATGCAGAATAAAATATATTTACACCCTGGTTCAAAAAAGGTTTTGGTCTCCATAGCTAGTTTTCACGTCCATGAACAGTTTATGGGGGTTGAACTTTTTTGTACCACATCATATCCATATCCAGTGTACACTTTTGGTCGGCACTCGGCGTAGCCAGTACCGAACCAGTATCACCAGTATCGTCAGTCTTTGTCATGCTACGAAGCTTAGTGAAGGGATTGGCAGCTCTTACTAACCCAGCAACAACTTTAGGCAGAGGTCATTTCGGATTTTACCACTGAAATGAAATTTGAAACGAGATATTCTGACCAAACATTTCCCAGCAGCTCTGCAGCTCCTCCAGCTTGGATCATAAAGTGTAAAAACAAAAAGAAAAACAATGAACGAAGCATAAAGTCATCTGAGTCATTGGTTTAAGAAGAGTAATTTTGAAGCAAAGCCCAACCATCTAACTCCTGGGTTGAGGCCAATGTGGACCAAAGACCCGTTGCAGTTCCTCGACTGGCTCGAGCCTGGTTCTAAAATAAAACGTTTTGGTCTCGGCTGTCTGATTTCACACCCATGACAACTCTGAGGGGGTGAATTTTTTTGTACCAGGCCAGGAGAGTTTATATCAAGCAACACATTTATTTCTAATATGATTGATTGACAGTTGGCTCAGCCAATGTCTAGCCACTATCACTTCCTCGTCCTTGTTACGAACCGCCGTTGGCTAGACACGACTATTGTTTTTGATGTCGCCATATTCTGCTGTAGCCGTCTCTGCGGTGTGGAGGCTGAGGGAGCTGGTACCACAGCTAACTTTGATTGACATGACGTGGGTGTGTCCCAGGCTGCTTCCCCAACCTAAACATGGCCTAAACGCTACTCCAAACCAGCATGGAAAAGACTTATCAAAAGTCATGGTTTAAATGAAAAAAGTTCAGCAGAAAACCAAAAAGGACAAAACCTTAAGAAGATGTGGAGAAACTCTCAACTTTACAGAGCAGCTGGAGCTTACATTAAAAAAAAAGAATAAAAATTATTAAACTCCTATATGAGTTTTAATTAAATGTGTCCCTGTTTCTCCTAAAACTGACCTCTGGTGGAGGAGGACCTGCTCAGGATTGATCTCACAACAACAACTTAAAAAAAAAAAACAAAAAAAAACGCGCAGAGGAGGCAGGGGCGGGGTCCCGCGACAGCCCGTCGCGTGCTCCGGTCCTCGAGCTCAGAGCTGCCCAGACCCGCGACAGGAATGGCGGCGCCTCGGACTCGCTTCATCTCTCCCTGCGGCTTATTTCTGCTTTTGTGCTTTTCTTGTGGATCTACAACTCCAGGAAAAGGAAGGACAAGCCAGGACCGATGCGGGTACAAGGTACAACACGCAATAAAACTCCCACTTTTTTTGGAGCCTTCTTATCTTTCTGCAGATCCAAATCTGCTGGCAGTCTGCTCCGACGTTGTCGGAGGTCTGGGAAAAGTTTTGTTTTAGGAAACGGAAGTTTTCTGTTTTTCTCCGTCTGAATCCTGTCTCTTCTACTGCTGATGCTCTTTGCGCAACACGTAATGGTAAACCTGAGGCTAAAAACGGCAGTTTGTCTGCAGCGGTGTCGAGATTTGTCGGACGCGGGTTGCCGCAGACGCGGTACCTTTCTCACCTGAGCGGACCTGCAGCCGCAGGTAGCGCTGCGACGCGCTGCGTTCACAGAAAACCGACAACTCAACACGTTGGATGCGCTGATCAGTTTTGCATGCAGATCACTAAAATCACTTTTATCACAGCTGGAAAAGGGCAGTAAGTGATTGTGGTGAACTTACAAAAAAAAAAAAGTCAACCAGCAGGTAAATGTCTATTCAAGGCACTAATAAATATGTTTTTAAAGTTATTAAAGATACTATTGACACAGCTTGTCTCGTCTGTGAATAGACTGAACAATGTCATTTATGGAAATCACAAGTTTAGTTTCTTTTAAAAAGAATCTTAGGTATTTTTTTAATGTCAGGTATGTGTCGGTCTTTTATTTATTTGTTTATTTAGTCATATATAAGACCCAGTAAACGGAACAACGTTTCCAGAACTCCACCAGTTATGGTGGGGGTGCTTTTATTTTTTATATTTTTCTTTTAGTCCAAAGCAAGTCCGCGTTTGTGTTTTAAGTGAAATGCAGGCAGTGATCTCCTCCTCCACTTTGAGGAGAGTGATCTTTTTCTTTTTAATTGCCGTTTCTAAAATTTGTTGAAGATGAAGTGGAGGACAGGACTTTAGGCAGATTCAGCTCCTTTGCTCTTTTATACTGTTCACTGTTTTTGCATTTATTCAAGTTTTGTTTCTAAATTAAGTCTTCTCCTGTCAAAACTCTTGTGCATGTAGTTTTATTCCTTTTTAGAAATTGATTAAAAATGTATTCCTCCCTTAAACATATACTCCAAACCTATTATTTCTAAACCATATGCAGCATATTTTAGGCGCTTTCTGTCATTTAGGGCTTGAGCTGGTTTAAAATCTGAATTTTTTCAAACTTTAAACAGTTTTAACGAAACATTTACTGACAGTGTATTGTTTTGTCATTAAGAGGGTTTTTTAATTTTAAACCAAAACTGATTTGAGTGTATAAATGAGTTTCCGTTTGAGCTGTTTTCCCCCTAAGCTTCTCCTTTAGTTTCCCAGAACCAAATGTGGTATCTTTAAATTCTTTGTCTTGTGTGTTTGTTCAGACTTCAGATACTTGCTTTACTAACATACATGACGAAGAGGAGCCGCAAATACTCACACTGGAGGAACGTTAGTCTGCTGTTATTCTGCTTCTTTGCAACGTACAAGAATTGTTTCACCTATGCACGCACGCACACACACACACACACACACACACACACTCACTCAACAGCAAGAATTTATGAAGATCTGAATGCGTGTTTGCAAAGTTTCGGGTGTGATTATTGTTTTCTGTGTCTAATGTGGTTGACTTAGTTGTATGTGTGTTTGTAAGGGTACATGGTGTCCAGGTTTCAATTTTCCCGTGGTGACAGATGACTCCGACCTGCCTTTGATGCCCTTTGTGTGTGTGTGTGTGTGTGTGTGTGTGTGTGTGGCTGTGTGTGTGTGTGGCTGTGTGTGTGTGTGGCTGTGTGTGTGTTTGTTATCCTGGTTTCCTCTCCCTGGCTTTGAAGTGTTTTCTACAGGAAGCTTCACACTGTTTACTTTGCTGAAACATTCCTTCCTGCAACCCCACCCCCAAACACACACACACACACACTCTCTCTCTCTCTCTCTCTCTCCGCCTCTCTCTCTCTCTCTCTCTCTCTCTGCCACCTCCCCCTCTCTCCCCTGCTTCCTGTCCTTTCAGTCACACATCAAAGGATGCTGGATGGGGGTCTGAGACCTGCCATGCTACAGGTGTGAGGTTATTAGAGCGCTGTGTGTGTGTGTGTGTGTGTGTGTGTGTGTGTGTGTGTGTGTGTGTGTGTGTGTGTGTGTGTGTGTACTTGTTTAACATCTTACCGTTATGTTTGGAAACAGACCTATTTTGAGGCTTCTGTTCTGAATTTTTGCTGTTTTGTTTCTGGACCTGCTGGAGACGGTCGCCCGGTTTGCTGGCTGGGTAGCGCGGTGGCGCTGCCTTTGGGACGCAATGCCATTTTAAACCGAACCAATACAAATCCTGCCGAGGTTAGGTGTTTGCATCGGGCCTTGGGTAAAACCAGAGACCATGGGTCCAGCCGGTTCTGACTTATCAGCTCTTGATTGGTATCAGCCGATATCGGTCGCTGAAATTGGCTGAAACTGGCTGAAACTGGCTCATGTTTTCCTCCTCCGGTACTCTTCCTTCATATGCACTTCCTTGACAATTTTGATTTATTAGCTGTAGTTGTCAGTTTATGATGTTGATGTTTTTGTTAAGTTTATGGACTTTTAAACCAATTGACAACCACTGTTATGAAGCATCAAACCTTTATAAAGCTGTTATAAATGGACCATCCTGCTGATTCTGACCATGTGGAGGAAGATTAACAGACCTGATCAAATGAACATGATGACCACCATTTGGTTTTGTATTACTTCATCGCAGGCGTGCTTTACAAACCAACAGTAACTTTCAGATTTATGGCTACAGGAAAAGCGTATTTGTAGTTTTAGGCCCAAAGTCCTGTCTCAAAGTAAGTAATCGTAGCTTCAGATATTCTCGTGCTGTGTTTATTCTATATGAACCGGGTTTCAGGACATTTGTGTACATTTCTTTTGTCTGGCCTACATTAGCTGCCACTCAACAGATGACAATACAGAAACACATGTTAAAATAGCTGCAACTAATACGATCTCATTACTTTAGAGCATCAAAATGCCTTTTGCAACTTTTTTTTGCATAATGTATAAAATCAGTGCCATTTGTCCATATGGAAAATATTGTTGTTTTTTCCTTGAACAAATGGAGGTATCTCTTTTTTTCATACTTGTTTTCAGAAACACTGCAGACGATTACCAGAAAGCCAGAATGATGGATCTGTCTTTTTCTTTTTTTTCTTCAAACACATCTGCTGAAGCCATCACATCTGTCTCAGTGGAGGAAGACGAAGTCGTACCAGGAAATCATTCGGCTTCCTTCTTGTCCAGTTATGATCTGGATTCTTCATCCATCTCTGTCTCGCTGTGTCTCAACCTGTCATCATTTTAAATTAGTTTCCTCTCTGTGACCATGTCGCACATCCCATCATCCTCCAGGGCGTCGGTGTGTTTTTGGCATCAGAGACCCTCAGAGGGCGTCACGGCTGGGTGGGCGTCCGATGCGAAACACGTGTGCTTTCTGGTTTTTGTGGCGACTGAAACTGGCAGAAGGTGAATGATGGGGGCTGGATCCTTCCCTTCTTACAAAAACGGCAGAGAGCAATATTTAACTTTGTTGCTCTCTAAAGATTTCTGGGGGGGAAAAATGAGTTTTACATCTTTCCTTTCAGGAAGTGACTTGCAAGTTTTGTGCCAAAGTGTATTTCATTGAAAGTAAAGTGAGGATGCTTCAAGCACAATATCCTGAGTACTATTTACTTCATGAAAAGCACATTGACCAAAACATAACTGGCATTATTTCAGGGCACACACCTGTTCTCGCCTCCACCTTAACTCCAGGTCACATGACTCCTGCCCTCCAGACTTCAGCACCCGCTTATGCTCTTTGTAAGGAAGTCAGGATTTGTTCTACTCCAGTCTCTGTAATAAGAGCGAGGGAAAACCTTTTAGAACGACAAACCATCACAGCAGGAGAGGAGTAACTCCTCCTCGAGTGAGGAGGAGGAGGAGTTTTGAGGAAGAAGAGGGGTGGGGGATCATTGAGGAGCAGTCATGCAGCTGCAGGTTTTGTTCCTGTGGTGGGAAATCTCTGGTTGGCTGCTCCCAAACACACACCAGCACACAGGGTTTGCATTGTTGCACCTCACTTTGGTTTTGAGCTCATTCTTTTCTGGACTCGCTGCTGAGCTGAGATCAGCTGATCGGTCGACAGACCAAGTCCGACCTGGGCCAAACCTGGTGCTCCCTTCATCAAATGTGCTCCTTCATGTCTTTGTGCATTATGTTTAAGGTGCCTCACATCCACGGGGGACATTTAAAAGTTGTTTTTGTGACTTGATTTCAGTAAAAATATTATGAAAGTAGTCGATTCTGATATTTAGTTCTTATTTAGTTCATTTTGACAGCTTTTAACTGTTAATACTGTCATGTATCAAAACATCAACAAATGTGCTGGTCTTTACTTGGTTTCAAATTTAAGTAATTCAAATCATTGTTATTTGTTATTATGTCGTTATTAGACAAAAATAAATAAAATTGCACCGTTACTGCTTCCATAGGAATTGAGAGGGTCAGCGGCAGTCAGGTGCTGCTGACTGAATGTGCTTGATTCATCTGACACTAAGCATCTCTAGAAGATCAGAAGTTGTGGTAGCTTGCAAGTCTGGACCATTCGTACGTGTGTAAACGTGAAGACGGGGATGAAAGACATCAGCAAAGATATTAGAGACGAAACTACTGCGACTTAAACAACTTGTTTACTGGATTAAAGAAACTACACATGCCTTTTAGAGATATCACTTAAAACATGCGCCCTAGGCACTGTAAATCTTTATTTCTGTTATTGCTCGTTAAATCTTACCAGAAATTTGAGGTTTGATGTTCGACTGGATGATCAGTTTTCCACTGCTACTTTTCTCAATCATTTATTTGAGGAACAATTTCAGTGATTTACGAGACAGCTGGCCGTCTGTGTTGGTTACAGGTTTTGTTACTCACAGTTTCTGCGGGTTTTTCGTCAACATCAAGCGAGTGCTTGCCAGTGGAGCCTTGTCGTCCCATATGGTTGTGTTTGGAGGTGTGCGAGTGTGTGAGACAGGAAGACATTACGAGCTCTAACAGACTCTTAAGTTTTTAGCTTGCAGGCCTTTGCATGAACGGCCTCACCCCCAACACACACGGACACACACCCCACCAACGGTACGTTTCCATGCAGTTAGGTTGAGCCATAATTATGGCGGTGGAATGCGTCTCGTTCATCTATGATGGGCAGCGATATCTTCTTCTCAGCTCAATGGGTTTTTACGGTTACGCAAAAATAAACGCAAAAATAAACGCAAAAATAGTTGGCGAACACTTTAGCTGGTGGCAAGTTGGTACCATGTCAAGAGGAAGACCAGGGTTTATATTTACGACCTACAAGTGACTCAAACCTGTGAAATTCCTTCACAGTCACATTATAAATGCAATTTAAACAAAGCTGACAGAAACTATAGTAAGATTGGAGAAGAAAAAAGCGAGTTTACACAAGATATTTTAAATATCTGTAGGCTCCCAGAAAGAATTGCAGGTATTGGAGTTTTACACAACAATATTTTCATCCAGTTGCACAAAAACGCTTTTGTTCTACACAATCTGAAGCCTGAGTTGCCAGTTGCAAGTTCGCTGCCTGATTTATAGGCATATCTGAAGTGGTGGGTGGTCACCAGACATCACTTGGACAGCCAGCTGGTATCTAACATCCTAGATGTCCACAACACATCTTCAGAACTCCTGATTCCCCGACAGTAGTGCAGTCTGTAGTCTTTTGCAGAGCCTGGATGTTCTGCATTGCGAGCTGCAGGACCTCCTGATGAGCTGGGTTTCGTTTCGGTGTTCACCGATGGTGCAAAAGTTATTCCCCAGTTTCAACAGGATACCCAGCAACGTGAACGTAAACTAACACGGGAAGATCTGCAGCATCACACGTTGATAGCAGCAGCCAGCTTTAGATGACCTTTCGTGAAACAAAGCAGTTAGAAAACGATTGCTTAAACATTATAGCATAAATCAGTACATAAACAAGATCATAACTCTTGGTTCATGTAAGATATTCTGAGCTGCACATCCATTATTCCAGGTCTTTTCCTGCCTCCCCAACTTTCCTAGCTGTTTGTACCTCGATGTTTGGGCAGCGTGTTGATTAAAGGTCAGCTGGGAGTTTTGTCCCAACATCTGGAACTGGTCTGGTCTCTCCAAACAAAATGAAGGAGAGCAGAAATCTGCTACATGAACCTTGAAAGCTCCAATTGAAAGAGTTCCTGTTTAATCAGATGCCTCCTTCTCCTCTTTCCACCTTTCTTCCCTTTTCTTTCCCTGCGGGCGGTGTGATTACCATCCGTCTGCATCCTCCAATCCCTCTCTCTCACATCCCTTCCCCTCCCTCCCTCTGTTTTTCCCTCCTTTGCTCTGATTAATTGCTGTTTCAGCGAACTCAGCCTGCAATTAACTGTCTGATTACTGCAGGAACTGATTTTGAGTCTGTGTGAGTGTGCTTCGGGGATTCCCAAGGGAAGTTCGTTCTCTTCAGATGTTTGAGGTTTTGTTTTCGGTGTTTATGGTCTTAGTGTGTACTTCGTTTCCATTTGCATCTTTTTGAAGGTGAGCTGTAACAGAGTTAAACCTCCAATGTTTTCCACTCCGTGTGTCTACTGATTACATGCTGGATGTTAAACAGCTGTTCTTCAGTTCATTAATCTTAGCTAATTGTGATTTGGCCTTTATTTCACCCTTGTTTTACTTTGTTTTATTCTAAGTGTTTCTCTCGTGAGTATTGGCCTGTTCAGGCTGTGGGCTCCGTGGGCATGTGGAGTCAAGATAATGATGATTATCAGTGAGAAAGACCTGGCAACAGGAGGAAAGAAAGCTCCCCGTCTTTCCGCAGTTACATGTCATAGTCTGGCTTTTTTACATAAAGGAAAAAAAGTATATGTAAAGCTTGTTTTTATATCATAGAGAAAATAATCAGTTGTACGGTTGCTCTTAATTTATTTGAGGTAAAATGAGAAAAATAAACTGGTCTGAAGTTCAGACTCTGCTTACTCTCACGTCCACCCACCAATTTAGTCAGGAAGGGAAGTAGTTGAGCATTATCAGTCTTCAGGAAACCGATAATTGGTCTGGGGAAGAAGAGGCCTCAGACTTTGTTTGTCTTTTCAACAAACACTTGGTTACGACGGACAACAGCATAACAAATCCAGACTCCTCATCCAGTTGAATGAGGCGACCTGTCGTCCCAGAGGGGCTTCAGGAGATGACGACTTCGGCCAGAAACCTGGCATGGTTGTCACACTGCTGGCAAAATAAAAACGGCAGTAAGAACATTTGACATCTCTCTCTTCTTTTTAAATAGCTGAACCTTGAAGAGGAAGAATAGACAGCAGCTCTTAAGTGGTTCAGCAGCTGGTGGTTTTTGACTTTTTTATGACCAGAAACTGTTACAGAAACAGAAATTCTTCCACTTTCTTTGTGAGGGTTTCTGTTAAACCAAGGTTTTGTTGTCTATGTCACGATTTGTACAAAAAAAATAAACAATAAAAGACAGTCCAAGACAACCTCCAAACCACTGATGGATCAGCCGTCAGAGTGGGAACAGAAGATGGTGAATAATGAGAAATACGGCAGCTGAGAAAACAGAGAACTCTTTTGGCGGAGGGTGTAAAACATGCAAAAATACCAGATTTATTCACGAAATACACCGCTGCCGACAGAGTTTCCACCTCATCTTGGCAGCATTGCTATAATCTTAGTTTGCGCGACGACTACGTGGACATTGCAAAGCCACAGTAGGTGGGGACAAGCATCGTGAGGAGGAGACCAAAGACTCGGACCTGGACAGAAGACTTGCTGTAGAAAATTGAGATATTCCAGGAAAAGCCAGAGACAGCTGGAGGGATGCTTGGGATGATTATTACAGGCACCCAAAGTATAACAGACGGGAACGGTTTTTCCAGATGAATCAATCCAGAAAGCATTTCAACAATGGCTTACAACATAAATGTGTTAGTTAAAAAGCTGAGTGGCATCTGTGCAAAAAGATCTAGATTTAAAAAGACATTTTGTAAAACCACTTTTTTTCACTTTTTTTGGTTATGGTCCCTTGTACTGTACCCGTTCATCTCAAGGAATGTTATAAAAAACCCTCCTTTTGTCTATACTTTAGTTTATTAAGAACTTCCTCAGGAGGGAGTTTTATTGGATTTTTGGAGGCCTTCATGCGCACGGTGAAGGAGAAATACTTTAATGAATCTGGCCTTTGATGACGTGATTGTAAAAGTAGTAAAGAAAAGCAAACTTCTTACTACTTTGCTGATGGTATGAAAATGCACATTTATTATTATATTATGGCTGCTTGTTTCATGTTTTGGAGAACCTGCGTGATTCTGATCAGTGCGTTCATGCTGATTTCGGTTTCATAATTTATCTAAAGTTTTTTATTTTCAAGCTTTACACAAACAAAAACAATAATAACCAGTTTTTTTTCTCGTATAAATGCATGTCTTCAGCATTCGACGACATACTTTAATCCTCTCCGTGTTGTTTTTTTTTTGTTTTTTTGTGTGGGGGGGGGGGTTCGTCTCTCAGTACAAGAAATCAGGAAGTTTGCTTTTTTTATTTGTATTTTTTTGTGCCGTTAGTGGAAACCTCCCCTGATTTTAATTAGCCTTGCAGTTCAATGCTGCCAGCAGGACATCTGAGCCCACGGCAGAATGTAAACCCCTAAATGTCAAAGGTCAGCAGTGCAGGCAAGCTGAAGGCAAAACCACGTATAAAAGGAGCACGAGAAGGAACTTGGTGTGCAGATTTACATTTTTCCAGGAGGGTTTTGAGCGTGATTTTTGTCAGCGCTTCTTCAAAAGACTGTTTGATGGTTAAGAGTTGGTTTTAGGGTCTGTTTTAGGGTTTGTTTTAACGGCTGGAGAATGCAGTGTGCCAGTGCAGGACTCCTCCAGTGCATAATGAACAACATATGTCTACGTGTTTGTATGGATGGGCTGTTGAGGTACAGTGGCTGCTAATAAGCATGGAACCCCTCCTATAGCATACATGCACACAGCTGGGTGTCTGTCTGATTGGTTTCAGGTGTAAATGTGTGGTTTTTGCGTGTGACCACAGTCTAACACCTCTGTAACAAGTCTGAAAGTGGAGGTGTGTGTTTAAGGCAACATGAAAACAAAGTGAAACCTGTAAAACTGTAAGACTCTGCTAAAATATGGTTCAGAAGAATTCAAGTCTTTGTGGAGGGAGACAAAGAAAGCAAATCTGGGTGAATGATGCTCTGACTTTAACTTATCCTAGGCTATGTCCACACACAAGTCTGCATTCACACTAGTGTTTTAGCTCCATGTCGGGAAAAGGTCGGAAAATTGCATCATCGGGAGTCAACGAGAGCGGTCCCACTATAGGTGTTGTAGCACGTTTTAAAAGTATCTAAGACGTGACTGCCTGCTCGGATCAGCGGTGGGTCAACAGTTTAATTTGCAAACTGGAAGTAGGTTCGAATTTTTCTGGTTTTGATGTTCAAAATCCCCAGTGGTGTAGATGCCAGTTTTACTTTCCAAAATAAAAGCATTTTAACATGGATGCAGACTGGGCTTGCATCGTTCTTACACGACCTACCATCCTTTGTATTACCGGTAATAAAACCCGATTCGTGGATGGGATCGATTCTTTCTTTCTATTTTTTTTTTTTTGAGTTACATCACCCTGATTGGCTTTTATTCTAGAAATATTAAATCCAGATGTTTTCTTGTGGAATATTTCCACAACTAACACCAAGTTAAGGGCAGCTTCAAGTTTCAGTATGGCTGTAAGGACTCATGCGGGTCACCGGATGTCGGTTTTCTCCAAAATCGTGACGTTGTGATGTGTGCACTGTATTTCTCATGTTTGAAAGGACTTCCACGCATGCACACCTCTGGTTGTGCTACATATTAAGGCACGTTCATGTCCTCTCAGGGAGCACCTTTGCTGACTTTTTAACTGCCCTTGTGACAGTCATGTTCCTCAGCCCAAAACGTTGACGTGGGCCTGCCTTCCAGTAGGCTCTCCACCCGCAGGAAGGTTTCATGAGGGGCCGGTGCAGTGTGGTGTGGATAGCAGTCGTGGCAGGGTGCCTTGATGAGCCAATCCCTGGACCAAAACTCTGGCAATAGGGACACGGAATGTCACCTCCGCGACACTCCGTGACAATGTCATTTCCACGCAAAGCTTGGGCTCTGAAACCCAGCTCCTTGAGAGGGGCTGGACCCTCCACCACTCTGGGCAACCCCAGGGTGAGTGGCAGGGAGCTGAGGTGGGTTGCTTATAGCTCCCCAGCTCAGCCGCCATGTGTTGGAGTTCACCCCGGTGAATGAGAGGTTCGCTTCCTTGCGCCTTCGTGTTGGGGAAAGGTCTTATACCGTTGTTTGTGCCTACGGGTCAAACAGCAGTACAGAGTACCCGGCCTTCCTGGAGAACCTGGGAGTGGTACTTGATAGTACTCTGACTGGGGAAAGACCAGGTAAGACCCAGGACACGCCGGAGAAGACTGTCTCTCGACTGGCCTGGGAACGCCTCGGAATCTCCCCGGAAGAGCTGGAGGAAGTGTCTGGGGTGAAGGACATCTGGGCATCTCTGCTCAGACTGCTGCCCCCGCAACCCGGTTCCAGATGGATGGATGGATGGATGGTTGGATGGTTGGATGGTTGGATGGTTGGATGGATGGACGGACGGACGGATGGATGGATGAAGTGTCCTTTTATAAAAGGACACTTTATCTTTTAAACTTCCTGTCATTTGACTTTTTTTTTCTTTTGTTGTCCTGCAGGTTAAATCATTATTATTATATGATTTATGATTGGGAGTGAGGACAGGTTATTTTTCCTTTAACACTCTGTATTATAGAAATGAATATAATCTTAGTTATATATAAAATAAAGATGATTTAAAGTCCCCCCCTCTCTTTCTCAGGTGCAGTCTGGAGCGGATGGAAGTCGCAGGCTGGTCGTCGCCTTCAGATCCGACAGTGAGTTTCTCCGTGAATCTGCACAAACACAAGATGCCGATGACCTCCTCATTGCCTCTAACGGGAGTCTTCTCGTTGGGCTCTTCCAGCTGGACCTCAGCTCTGCTTTTCGCACCGTTGATGTCAACGTGTATTAGATAGACTCCAGCTCTAAACTCAGTCCAATTTATCTGACAGAATCGTTCACGTTAATGGTGTATCCTCATTCCCACAAATGCAAATCTGGGCGTGATGAAAACGCGACTAGTGATGACTGAGTGATCACTGGGTTTTGGCCTCGGTGCAGATTCGTTCAGTTGATGCTTCCTTTAGGTAATATCAGAAATCACGACGTCCGTTTCTATTATTCTGATGAAATCCAGCTCTGTTAGTCTGCGAAGCTCCACGACACTCTACCTCAAAGATATAAAAGCATGTATTAGTCGTGATTTCTACATCTGAATTCAAGTAAAACTTAACTATCTGCAGCCCAAAACACCTCAGAAAATCAATATCTAATGATTAAGTTACTCTTGATGGGATTGGTTTGACTTCTCGTACTACTGTGAGAAACCATGGAGTATCTTTGACCAGTAGGCTGCGGTTCAAACAGGAGCTCAGAGTGGTTCTCTTCCGTTTGAGTAAATGGTTTGAAAATCAGGAGCATCCTGTCACCATGTGATGCAGGAAGGCTGAACCGTGCATTTATCACACTAAAGCTGGACTCTGAAATAATATTCTGAAAATGCTCCTGCTGGTCAGAGCACACTGCTGCCAGGATTCTGACCCCAACGGCCCAGAGGAACCACATCTCCCTTGTTCTAGCCTGCTCGGTTCCACCTGCTCAGTGTAAAATACATTTCAGATTTCTCCTCATGACACACTAAGCTCCGGGTGGCCTTGCCTGATCTTATCTCAAAGATCTCATTGTTCCACATCAGCCTACTGGAGCACCTCTGCTCTCAGTCTGCTGGTTCACACACAGCTTCTGAAGTGTTCAAGTTCAGGATGGGAGGTGGAGCTTTGAGTTTTTGAGATCTTTTACCATTAAGATATCCTTGTTGAAAGAGCCTAAGATTGATTCACAGATTGTTCCCTTTTTTTTCTTTCTCATTCTTTAATTGTTCTGTAAAACAACTGTGCGGTGCCGTTCGTGAGAGCTGATAATCAATTTTACGTTGTTCAGTCTGAGCTCAGAGGTCTGTAAAAGGTTGTAGTTGGACTTTAATTTCATATAGTTGTAATATAACCCATAATCCATGTGAGCAGAGAGGGAGTCGGGATTTCATTTCCTTTATTTCAGCCCCTGACTTTCATTTCATTAAACTAACTCCGTCTGATAATTTTACGCTTGTCTTGGACTAAACCAAACATATCACATGAATCAATTAGACCCCAGGATGAATTTTATTTGCCGTCTTGTTTCCCAGCATGAAAATCTGCGAGCCCCCTCACAACCCCCACCCTCGCTGCTTCTGCACCTCCATGTCACCCTCGTCGTCCTCCACCGTCCTTTGACTCTTCTTCTTTTGTTCTTTTCATTCTTAAAGTCAAGTTCCTGAGCCGTGGCCAATCCCTGCCTCCTGCTTTTGTCCGTGACCATGAGCGAGGAAGCGCTTTAAGCCCCCCCACGTGTGTGTGTGTGTGTGTGTGTGTGTGTGTGTGTGTGTGTGTGTGTGTGTGTGTGTGTGTGTGTGTGTGTGTGTGTGTCATCCCACCTCTAAATCTGAAAACATGGTATAAAATGCTTTTCTCTCATAAAGCAGCTTGTTACAGACTGATTTATATCCTGCTGATTATTCAATTCAGATTCTTAAGTCTTTTTTTTTTTTTTTTTTTATAATCAAATTCTTTTTTTTTTTTTTTAGGTTTTTTTTTAGAAATATTAAAGAGAGTTTGTTGGATTATTATTATTTCTATTATTTTATTATTATTATTATTATTATTATATTTATTATTTTATTATTTATTTTTTTTTAAGTGTCCAAAAATTCAATTAGTAACTTTAAAAAAAAAGTTTATTAGAATAATTTAAGGTGTAATTGCTACTAACAAATTACTTATTTAATTCATGATACTATAAACGTAAGGGTTCAAATGTCCATAAATTTCAAATTATGAGCTGAAATGTTTTGATAAATCAAAAATCTAAACTGAGAAGTATTCAGTTTACTGTCCATAGATTTAATTTTGTATTAAAATAGTTGTAAATTATTTTTCTTGCAGTCAAGTTATTGATGAATGAACTAAGAACTTTAACTGTATTTAAGTTTTTATTGTCTTTTGTTCACTAATAGGTTTCAAAAATGTACTTTTATACAATTTTGATCATGTTTTGATCTTGTGAACCAGGGAGGTTTCAGAACTGACGTGTTGTTAAATCCCAAAGATTCCCAGAGGTCCGTGTCTCGTCACTGTGTTCCAGGTGTTTACGTAAAGCCGAACTCGCCACTTCCTGGATTTACTTGTTCTCAAAATGCTCCTTTGAATAAAAAAAGTTACGATAAATACTCAGATTGACGGTTGTTCCGCTTCAAAGGTGTTTTGGTAACTGCCGCTGTCACCTCCTTTTCTCTTTAAAGGTGATTGTATTTTATTTTATCTAATCTTTTTACACATTTTGTCATCAACGATATAGAGGGGGAGGGTTGGTGTCAAGAGGTCATGTGACTTTGAAGTGCAGATGTGTCCTCTTCAGAGGAACCGAGATGAAAACCTGCACACTTAAAGTTAAGCACTGAAGCCTGTTTGCATGACAATCGGAGCTGTGTGTGTGTGTGTGTGTGTGTGTGTGTGTGTGTGTGTGTGTGTGTGTGTGTGTGTGTGTGTGTGTGTGTGTGTGTGTGTGTGTTCGTTGTGGGAGGGAGGGGAGTTGAGGGGTGATACACCTCAGTGATTCCTCTCCTCCAGCAGGATGATGGAGGAGAATCGGGCTTGATGTCCTGGGGATTATAAAGCAGAAAGACCTTTGACCTCCGGTTGGTTATTGATGACAGCTGAGGGCGTCTGTTCATAATTTGTATTTTTTTTAATCTATTGTCAACGAATTGTGATATTCTTTGGTGCCTCAGTGTCTCATTGTTGCCTAGAATCTATTAAAAACACCTAATGGGATGACGTGATTCTGCGTTACCATAGAAACACGCTTTGCAGATTACATCGGCCTCATCTCCTTATACACCGTATTTAAAGGTCTTAATGTGTGGGTGGGAATTCCCGGCCTCAGCAGAGAGTTGAAATGTTAAAAATCTCTCATGTGCTGTTTCTGTAGGACACTGAATTTGCAGATTTTTAACCCATTTATTTTAACCAGTTTTATTATGCCATGCCATCTGTGACACCTTTTTATTTTAACTTTGCTTTGAATTGTGTCTCACAACTGTTGCTTTCTTGTGGCAGACTGATGGTCCTCGTGATAATTTGACACAGATTTCCCTGTAATAATTATACAATGGCCATAACAAAAGTCTGCACTTTAAACCATCAGAGTCAGAATCTCTCTTTGGAGAAGTTTCTCCTCAACTGAGTTTTTATATGAAAGGACATGAAATCGTCGGATGACCAGCAGTTGGCTGCGACTCTCCCTAAGCAGCCTCTTACCTCACTGACTCCTGGGAAGTCTTCCACCTCCCGCGAAGGACAAACAGTAATAACAAAGCAAACGAGAGGTTCTTTTCCGTATCCATCAGTGAACTTTGGCCCTCATTTATTCCCCTTTTTTTTTTTTTTTTTTTACAACCACTGCTTTCTCTTGGTAATAAATTCTACAGAAAAAAAGGAGAGGAGAAAGGAGCTGCTTCGTTTCCTCCTTGCATCCAATAGAAGATCCAGGAGGAGGAAGAGGAGCAACCAGCTGTGACCTTCCTCTTTAGCCCTGAACATGACCCCGCTCCGAGCAGGATGAGGAGGCGAGAGGAAGAGGAGCAGTGACTCGTGTCGAGTCTCGCTCTCTTCCAGCTTCCTCTCAGTCAACTGCATCCTTTTATAAGCTCCTCTTCTCGGTTCCGTCTTCCTCCTCCTCATCCTCACCTCCGTCAATAGGTGGTTGGCAGGAGGAAAGGGGAGCAGTCAGTCGTGTCTGAGCTAACGCCCCCTTTTCTTTCGGCGTTTCTCCACCGAGCCCTCCACTTCACGGCTGGCTGCCCCTCATCCGTCTCTGCCCCTCCATCTTCGTCTTTAACAGGATAAAATGAAATATGTGGTGGATGGTGGAGGTGAGCTGGTGAACCGCAGAGTCATTGACTCACTAAAAGTTTGGTTTATAAACTATGGAAGATTTGAAATCTGGAGATCAGACTTATATTTCCTTCCTGCCAAAATGCTCTCTTTCACCCAGTTTACCCCGAGTAAACAAAACAAAAAACAACCCAACTTGTTTTTTTAAGTTTAAAGGGGAAAGAGTCCTGCATTCAGGGCTGAAGCAGATTATGTCATCTCTTGGGAAGCTCCCACCCAGAGGCTTGAATCTTAGAGGCCGTTTCCACAACACAGAACTAAAACTTTGAACAAAAGCTGTGGTATCATTACAGTTCTCATAAAACGTCGGGGGAAAAATTCAAAGACGTGCACCTTTTGACCTTTTTTCCAGCAACAGATATTTTCTTACGCCGGCTTTTGTACTGATGAATCAACAGAGGTTCATGTGCACCTGTCAGTCACCTCATATTGTCTGTGAGAAAACGAACCGGACATGAACTGCAGGGATTCCTACGATCTTCACTGTGTGAATGTTCAAGTGCTACGAAGTGACCCAGAAATGATCTGCGTTTTGGATCTTTTCTGGATTCATTTGAAAAAGTATTCAAAGTAATCAAATGTTGACGGTGTTCGCACCAGAGTTACCTGGGGGGGAGTTTCATGAAGCAAAGCAGAAATATGTTGAAAAAATGCTTGTGTGGTTTTTGTCTCGATGTCCATATCTGTGTCTCTCGCCCTGCAGACTGCTCTTTGAACTACCCGTTAGGAAAACATGCGATCCACGAGGTGACCAACATCTCCTTCAGCCATCTGGCTTGTGAGGATCAGGCCGCCGTGGTTGTCCACTGGTCTGCAAGTCCACTAGGTAAAGTCTGTCCGTTCGTCTTTCTGCATACCTGTCCAGCCGTCTGTCTGTGCACTCGGCTTTCTGCAGACGCAGATTTAGAGGTAAAAGAGGGAAAGTTGAAGGACGAATAGGTAAAGCCCTTTTAAAGGTCTAAGATTACGCAGCGCTGTGTGTTGCTTTGATCAAACTGAGAGGCAGAAAAGGAGGATCACATCTCACACAACAATACCAGGATTTGACCGTGAAGGAATGTGCTCGTGCGCATGCGTGCGCATGCGTGCGCCTGCTCGCTCGGTGTAAGGTAAACCATCCACCCCCCCCCCCTTTTTTTTTTTTTTTTTGGCGACAGACCTCCTTGTTGTCTTCTCACAATAATGAAAACACTTCTTACATGTGAGCTGTTGCCATGTAGAGAAAAAAACACGTCATGCACGAGCAGCCGTGCAACTGTACGGACATGTTTCACTTTCAGGCAGCTGAAGAAAACTGAAGTCACAGACGTTGTTCAGTGTGGAGGTCGAGAGGGGAAGAAAAACTAGGAAAACCGGATGTGCATGACACAGGAAAATAAAGAAATCATGTTGTTTTCATTGAACATCATTGGAGATTTAACAGGAGGCCTGTAGACGTGTTGCTTCGGTTTAATTTCCTGCACCGTCTCAGGTGGTTCTGCTTCAGGAGTCGCGTTTAGGCATTAAAATGCTCGTTTGGAGGAGTTGAACCTGATCAGCTCGGAGGAAACCCTGGAGAGAAGAGCAAAGAAGTCATGGAAGAAAAAAAAAGAGAATGTAAAAAGGAAAAGAAGCAAAAGAAATTACAAAACAAATTAGAAATGACAAATTTAGGAAAACAGGACACTTTGCATGAAGGTTCATGTCGCAGCGTCTCCAAACTCTCGACTGGCGGTGAATATCGCTGCACTCAAATCATTCAAAAATCTGTTTCCAAGTTTCAGAAACAAACAACGAGTCATATTTATCACCTCCTTTGGCTTAAATTCTGTATTTATTTTTAAATTCGGTATCAGGCAGGTCGTCGTTGTAATCCTGCAAACCTTTTGTAAACGGCTTCTGGCCTTCAAATGGGAAGTGAACACCTTTAAAAACCCAGAGAAGAACCTCCAGCCAAGTTTTTATCTTTATCTATCATTAAGGGAAACCTGGATGCAGTCTGTGGGAGTCGTACATACTGAAACAGACACGGCTGAAATAAAAAAATCAAAACGTGTAGAGAGACTGCCAGCAAAGAAACGGGTGGAGAGGCTCAAACTAAGCTGTGGCACACCTGATGTAATGCTGCTGCTTTTGCCAAAATGCAAATTATCCTAATCTCCAAGAGCGAGATATGTGTTCAGAAATCTGCCGCAAGTCAGAAAAACCTGTTCTACCACTCTCTCTCTTGTTTCTGTCTCACAGTTAATAGGAAAAACATGTCCGGTGGATCTTAAGGTGTAATTATTAGACAGATGTGTTTTCAAAGAGGAGGAGGAGCACATGCAGGGAGGGGGGAGGGAATCAAACGGAGCAGGAGGGGGGCGAAGGAGGACTGGAAAGGAGGAAATGGATTTCAAATGAATAAACTGAGAGTGGAACCGGAGGTGAGGGGAGACGGGCAGTGCACGGGGTAACAAGAGGGGGAGGAATGAAATGATGTAGGAGAGAAAGAAGGAGGGCAAGGTGGTGGAAGAGATTCAGCAGAAAAGAATATATAAAACTGAACCTCCTGTTGCATCTCTGCAGGGATCGAACACGTTAAAGGCTTCCGAGTCTTTCTGGAGGACAAAAATCCAGAGGGGAAACAGTGTCAGCACCTCATCCTTAAAGACCCGCGACAGCTCAACTTTTCCTACAAAAATACGGTATGAACCAACATGACGAACAACTTTCACAGGACCGGTCCTGACATGGCGCCATCATAGAGCTCCGACTGCAAAATCCACCAGACTACCTGGTTTGTTATCGATAATTACCACTGCGCTGGAGGGACACGCACTAGTAATTGCATACTCTGGCTTTCGTTGGAGAAAACACAAGCTTCAACATCTGCGCCTGTGTGATGTTACCTCTTAAACATCTGTGGCCCTAAACCCTTAAAATAATTGCCACATCATGTCAGATAGTGTGTCGGAGTTGTTAATGAATTTATTTATGATGCTTCACTGTCCTGTCTGTGCTCGTGTCCACTCTGGGACGTGACGTCACAACAAACAAAAATATTTGGTGCGCCATGTCATTTTCCATATATTGTAAACAGTGATTGTTAAATGGGGCTTTTAATTATACCTTAAATTAACTATAAAACCTTTTTTGCATGTTTGGTTGACTATCTAAAGTTCCTTTTTTGGACTGGTGCTCATTGTCGTCTATGATATGGTTCATGTTTCTTTACTTGCACAGAAGATGAGCAGCCAGCCTTTCAGCGGTTTGACTTTTGACACCGACTACATGGTTCGCGTCGTTCCTTTCCCGTCTCTGATAAATGAAAGCTTCCCTCCGTCCTTCCTCAGGACCAACTGTAAGTCTCACCCAGACCAGTGCCCTGACTGAACGAGTGATTAAAACCCTCATAACTTCATGGTTTGTTTTTCTTTATTGTCCTACAGCTTTGAGCTGACCTATAAATGAACATTTGGAAACTAATTACAGTGATACGGAATGAGTGAGCATAATATACTGAGAACTCAAACGCAATTAAATGGGCTAATTTTCACAGATGTCTGCAAGTCCTTAAGCTTCTAATGGTGCATTTAATGACAAAAAGACCTAAAGCATTGTCAACATTCATCTCATCAGTTAAGTCTTAACTGCTTAAGACTTTTTTTTGTTGATAGCAAAGTAAAAGCAGAGAAGGGACTTCATCTTGTCACTTCGGCGGTACAGCAGATGTAGTATGATGTGAAGCTGGAGACCAAAGGTGGAGATAAATATACGGCTGGATAATTTAAACATGATCTGGATCGGTGGTAAAACTACCTGGAAAAGGGATTTGTTTTTTAAAGTTGACCCCATCTCAAGTCCCTCCACAGATTAGTGAGTTTTCTAAAGTGACTTCAGATACCCAAATATGTGCTCAACCCAAAACAAGGTGTCAGGAGTGGGCGTCGACTGGACGGCGATTGGTTGATGTGTTCTTTTTCAATTTCCTGCCACTATTTTTTCTTCATTGTTTTCAAGTCTGATAGAATGATAGTTTGCTTCAGTGTTTGTAAAAACGACTGATGCGCAACATTTTCTTGGTCCAGCTCATGTAAAATGTACTTTATTTGGTCTGTTGTTATGTCTCAGTCCCATACAGGGAGTCAACAAAAGAAACCTTGCTACGGTGCAGCAGAAAAAAACATGCACTGCCGCCTAGTGGTTGGTGGTGCAATAACACCTACGCGCGCCGTTGTGATCATAAGCATAAATCAGGCTTAAAGGGTTGCTAGATGATGCCACTCATAAACACAGCTTTATAACCACTGCATGAAGCAATACCACACCCTTCCACGTGGGGGCAGCATATCACCACAAACGCATTCAAATGAATGAAAAAAAGTGTGTCCAACCTTTCGTCTGATAGTGTACGTCTCTATGGACATGATTTTAAAAAAACAAATTCTTTGTACTTGAGTTATGTTTTTTTTTTTTGTTTTTTTTTGTCTGCGTATGGATTTCAGTTACTCATGAAAATGGTGACAGTATTTGTTGAAAAGCTACTTGGTAAGAACACAACAGATGTGTGATAGTTTCTGTTTCTCCAACAGCGTGTGAAGTCCTCCTTGGATCAGACAACCTGGTCTGCAAACCATGTAAGTGCCTCAGCGTCGTCGTCATAAGCAAAGCCACATGTAGACGGAGGGTGAGGAGCTGGCTGCACTCTCTGGTCTGCAGAGGTGGGCTGTCGTCTTCGTGCACCAGTCCAACTAACCGCTTGCAGTGACTTTATCTGCCTTAAAGCTCAGAGATGATGTCCACAGTTGTAGCTAAAGACAAAAAACCCCAAAATTACAGATAATTTATTTTAACTTAAAAAAAACAGTCTTCTCCCAAACACGGCGGTAAAAACATTGCAGATTCGTTTTTTGCCACTTTTTTTTTTTGCTCACAATCGTTAAATATAAATAAAAATGACCAAATCATGAATTATTTTAATTATTTTAACCCTTCAAATCACAATTTTATTGCATGATGTCACCCAGACTGTGAAAAAACCCTACATAAGTTGAATTATTATGAAATTAGACTAAAATATTCCAAAAATTAGTAACTAGTCATTAGTTGTTGTTTTTTTTCCAGCGTCGGATATAAATATGAATATTTACTACACTTTTGGGTGAACAGGGAAAAAAACTCACATTAAAACCACATTATTTCATCTTACAACTTTTACACAATATAATCATGAATTCTGTAATGTCAGGATTTAATTTTCGTGAAAAACAGTAAAATCTGTCATTTTTACTTTTTACCACAAGTTGCATAGACCTATGCATGAAAAACATTAATTTCTGAATGGTAAAATCAGTACAAAAAACAAAACAATTGTGACTTTTAAAAAAAAATTTAAAATGAAAGTTTAAGTAATTTTCATAAAAAAAAAAAAAAAACCTCCCATATGGAGCGACGCAGCCAAAATGATGGCCAAAGGTCAAAAACGTCCCTGATGACCTACAGGAGTTAATGTTAAATATGACATTTATAAGTTGATGTTTGTTTTTTTTCGTGGTATTCGAGTATATCAGTGCAGGTTCATAAAAGTGTGAGCTGGTTCTGTTTCCGTGTTTGCAGTCTGGAAACCAAAGACCCTGAACGTGTCTCAGCTGGGATCGAACCTTCACGTGGCGTTCGATCAGGCTCCCGTCTCCTTCGGTTTCAGCTTCTACTACCTGTACTACAAACTACGTCAGGACGGCCCCTTCAGGCTGCAGCGCTGCAAACAAGTAAGAGCAGGCGTCCTCGTGCATTTATGAATTTACAAAGCCAAAGTGTTCAGGTTTTTCTGGTGTGATACCACAACAAAAGGAGGAATTACCTGACGCTCACATGAAATAAATGCTTAATTGTAGTTCATACACAATCAGGGTTTTGGTTCTAGTATCATTTCAGAGCAGATTTAGTTTTGTTGGGTTTTTTTTAAATCATTTTGAAAGAATTCCCAGATGACATTTACTTGGAAATCCATCTCGACAGGATCCAGGATTGTCAGCAAAGTAGCAAACCAGTTCCTGGTAGATCTGTCCAACACATCAGCTCTTGTGTCCGGATAAGTCTCCTGTTACACTCTTAGTGGCCTTCATAGTACTTCTTGTGGTAGTTCCCTTTTTGGTTGGTTTAGTTAATTGTTGTTTTCTTGTTTTCTGTTTTACACGGATGAAGGAATTATTCATAAATGCCTCTTTTACACCAGTTTCCCACCTCCAACCCTCCAACTCTCTACTGGGAGCCAACTTTTCCCAACTCCTCCTCCCACCGGGGCCATTTGGAGTGACTTTAAAGCTTTTGATTTCTCTCGCTGTGAGAGACCATAATCTGGCCTCAATATCTAACCACATCAGGTGTTTCTGCCTATTCATGTCCACACAGGAAGATGGAGTAAAAAGCCTTTTGTCAGAGCACCATCCTGTCGGCATCTTCCTCCACGTCTCCCAACTACTCTCTTTTCAAGTCTTTGTCATCTCAACACCATGAGTCACACAAAATCGGCGATAACGTTGCACACCTTGACACGGTTTTTTCCTCAAAAGGCATTCACGGAGCTGTACTCATTTATGTCCCGATTCAAAGAAGCACTTGAAAGAACATGAGAGCCAACAGTCAGACCTCTGCACACCTGTGCATCCACGCTGTGAAACTAACTCCTACTAAAGTTACTGGCTTATCTTGGGACAAAAAGGCTTTAGACAACCTGTAATTTTCTACTTTTGAATTCTGACCAGACTGTTTTTTATTTAAAGAAATTGCAGTCAATGCATGGTAATAACCTTGACTTCCAGCGTGACTATGAAAATAACCTAAAGAGTTACTTTAAAAGGGATTTTATTTGCAGCATTTTTTATCTTCTTAATATTTCCGATATCAGTAAAACCAATTAACAAAAAAAAAAAAACAAATAACTAAAAAAGCTGCTCTCTGCAAAAATCACATGAAGGTTAATTGCATGACTACTCTAATACCATTTTAATAAAAAATCCACGAAGTCATCTAAATTGCTTATCATCCTCCCTGTCAATTCAGATAATAATTTAAAGTCTGTCATGTTTATATCCCTCAAACTCAAGCATTTACAACGTTTTACAAGTGCAGGTGACCTTTTGTTATTTTCTTTTCTTTTCGCAGTTTCTTTGAGTCTTTTTTTCCTCCCTAAAGCTGAAGCTTTGTACATAAATAGAATAATCAGTGTTTCTTTTTAGCAGCTCCGCGTTTTCAGTCTTAGTGACTTAAATTTGCGATGACCACGTCGGTTTGCGGTTCGATGGTTGACAGAGAGGTTGAGTTTGAAAACCTTCAGCCACAGCATCTGGTGCCTGAGACCAAGGCTTCACCCTGTCGTGCAGAAGTTGGTCAGAGTTTTTATTTCTTTATTTTTCATTAATGAATTGTTTGCAGGACGGGAACCAGGCCAGGACAACATGCATCCTCCACGATGTCACACCAGGGACCTACATTATCGAGGTACTCGCCTCCCAGCACAGGACTGAGCTGCTTGGATTGGTTTCTGCTGAATTCTGCTTTAATGTAGATGAAAATGTCAATGAACTGACGGCTTAAAGAAAAGAAAAAAAAAGCAAATACAGTATCAGTACTCGGCTTGAAACGTTGACTCATCCTTCTCTTGTCTGCTCTGTTTTGTATCAGCTGAGAGACGACAGCAACACCACCAGGAGGCAAACTCAGTACCACGTCAGCCAGGGTGAGACACGCACGCACGCACACATGCACACACGCACATGCACACACGTGCACGCTTGCATACGTCCACAGTCATCTGTGGATACCGTCAGATATTTGTTTAAAAGACAAAATCAACCTTTCAAGCTTGAATCAGATGCTGACTTCATTAGCGGGTACTGGGAGCAGCCTGGAGTGAACTGCAGGTCGTATTAGGGAAAAAAACAAACGGATTACCATCTTATCCATCTATTCACTAACATCTGCTTATCTGAATTCGTTGCTTGTTGAGAGGTCCAGACCTCTTTCTCCGTGACCACCTCCTTGCTGGTTCTCTTTTGCGCGGCTTTAACATCACAGCTCAATGAAACCAGCAGCACAGCACCATCTTCAAAAAGTAGAGGTGGAATCCTGAGGCCAGCTTCGTATGTGTGAAAAAATAAAAATGCAGAAACAGCATGGACACACCTGGTCTTTTACTCCACCTGAGGTCTCCACCGAACGAGAGGCCGCAACTCCTGATAGAGTGGTGTCTTTTTTTAATTTTATAACAAGGTCTTTTTGCCATCAATGTTCAAATCATGTGAATATGTGATTTTGTTTGAACCTGCCAGATTGTCATGTCGTAACAAGAAAGGCACCAAAAAGGTGCTTTTTTTTTTTTTTTTCTATGCACTTCCATTTTGCAGGGGATTGTTATATATTTTCTTTTCAGATTTTACTGTGCAGTAATTGAATATGAAGTTTATACCTACAGCACGTTGGAAGTTGTCTCATGCAGGGTGTGTTTGTTCCGCCCACCAGTCCACTCCCCCTGGGCGGGGCCTATCCGTGCCATGGCCATCACAGTGCCTCTGGTCATCATGTCTGCTTTCGCCACCCTCTTCACTGTAATGTGTCGCAAGAAGCAGCAAGGTGAGCCAATCCAGCGAATAACATTTTTATCGTTGGTCTGTCAAAACGTGTAGAACTCGTAAAGATAAATTTGCCTGTCTTCCAAGAAGTTGATGGTTTTCAGCTGAGAACTGAATCCAGTGGTGCTAGAAGTAGAAGAGGTTTTGTTTTTCAAATACACAAAAACTTTATTTTACCTTTTTAATATTGGCTTTTCCCTCACAAACTTGTTGTAAAGAATTCTTGAAAAGATTTGTATAAAAATAGAAATACTGGGTCAGAAATGGTGAGATCCCTGAAGCTTTCCAGGTTTTTACCCTTTTTAACTGAAGTGCCTGTGTATTCAGTGTTTAAGAAACTACTGGGTTACACTTTGAATAGACTTATTATACTTAGATGATGAAAGGTAACTTTTCTTATCTGCTGCTTGTGGTTTTATTTTGATTTCAGGCCATTTTTACAGAAATGTACATTTTTCTCACTGTTAGTTTTGCGTTGATGGTTAAATTTCAAAACTGTATCTTATTCTGATTTTAGAAAACATCTACAGTCAGTTGGATGAGGAGAGCAGCGAGTCGTCCAATCAAAGCGCAGCATTGAATAGCGAGCGGCCGTGGCCCCGCCCCAAAGTCTTCATCTGCTACTCCAACAGAGATTGTCCCAAACACACCGGCGTCATACAGAGCTTCGCCTACTTCCTGCAGGACTTCTGTGGCTGTGAGGTGGGATGGTGATGTGATCCCACACAAAAAAGGAAAACGTTACATAGAAATAAAAATAAGGAAAAGATCAAGTACTGTGTTATTGTGCTCAGGTTGCGTTGGACTTGTGGGAGCACCTGGAGATGTGCAAAGAAGGACAGATGTCGTGGCTCAGCAGACAGCTGGATGAAGCAAATCTCATCATCACCGTCTGCTCCAAAGGCCTGCGGTACTCATTTTACTGTGTCCGTTCGTGTGAAAACCCTCAGAGTTCTTGACGACCCGGGATGCAGTTCCACAAATGAACACCAGATGGTGCTAAACACTTTTATTTGAATAAAGTTTTGTGCCCTTATTTTCAACCTAACTGACTTTTATCTATCTTAATTTTAAAAGATTTTATGGATCCGAGTTAAACCTTCTTCACCACTCTGATGTCACAAAGAAATGGGGACAGCACAGTTAATAATCAATAATTATCAGTTGAACGTCACAAACATGCACATATGGAAAGAAAAAGCTCAGAAGAGCTGCGGCCTCTTTGTTTTCGAATCAATTACTTTTAATCTTATTTTGTTTTGTTCTAATCTAATTTGTCCTTCTGCAGATACTATGTGGAAAGGAAGAGTCGCAGGGGGAAGACGCCAATCAGTCGCCGTAGTAACAGCAACAGCAGCTCTCCTACAAGTGGATCAAGCGGTGACCTGTTCATTGTGGCCGTGGCCATGGTTGCAGAGAAGCTGCGACTGGCGAAGCAAAGTGAAGAGGGTGGATACCAGGAGCTGAATCGGTACATGACGGTGTACTTTGACTATTCCACAGAAAACGACATCCCTACGATGCTTAGTCTGGCCCCCAGGTAGGAACAGCAGCAGACTGGCCGGGACAGTCAATGATGACAGGAATGGATGGCTGCGATTTTGTTAAGTCACTCTTTTTTTTTTCTGTGTTAAAGGTTCAAGATGATGGACCAGCTGCCTCAGCTTTACAGTCGGCTCCATTCAAGTCAGTCGGGTCTGGCTGATCACGACCAGCACCCTGTGAACGTCTCCAGGAGGAACTACTTCAGGAGCAAGTCCGGACGCTCGCTCTACGTTTCCATCTGCAACATGCACCAGTACATCAGTCAGAACCCCGACTGGTTCGAAAAGCAGCTCGCTCCCACAAGAGGGTCTTCAGCGTCCTCAGAAGACTCCTCGAAAGCTCCACTTCTCCCTACGGTCCCAGCCCCAACACCTCCCCCTCAGCCTGGCTGCTCCTCGGCACATCACCTCGAACAGAGGTTTGACTCTGGCTTGGTGCTGAATGAGGTCGTGGTGAGGATGCCGTCGATGGAGGGAGCTGATGGGATGCCAAGGAGGAACGTGGTTCTCCTGGCCCCTGGCTCCAGTCCAAGCATCAGCCTTGGTCAGAGTCCCAGTCCAAGCCCTGGACCCTGTCCCAGTCCAGACCTGCCTTGCTGCTCGTCAATGCAGGAATCCTCTTTGAGGTGAACAAAAGTCTGTTCTTATATTCTTTTTTAATTGTTTTTCTGTGCTCATTAAAGCTAAAGTTGAATCTTAATATCTTTGTCTCTTTCAGGTCCACGACTGGAACATCAGGAGTTTTACCAGAAGAATCGTGCGCTTCTTCTTCCTTTATGGCTCCCTCCATCCTCCAGGATGAGGCGTGCCCCGTACCTGCCCAGGTAGAGGAAGACCAGTCCTCTGCGCCAGAGGTCCCGCCCCCCTCGTGATTCAGGCATCTACGATTCATCCGTCCCTTCCTCTGAGATTTCCATTCCTCTAATGGAGGGACTGTCACATGACCATGCAGACTCCTCCTCCCTGGCAGACAGCGAATCGTCGTCATCCGGCCTGGGTAAGGCTGACTGACTGTCTCACAGAGTCACCGGTTTTTGTTTTTTTTAGATGCTCATCTACTGTTTTCACATATAAAATATACAGATGTGCTATGCAGTTAAATTTTAACTGGGTAACATGTTTGTGACCGACGTCTCTCAGGTGATGAAGAGGTGCCCGCAGTCACGTCGCTCCACTGCAGCGCTGTCACCGTTTGTAAAGCTGAGCTGCACCATCACCTGGAGCAGAGCGACACACTCGCTCGTGCAGCATCGTTGTAACCACCACGCCGACGGAGTACTGCTCTTAAACCTGCAGATCTGGCTGTTGTCATGGTAACTAAACCAGGATCATTCAAAGACAGTGGAGTGGGCAAATAGCTGGAGTCCTAGATCTGTGGTCTCTGGTAACTATGGTAACCATTTGGTTGTTTAACTATATTTTCAAGGGACTATGATAATCCTTGGAGTCTGGAAAATTGATAGATGTGTAACTTATGGTAAAACCACTTGATTGCTTTGCAACTACAGTAACCAATATTCCTGGTAATGATAGAAACCACTGGATTTGGGAACCCTAGTCCCCAGTTTATGTACAATAAGTAAAGGTCCTTGGTTACCATGATAACCAGAGAGTTATACAACGATGTGGCCTTGTAACTGCGGTAACCACTGAGCTGTGGAGCGCTGCATCCTGCGAACTATGGTAACCATGGCAACCAGAACGGTTTCCCGTAGTGATGAAGGTGCTTTGTTGGTGCCAGTGGTGTCCCTGCACGGAGGACTTTTGAAGGACCAGACCAGCTGAAACCAAAGACTGGCTCGTGTAAGAGGTGACATTCAGCTCCGAGACATGACGTAGATCATGTCTACGTCGTCAATTCAGGCACTTTTAATGCAGAAATGCAGAACACAGAGAATCACAAAAATATATATATATATATATATATACACACTTCTATATGTAAACGCTGCCTGGCTTTAGCAACCAGCAGGATCAAAGCAGCCCGAGATAAAAGGCTTCTGAATATATCAACACCTTTAAATGGCAATTTTACTGGTATTATCACCGACTAATTTGGTTTGAACTTGACTGCTGTTGTTGAAGCGCCATTTTTGTTTAACTGTGTTATTTTACTGCATAAAAAGGGAAACCGTTTGTAGTTTTAACAATATTGATGTGAGCGTTCTCCCATCACATCTTTTAATATTTTACTTAATTAAAAAGTGTTTTCAACACAGAAAAGTCGTCTTTTTAGAGATTTTTCAACATGAAAACGTAAAAATCGCTGTTGAATCATAAATCTGACAAAAAACAAATAAAACTTTCAACAAAAAAGGGCATCTAAACCTGATAATGTGATGTGACTGAAGAGTGAAATTTATGTGAAAGGAAATTTGATTTGAGTCTTATTTTTGTATGAATTTTAAATTTAGAAATTGAAGTGAAGAAATTGATTGATTTGGATGTTGATGTTACTACTACAGTATTTGTTCTGTGGTTTCATTGTTTTGCGTTTTAGAGTACTGAATGTTAATGTTCATATTTCTGAATGTTTTGCAGTCATTTTTTTATTTTCCTAATTTCACACCAACGGATGAGGCGTTACTTAAAAACAGACACTTTCCTGCCACTAAGTGCGATTTGCTGGTCCTATGTAGTCATATTTCCTTATTATCAAAAGACTCTTTGGCAGGTATTTACTCTTTCATGATCATTAACAACAATGACTTTGTTCTTTTGTGTCAAAACAGTTTTTGGCCTTTTTAAAGTCTGTTTTCTGACTTAAAAGTTGAAGTTTCTGCTGAAGATTGAGCAGCAACTTCTGAAAGTTTGTGATTGTTCGAAGGGAAGATTTAACGTTTTCTACTTGTAAATATTTTTATTTTTGGCCTTTAAATGTCTGGATTGTTTCAGTTTTGTATAGTTGGATTGTCATTTTAGATGTTTGTTTTTTTTTTTTAAAGAATTGTACTGTTTTATAGTACCTCAATTTAGGAAGCAAATAAATCCATCCCCAAACTTTTCCTTCTCCCTTTTTCTCTTTGAGGAATTTATCCATAATTTTTATATTATTTTTCAATCAAGGGTTCAAAGCTGTCGTGAAGGGTCATTTATCAGAAGGATTCATACATGAACACAAGAATACATCACACATTCATGGCGTGATGTTGCAACCAGACCGTTAAAAGCATGTAGAGCGCCTAACAGCTGCTAATCCTCCCTCGTTTGCCTCAGGGTAACAAACAGGTTTTGCTTCCCTCAAAGTAAAACATTTTTATGACACAAAAAACTTCAGACAGCTCCACAGTATGTGTGCATTGAGGCAGCAACGTTAAAATAAACAGAAGCCACTAAAACTCACAGAGACAGAAAAGTACAAATGTCCTTGAGCAGGAAAACTACTCGCCTTCAAAATAAAAGAACCATACCACTGGACCGAAGCGGGCTGTTATGTTTCAAAACATATTCCTGAATAATTTATCTATTATCAACATCTCTCTGAAAACATCAAACAACACTGCAATAATTAAAAAATTCAGAAAACCATAATTTATTAAATTTAGCGTTGTTTTCCGCCAGGAAAGTGGCATCTAGGTTGATCTTTAGTGGGTTGTCATTGTGAGAGTAGATAAAAAATATATGCAAATATAAAAGCTATTCACATTTTTTTTAATCTTTAGTAGATGAACTATATAGCTGCATGTTTGTGCAACTCTAATTGTATCAATAGAGTGCAATTTTTAATATTTTTTTAATTTTTTGGCGGTTTCCAGTTTCTGTTTTTCTTGGAGGTCTGATCTGTCCATACCTATTTTCCATCCCATAAACAGTTCTGATTTAGATAATCGTTAAGTGCATGCATTAACTTAATCAACAGTGAAGATGGCAGGACAAATACTTAAAAAAAAAAATTAAAATTTTGACAGCAATAATCTTATTTTGAAGGTATAACCGGAAAAGAGCGAGCCTGCGTCAACTCGAAATTGATGTTCAGACGAACGAGGTTTCACACTCAGAGACGCTCACTTGTTTTTCAGCTCAAGCTTTGCGCTGAAATTTGACATTTTCCAGGTTTTTACTTGACATTTTTACTCGTCTGTGTGTAAAACTGGCAGTGGAGAGTTTTGTTTTTCCCTCTTAAATTAGTTAATCGTGGTCTGTGATCGGGTCGTCGGGAGGAGCTGCAGTCCGATGCAGGCAGGTGATGGATATCAGCTGCTTCCAAGGTGAGAACGAGCTGCTTGAAGAGGCGGGGAGGTCCACTTCAGCTCTCTGGGACACCGAGTGTACAAGCGGTTTTAAAAGACGAGGCTGGGAGAGAAGCGCGAACCTCCGTGTCATTGTGAGGTTTTAATTTAAATCAAACGGACTGCGGGGAGAACAGGAAGCTCTGGAGCTGCTCTCCGAGTCACATGTTCGTCTGAGCGACCTGAAATCCGTGTGTGAAAACGAGTTTCTAATCTCTGAGCGGAACTTCTTGAACCTGTTTCTGCCTTGAACTCCTGATCGCTGCCTTCGTGTTTTCCGCTTCAGTCTGCTGCTGAAGCTCTGCAGCTCAGACTGGTGTTTGCAAAGATGAACAAGGTCCTCTCAGTGAAAAGTTTTCCATCTTGGCAGTTGGGTTTGGAAAGAGGTTTATTTGCGGTTTAGTTCAAATAGTGGAGTATTAGCGGCTGAAGCTCTGCAGTAGTGGGATGCCAATTTTATTTATGGGCGCCTTTGTAGACACTCAAGGTCACGTGCAAAGTTAAAAGAGCAATCAGTCTATCAAACCCTCAAATCACCAATAAAATACAGTATATAAAGTATTGCATTTAGACGTTTACTATTTATTTACAGTTTATGCAATCCCACTTTATAAGTACGAGGCACAAAAGCTGCATGAAGTTCATGGTTGTCCAGACCTGATGTGCCATGTGTTCCAGAGAGTATGTTGACATGTCAAAGATGTTTTATATTCTGTTTTCACGGCGTAAAAGACGAGTGGTGTTGATTCATGTGATGGTCAAAGGGAAGTCTTAGAGGAATTGGACTTAAAGTGCTGCTTGTCTTTGCTCAGGGGCCGTGCATGTGCATATAAGAGCAAATAAAGTCTGTAAAAGATGGAAAACAAAAAAGTATTAAGCTTTACAATACTCCACAAGTCTTAGCCAGGTGGGGAGAACTGCTAAGATTAAAACATAATCTTAAATTATAAACGATCAATTTACAAAGTGAAAATTGAGAGAACCAAAGAAAAATAGTTCTTCTAGAAAGTCTGTGATTTGTGAGGGATGAGCGAGTGTTTCTACCACACGGCAGCTTATCAGCATCAGTGTGTGGGTGGAAACGATCATTAACAGACAAAACTGGACAGACACAGGTTGGGGTCTGACTGTCCTACCGAGGTGAGGCTGTGGAAGACGGTTTCAGGTGTCAGTTTTACTCTGAGCCCAAGACGAGTTGGATGAACTGTCAGCGAGGCGTCTCCGAGGCAAAGGTTTCAAAGCCGTCGGGGGTGAAAAAGGCACGTACGTGCAGCAGATGAAAGAGGCGTTACGCTTACTTTCCCTCAACACCAGAAGTGGTCCAGAAGAGCCAGCAGCTCAGAGCCGGCAGAAACCCGAGACCAGGGAACAGCCGTCTGCTCTGGAGAAGTTAAACCAGAAGTGATCGTTGGGGGAACATTTGGACTAAAAAGCCACATGTACAACGTGGAAACCAGGCCAAGTGACTCCACTGTGAAAAAAATGTAGGAACTGGGCTGAGAAAAGTATTGTGGTGATTTGGACTGGTGCGTGGCATCAATACTCCGTATTTACATAGATTTATATATGTAGTGAGAACCTTTTCTTTTTAAGATTTGAAAGGAAGAGAAAGAAAAATGCAACTTATAAAGAACATTTTGTAAAGCAGAATAACATCAAAGGTCACTTGTGCAGAGTTTGATTTCTTGGTTGGGGCTGAGAAACAGGTAGATTATCCATCATGCAAAACCATCAGAGAAGCTTCTGACTGGCCTAAATTTAGTCTGCAGCACAACAATGACCCCAAATATGGCCAGTGTCATCAGAGCGATTTTCACAACCTGTTAGGCCAAAAAAACCAGTGACCGATGCACCAGCAAATATTGGGGAAAAATGAAGCGATTAACGCACATAACCTGCTGCTTCTGATGTCTCACCGCTGATGAAGGTAATTGATTATAGAGGTAAGAGAGCAAAGGAAGGCGTGGCTCGTCTCTGACGCAGGCAGGCGTGTCGTCCCGCTGAGGTCATGGATGCGTCTGACTTCACACACAAGGAGGACGGGAGAGGCCGAAAAGAGGTTTTGTTGCTGGTCCAGGGTTTGATGTCCTCTCCGGGCAGCACAGCTCAGTGTAAATGAAAAAGGAGTTCACCTGCCCGCTGACGTCCTGTCATAAACCCACGCAGACGAACACGTGCGTCAAACGGTTCTCACATCCGTGAGATGCGACCGTGAGGCGGCTGCTGCGCCACAGCGAGCGTGTGAGGACGTGGCTCCGCTGGACGCGTCTTTTCTGATAAAATCATCACGTTTCCCGCGGCGGTATGCTGCCCTGCCGGTTTCAGGAGGCTCCGGCCTGCACGTGTGTGTAGGCTGGTTAAAAGTCTCGTCTTGAAGAGACGGTTTGACGTGGAAACAAGTCTAATCTCTCACCAGAGGTTGCGCGCGTGCGTGCGTGTGTGCGTATAAACACAGTATCTTACTCCATCACTGCTACCACACTCTTTTCTTTACAGAAAACCCACTCAATTATGTATTAACTAGACTCCCAATACTCCAAAAAGCAGAAAATCCAGAGAGAGAATTTAATAGGAATGTTTTAGACAAAAAGAAAACATATCACAAGTAGATTGCATAAGTCTGGACACCCCTCCCAGCTTTGTGGAAGCACCTTTTGGCTTTATTACATCGAGTCATCGTGAAAGTGTCCTAACGTCACACTTTTACATTCCCACTTTTATCCCACTGTCCTATTTGACGTTGTAAATTGTCTGTGTACGACTCTCTTCAGGTCATTTGAGAGGTTTCTGACGGGACGGAGATCTGGACTCTGACTGGGTCAAACCAACACTTTGATTTTGATTTTGTAGTCATGACTTGGTTAATTTTGATAATAACTTTTAGGTCATTTTCATGTTTGAATGTTGACGGAGAGCAGAAGGTTTTGAACTTGTGATGTCCGATCATGTGATTTCCAAATGATCAGATTTTTTTCCATTTTTATTTTACTGAATTTACATTTGTCTCTTTTAAGTTTAACAACTTAAAGCAGCATTTTGAAAATATCTGGAATCCGTTAATATTTCAGATCGGACAGTGACGGCATAGACGCTTCGGTTTGTAATTTGGGACAGAAAGGACAGAGCTGCTTTTTCCCCTTTTTCTTTTCTGTGCATTGCCACAAGTATTGGATCTGGGCTCTTACCTGCAGATATTAAAAATACAATGACTTGGACGTGGACTCGAATCACCAGGACGTCCCTTTTTGCACAACGATACCTTGGTATGTGGCTGCTGAGTTTTCCGCTGGTCCAGCTGGTCCAGCAGGTCCAGCGGAGGAGACGCGGGCCCTAACCATGACTCTGCCTTCGTGTGTCTGTAAATATGGTTTTAACAGTTTAAGGTGCATCCGTGCCTTTGAGATTTTCCTGTTCCCCTGTCTTGATGGTTCCTTTTACCAGTCGACTCTTGTTTCTTTGACCAGTCTTTTACAGCTTACGCCTCTCAGCAGAATACAGCCCCAAACATTCAGACAGAAACTACAGCAACAGCTTTTCGTGACTTTTACCTGATTTTAACCAGGATCCCTTTAATTGATGGCAGGTGTGTGTCATTTATCTCCAGGCCAAGTCTGAGACCTCGCTCACCTTGACTCTTGTTTCACTCCACAGGCATCTTGTGACTGTATCCTACTCTCATCCCTACTTTCATTCCCTTCAGCTTTTTCCTCGGCAGGGAACGTCGTCTTCCCACCTGCCAGTGACGCAACGTGCTTTGAGCTGGCGGGGTTTTTCTGTCATGATGTCAGTGTGCTTCAGAGTTTGTTCCTGAAATCTTGGTTTTGAAAAACGCAGCTCTCTAAACGGTCTCCACTGACTCCCTGATTAAATGGTGCATTTTTCACTGTAGATTGTGATCTTATTTGTCATTGAACTTTGAATTTGTCAGCAGCGGCGTGTCAGTTTTTCAGCCTTCACGCTTCACTAGAAACCGCCGGTCTCTGCTGGACACCAGCATCTTGACAGATGGATTGAAGTTGGTTAACTCCCTCTGTTTATCCCTGCAGTTTTTAAGCAAATGTCACTCCAGAACTGAAGGGAAAAGTGCGTTTGCTTGCCAGTTGACTGTTTTCAGTTATGACCTATTAATCAGAATTGCTCTTTATGGGATTGAGTTAAACGGCAAAATTGAGTTAAGCTTCAGTTTGTGTCATATCCTGACATGAAGGTCCAGCAGTGGCTCGGTTATAGTATATAATATTTCCACTCTATCATTTGGCTCATTTTGATGGGATTTGTTGAACAATGTGACTTGTAAGAGTGAATCTCTGCTCGCTCAGGGGGAGATGTTAAACGAGAGAGATGAGCGGGTATTAAAAACAGACGGCGCGTAAAAGATTGAACCCGACAGCGGGGAGAGACTAGGAGAGCAGCTCCGATCTGCTCTGCAGGAGATCATGAACCGGGACATAGAAAGAGTTTAGCAGTCTTAGTTTTAAGGTTGAGCAGAGCAGTGTCTATGAAGTTAAGCTGTGGAAACACAAGTGTGTGAGAGTGCATCCAGGGTGGGATGACTTTTGGAAAGAGGAACTCCCAGGAATGTATGAGTCATAGGCTTTAAAGAGTCATTCAGACAGCCAAAACACTTACAGAAATGCATGCACTCAGGACAAGGTTCAGAAAAGCTGCGCAATTAGTTGTAGGTTTATTAAATTGGGAAAAACAAACAAACGGATGTCTTTGATGCATCTGTTAGTTGCAGAAGACCTAGTCTGAATTATATCCATCTTATAACGTTCACCAAATCTCCTCCTTTATATTTGTTTAAATAAAAGTTTGTCGTACTATAACCTGAGCAGGGACGTCTCAAACAGTAATCAAACGCTATGTTCCATCATGCGCCTCAGACAAGCGGACAGAATTGTTGTTTTGCAGCTGTTTGTAATTTTCCTGCCGGCAGCAGTGTGCATTGTTTAAACTTTCCTCTGCCATTCGTTTGGTGATTTCTTTTTTTTTTTCTTTCTTCTTCTGTCTTTTCATTGGTCCAATAAAATCTGTTCGCATCAAAGCAGGAGAGATGATGCAGCTGTTGGATTTTTATGACGACCACAACTGTGCAAAAAGCTAAAGAAAAAAGATGCAAATTTTAATTAAATCCATATATTTTGCAGTAAAGAGAAAAATAACCCGGTGTTTTGTCTTGTAAGCACTTCTCCTGCGTGAGGTTGTTGCAGCCAATCTGTGGGTTGTCTCGGACTGATGGAGAACGAGCTGCAGTAAAGCTCACTTCTCTTGTCGAGTTTTTCAGAAATCTGGATCGAAGTTTGGGTTCAGTCTTGCTGAGGAGCCTCAAACATGTAACTGACGTGCAAGAGAAATAAAATTAAGATCTAGATTTAGAAGAAAAGTAAAATAGGTTTCAACCATCCTATTTTACTCTTGGCTCAGATATTTATTTAGTTCTTCAGAAGAAGTTGCTTCTAATTTTGCCACCTTATCTGTAGAGCAGATTTTTTTTGTTTTAATACCTCTGGTGATGAACCAAAGACCATTTTTAAAGGTTGGGTAAGCCATTTCTGGATGACATTGGGCATTCCCTGTAAATGTATGTGCATGCACACGAACCCTCCCCAAATGCCAGTCGGGTCATGTGAGTGCAGGATTAGTAAGAGAGTATAAGGAACACTTAGGAGTAAAAGTACACGGGTAGAGTTAAGTCTGTAGTCGGTCGTGTGACCATGTGAATGATCGGGGACTGCTTTCGTCTTCTGTTGACTTCTTTCCCAACAGCGGTAGCGGCAGTCACAATAATTTGTCCTAAACTAAAGATGTTTCCATCTATCTTTTTCATAGTCGAGATCTTCTTCTTCTTTGTTTTTAAAGAGAAGGTCCCGTAGGATGACATTTCACGAGAACTGTGCTTATTTGCAAAACACCGTTCAACAGTGTGCTCACGAGATGTGCAGCCGAGTGGTTGGTGTGCAGATGTTTACTGAACATTACAACAAGAAGTGTAAGGTCTGAGAATGACTTACCCTGCCTTTAAGTTTGGTGTAAGAGATCATCACGTCATGCTGAGGTGTCTGTTGAACAGCACTGATTGACGTCCATCACACCGGTCCAGTAGGACCTTTTCAAACTGGGCAAGAAAAGATGAATAAACACACATTCAGGTCAAATTGGGGTGTACAGAAAACGAGGAAAGATCCACCACAAACGCGAAGATGAGAGCTTTATTGTGGTCATTAGCTGCACGTCTGAATGATTTCCTCTGAGGTGATTACATCCGTGTATCAGGTGCTCCGTCAGTTCACTTTGTGTTCAGACTACAAGACAACAGGACTGCTGGTGGTTGTACTTTGTATTCAGCAGGCAGATTTTGGATGTTTTTAATGTACCTGAGCTGTTAACATCTGCTCAACCAGAGCTTTTACCCTGCCCAGAGAGGTGAGGTTGTACCGACCACATCGGACCAGCCAGGGGCGCTCTTCTCAAGCTCAGATCTCAGCAAGGCAGCAGCTGGAGCTTAAATGACACAAAATCCTTTACCTCGACTTTCACCTCAGAGGCTGCTCATACACCCTATATATATATATATATATATATATATATATATATATATATATATATATATATATATATATATATTAGATATATAATATATATATATATATATATATAGATATATATATATATATATATATATATATAGATATATATATATATATATATATATATATATATATATATATATATATATATATAGATATATATATATATATATATATATATATATATATATATATATATATATATATATAGATATATATATATATATATATATATATATATATATATATATATATATATATATATATATATATATATATATATATATATATATATATATATATATATATATAGAGATATATATATATAGAGATATAGAGATATAGAGATATAGATATAGATAGATATATAGATATATAGATAGATATATATAGATATATATATATATATATAGATAGTGTCCGAATACCAAATTATCAATACTAAATATTAGAATGTGATGGAAATACATTTAAAAAAATCATATAAAGTACGTGAGATACGGCTGTACAGTAAGGTGAATGTTTGTTTTCTGTCTTGGTCTGCAAGTCCGTCCAGGATGGTCATTAACCATGTAATTAATCATTTTTCTATATTTTTCCCTTTCTCCTACTCCTCTCCTTTCTTTTTTTCCATCCTATTTTTTTTTCATCCCCTCAGGTCGAAGTTGCAGAAGAAGTCTTCCTTCTCTCTTCTTTCTCCCGACACCTGGTCCCTCAGAGGGGTAAGAACAAATCCTCCACATGGGTAGATACTTTATGGATCGTGTGAAGGGAATTTGTTCCGTCTCAGCAGAAAATGACGCACAAGAGTGCACAAGGCAATAATCATTTATACCATGAAATTAACTGGCATAAGAACAAAAAATAAAGAACAAAAGAATTACAGATGACAGTGAAATCAGATGGTTCAAAGGGAAAATGGTATGTACACGAGTTATGCAAGACTGCAGTAAGGATCTCCTCCAGAGTCCCTGTCCTTGGATTGGCCTCGTCCCTGTTGATCCTCCAGTCTGTTGTGCAGGTGCACCTTCAACCTCCTCTTCAGGGGTGTTAACAGTCCTTGTTTGTAGGTCTTGTCCTCCTTGAAGACAACTTCCATCTCCTTGGTTGTACTGATATTGGAGAGCAGATTTATCCTGCAGCACTTCTTCAACGTTCCTCTGCGGTTCCTGTACTCTGACTTCTCCATCTTTGACACACCCGAGTACCAGTGTCAAAGTCTCCTCCCTCCTCGTACTGTAAGGTGCCGTTTCTCAGATGGGCGGAGCAACAAGCTTAGAAAAATGGGTGAAACGAGCCCGACACGTCTGTTACAGCCAGTCTGTAAAATAAACAGCACAACAAAACATATTGTCTTTAAAATATGAGTGATTATGCTGCGTTAGATCTTTATTCAGAAGTCAAGAAGTCAAGACAATGAAAACGGTAAAAATCATAAGGACTGACCTCTAGCCATTGGCTGTGCCAGCTGCCAATCAAAGCTCCAAACTCGGGTTAGAGGAGGTTCAAGCAGAAGTTAAATTAGGCCAGCAGGCCCAGCTTCACGTCTGAGTACAGTCACCGCTTTTGATTTTGTATCAACATTTCATAAAATCTCAGAGTTCATGTGCTTTGTACACAACTGGATGATGTAGATCCTCAATCACACATCTTCTAGAAGTCCCACATACTTTAACAGAAGACAAAATGACTTATTTTCTTGGTTCTTGAAGGCGTTCTCATCCAAAAAGCTTCTTCAGTTCTGAGGACTGGTGGGGAGTTTGATGTTTCCTGGCTGTCGTTGGGACAGTCGTAAGTCTGAGCCGTTGAAGTCTGGGTGGGTCAGTGGGTTGTGTGTCTCCTTATTCAGCTTCCTTCTATTCAGGCGCTTCTACTCGGCTGCCCACAACTCACCAGGAGTTATTTTGGGACTTCGTATAAAGTCGCTCACAGGATCAAACTGTGATGTTCTTCTGACTTGTCATTTAACACCTGATCTTATTTTTAGAGAGATTAAAAATGATTAAAAATCTTTGTCTTGTGGCAGCTTGTTTAGAGTCAGAACCAACTATTTGACAGGTTTTAATTGCAGACTTTGAATGTGAAGGATATACAAGGGTGGATGGACAGACGGATGGACGGATGGACGGACGGATGGATGGATGGATGGACGGATGGATGGATGGATGGACGGATGGACGGATGGATGGATGGATGGATGGATGGACGGACGGATGGATGGACGGATGGACGGATGGACGGATGGACGGACGGATGGACGGACGGATGGATGGATGGATGGACGGATGGATGGATGGATGGATGGACGGATGGATGGATGGACGGACGGACGGATGGATGGACGGACGGATGGACGGACGGATGGATGGACGGATGGATGGATGGACGGATGGATGGATGGATGGACGGATGGATGGATGGATGGATGGATGGATGTCTTTCATTCATAGTATTATTTTTTTTAATTACATGATATGCTTTTATACATCTAGCTACATCGATTGAGATAACCGTTTACATCACTTCACATTATTATTATTATTATTAATATTATTATTATTATTCCTGATTAAAAAGTTATGGTTGTATTTTAGAAAAGTAACGTTTATTTTTAAGCCCTTCTGTCCAAACTAACTTTGTTATTGTACTGCATTTATAATATATAACAAAGGATTTAAAAACTGAACTGTTAAATGCCAGTTTAATTCCATTTTCTAAATACTAACTGGGTTGTATAACGTATTGTGGATTATTTACCAAAATAAGACAAAAGGCTGATTAAAAATTAGAATTTCCTTTTTATCTAGTTTAAATATGTGAACAATTACTGAAAAAATAGTTTTAGAGTTAATCAATATTTTGTAATGTGTTCTAGTTTTTCTCTGCATGACTCTTACGAAACAGATTTATTCCTCTTTGTTTCAGTGTTTTTACCTCTGGTGTCTCAGTGTCTCCTTTAGCTCCTAATTATAGACACTTGTTTGCCCCGACGTCCGTCACTTCCTGTTTGTCCAGTGGGAACTAAGTGGACACACACACACACACACACACACACACACACACACACGCATTGTGAAGGGTTCCTGTTCCTGAGGGTCTGTAGATCCACTCAGGGAGGTACTGAAGTTGAGGAGGAGAGTGAGCAGAGAACAGCAGGAGAGCAGACGGCAGCGGACAGAAGAGCCAGGAGAAGGTGGCGTTTGAGGGAAAACTGGAGAACAAGGAGAGCAAAGTGTTGAGTTCAAAGGACGCAGAGAGGTGGAACACGATGTCAGTGTGAAGGAGGTGATTTAAAGGAGGTGAAAGGAATAAACGAGAGGATCTGGCAAGTGTTGGCTGGCATATATGTAGGAGAACAAAAAGGAGACCAAATGTGACTTTGGGGCAAGAAGCAGGTGATCTGGAGGACGAGGAGAAACGGACAGACGAGGAGGAGGAGGAGGAGGAGGAGGAGAGAGAGTAAAGCCTTGAAGTGTGTTTGAGGAGCAGATCTGATCCAGATGATGGGCTGCTGCCTGTTTGTGTACTACCGGGTGAGTTGGGTCTCCACTGCACCTCAGGATGCATTTCAGCAATAATAAGAGTCACATTCACGTCAATAAATTCCCGAAGCCTGCGCGTCACGTTTTCACTTTTATGTGCTCTCACAGTTAGCCAAGTTCTGGACTTAATCACAAAATTGAGTTACTTTAACTAAACGTGACTAATTGCATTTTCTGCTGCTCCGCTGCATTTCAGAGAGAACATTTCTGCTCTTCTGCCTGTTTTTTCTTTTCTGTTTTCTGTTCAGCTTTAACATTTCACACTGCTGCTCCGTAAGGCAAACGCTTCGGCCACATGTGTTCGACATGGGGGTGAACCAAAATCTCCGATAGACGCCAGGCTGCGAGGAGATGGGAGGAGATGGGAGACCCCCAAATGTCACATCAAACACCAAACAAATAGAAGAAAAAGGGATCAAATCCATTGCAGTTGTTTGTTGTATCTGCTTCATCAGACACTCAACAGCTTACCAGTTCTGTAAAATGTTATAAGACCTGCCTCATAATATTTTACATTCTGTATTTGAATCATATTTTTTTATTCCACGTTTATCCAAGGACATGATGTCCTTTCACCACCGTACGTGAGTGTGTTAGGCATCATCACACTGCTGGAGCAGAAAAGTACAGAGAACTTGATGGACAATAGAGAACTTTGATGCAGCGGCTGCAGCTCCTCCTCCTCCTCCTCCTCCTCCTCCTCCTCCTCCTCCTCTGGTAGACGAGCATCTTTGGAAACTCGTGGTGTTCCCAACTTTGCTGTTCCACCAACAACTGTAGTAATCCCATTTTTGGATTTGCAGTACATCTGAACCTGCTTCCTCACATGTAAGCAAAACCGGCTGTTGTGGAGAACGTGCAGGATGATTAAATCAGCAAATTCTCCTCAGCAAAGCTCCTCACCTTGACGCCTAATATTTAGCACAAACCCCTGAGAGCTGCAATGACCCACAGGACCACAACAGGCGCATTAAAGGAAAATAAAACCAGAAAACAGAAACAAAGCACAATCATCCCACAGCTAAATCTAGAATACTGACCAGCAGTATCTTTTATCAGCTTCAGTTTATGTCAAAGAAGATTGTGGAGTGATATTTTTGATCTTTTTTATTTTTTTGGGACAACTAACTACCCACAAGCTGAAAGAAACGCACCATGGTTTTATTAGTTATACCAGATGAACCTGATACTGTGGCGGTGAGCCTTTTGGAGGATGTGGACTGACCTTATATGGCCCAGAGGACGAGGGTCCTCCTGTTCTCTGGTCTCTATAACGTCTCCGACTTAAAGGTAAAGTCTGCCAAGTTGTGTAACGTCCGGACGACAACAACAAAGTCTTGGCGCGATACTGAACAAACAACAGGCTTCCTGCTATTGTGGCGCCGTGCAACACAAACTCCAACATCCTTCTTCTTCTCCTTTATTTTTTGTTCTCCTCTCATCTAATCAAATCAAGTGTTTTGTTTGATTTTTTTTTTTTTTTTTTTGGTTCCTCCTTCCCTCTTCTTGTCATCATGGCAACGGACAAAAACAGTCATGTTCATTCTCACATCGCTGCAACTGCACAGCTGACTGCTGGATATATAGTTGTTGCCATGGTTACCAGAAAGGTTAACTGGCATAAACAGAGTCATCAGCCAAAAGGGAAATCTTGGTCATCTAAATCACTGCTGATTGTTGCCTTGTGCTAAGAAACAAGTTTTGTTTGTTTTTGTTTGTTTTTTTCCTTATTGTTTCTTGTCAAATGTCCTGGGTTTTGACTTTAAGGTGATTATAAGTTACTGTCCAGCTGTGAGAGTCGGATGTTGAATCTGCAGCCTGAGTGACGTCCAGTCATTCATGAGCTGCAAAGTTCAGAAAGTTCTCCAGGTTAAACAACTGCACTGTAAAAATTTATTTCTAATAAAGTTAACAAATAAAAATAGAAACCCGTTTCAACAAAGTTAGACTATTTTGCTTGTTTTATTTTTATTTTTGTCAAGAACATTTTTCTTATTTGCAAAGTTATTTTGCTTTATTTTTGCAAAAGACCATTTAGACTAGATTTGTGAATTTTAATCTTATTTTTACCAGGGCCGTTTTTGCAGTGGGATCCATTGCATTCAACTTTATTTAATGTAAACATTTCAGAAACGGGTTATATAGCACTTCTTGTTATCCATCTGGAGTTAATGTTTGCTTTCTTTGTTTGTTGTTGCAGAAAAAGAGGAAGCAGGCCAGCAGAGATGCAGACTCCCTCAGTCTGTGCAGCCTGGACATCAGCGTAAGTGACGTTCCTGCAAATTATGTCTGCAGAGAGATGTGTGAGGAAACCTCAGACTGTAGACTTGATGGCTGAACACTTCCTGTATGTGTGTGTGTGTGTGCGTGCGTGCGTGTGTGCGTGTGTGTGCGTGTGTGTGTGAGAGAATGGCGAACATAAATAGGCATAACTTTCCTGTTGTCTTTGTGTTCTCCCTGGCTTGATCGCCTCTGATCTGTAAAATATGACTTCTTCTTGGAGAAAATGTACTTTACACTTATTTAAAATATCCTTTCTGCCTGGGACTTATTGGATATGTAGTGTATGAAATATTTAGTTGCAGCCGATCATTAAGACTTTTGTTTTTCATATGTTGCACACTTACGGGGCCATTATTGTACTTTCACCGTCCACTAGGAATAATTTTAAATGATTTAAACTGTACTTTTTCTTCATAACGTGTGGAGTTGCTGCTCAACCTGAGAAGTCAAGTCTGCTCTGATTGGTCAGAGGATTGACGGGTGTGAGGTGACTTCTTAATATCTAACGATTTAAAGACTAATCAGTTGAAAGCCTGCCAGGTACCTGCCAGCTGCTCTCTAACACACATTTACTAGATTTACTGTAATGGTACATTTATCGCGCTTTATCAGCAAAGAGACGAGGCAGGTATGTCAGCAGGTGGCATGGTTGTACCGTTGAGTGGAAATTAACCCAAACATCACCTACAAGACACAGGTTTGGTAAATATTTGAGCAGATTCATCCTGTGTTGATTTTGCATGTTATGTCCTGGTTCCTCTTGGTTCCTCTTGGATTCCTCCCAAAGTCCAAAAACGGGCACTTCGGGCTGACAAGTGGCTCTAAATCTGGTTGATCTGGCAGCTTGTGCAGTGGTGTGTCCCACCACGGTAATTCATCTTATTTTAACTAATTCAAATTTTTTTTAAATCAATTTTTACAAAAAATATGTGCGAAAGCTCTGCATCTGGGAAAAAGGAAACGCTGGACAACAAGAGGATGACGTGATCTCTTTGGTTCAATAATGTTAGAATGAAACAGGAAAAAGAACTTCAATGATTTAACACAGGTTTTTTCTTTACTTATTGTACAATAAAAGGCACCAAAAGAACTGTAGTAATTTAACTGATCACAACTACAAAATGGACAAAATAAAATCTAATTTCTGGAAGTTTAGGTTATTTTAACGATCACAATTATTTGTTCTTTGAAGTCCTTAACAGCTAAATTTGATCTACATAGCTGAGACCTCTGCACAGCCCCCACAATCAAAGAAAAATTAAAAATAAGTCAAATTACCCAAACTAAACTGTTAACCCCTTGATGCCTTATGTGTGAATTCATACACAGAAATAATAATTCTTGCAAACATTTAAATGTTAACATATATTATTAAAACCACTCTTATTTCTAGTGTTAAAGGTTTCTGATATTTATTTTGAACTTCTAAGACTTTTATTTATTTTTTTCTATTGTATTTGTGTTTTTTTTTATTTTTTTTATTGTATTAATTTTTTTTTTTTTTTTTTTTTTTTTTTTTATTTTGATTGGAGGTGCAGAGGTCTCCAGAAAGGTGTGCATCAAATATCCAACATCAGGCATCAAAAGTTTTAAAGACAAAATTGGGAGGTTTTTTTTTTTTTGGTTTCATCCATCCATCCATTATCTAGACCCGCTTTATCTGTTTCCGGGTCACGGGGGTCTGTCGGTGATCAATTAACCTACCCTGCATGTTTTTGGACTGTGGGAGGAAGCCGGAGTACCCGGAGGGAACCCACACAAGCACGGGGAGAACATGCAAAGTCCACACAGAAAGACCCACCGGGCCGGGAATCGAACCGGGAACCTTCTTGCTGTGAGGCAACAGTTTCAATATACCTCAAATAAAAACAAATGAGGATTTTCTAATAAATGGTTGAAGATTAGTTTAAAAGCTGTTTAAAATGGCATTATCCAAATACATTTTAAAACAAACTACCTAAATAATTAATAATAATAATTTTGTAATGCGCCATCAGTTGTATATAAAAGTTGCGTTTCTTTATAGAGCAGTTCTCTATACTAAAACTATACAATAAAATCCATTTAAAAACAGGCCAAACAAACTTTGAGTCACCAGTTTTAGCCCAATAACCACAAATAAAGAGGACATGAAAAGGTTTCCAACAAAGATCAGGTATTTTTAAGACGTATTTCTGCCTTTAGATAAAAACCAGACCTCAGTTTGTAGTTTATACAATAATCCTATTAACTGAAGGAAAGTCCCACAGATATACATGGTAACTCTCTGGCATCTTGGTATATATTGAGACCCTCGAGGGCCCTCGGACCTCGTGTTGGACCCCTCCTCCTATATTTTTAGCTTTTCTGTCCGCGGCTTGTTCCTTCCCGGGCGTTTCCCTCTCAGCTCAGTCTAACACAGGATGTCCACCCTGTTCAACACACTCCAGCGGGACAAACGGACCAAACACACTATCAGTCTTACGTTGCTCAAGCCGGTGCTGGCAGACATCGACCCTGGAATAAGTGACAGTATATTGTTTCTGTACGGCAGCTCCGTGAATCACACAGACGTGTTGTGTCCTTACTGCAACTCGAGGACCAGGAGACAACTGTACCTGATCAGTGTCAGAGGACACGTCAGGAGGGTGCGTTTAATGCCACCGCAACTCTCCTGAGCAACGCCGTTGACAACTTTATCCATGTTCGGTGGAGGAAAGTAATTACAAGTGTATTTAACTAATAACAAGCTTAAAAGGAAAAAAGAAAACCGAGTGTTGGAGGTGGGAAACATCTAAGCCACGCAGGGCAGAGGGTCCTGAGGACCTGGACTGGGAAACGCCTCTTTGGGATTGCTTTTAGTTAATGCCACTTATCTTCTAAGGAAATTTAATATGTGGCAATAAATGATTAAATCCCACTGCAGTCAGCCACAGTTGAAGAATAATTGATGATGAGAATGATACATTTTTTATTTTTTATTTATTTATTTATTTATTTTTCAGTTGACTTAAAGTTTCTGAAGCAGCCAAACCTACTCTTTCACATTTGAATGGTGTAACTAATTTAAAAAATCCTAACAGTAATAAGTAACTTATATTAAAGTAGTCTACAATCTAAAGGTAAGCGTGTTCCTTCGTGTCTAACAGAGTATTATAGTATTGACCACACACATTTTACCGCACAGTCAGTGTGTCACAGTACAAATGAAATAGTGTTTTGTTTTTTGTTTTTTTTATCCTGAAGCAGTCGACTTCTCTCTCTGGGCGTCCACGGACCGAGTGTCCCATTCCTGGACAATGGAGCTGAGTCAGAGGGGGAGCTTTTGTTAAGTGACCATGAAGTGTCAGAGATCAGTTGTGGTGCGCTTACTCCGATACCCGTCATAGCTTTTAAAGGAAATAATGAAACATTTCTAAAAATGAGCTGCAGCTGAGTCAGCACGATTGTACTTTCAAGTTTCATATATTCTCTTAGGGTCTTCAGTTTCATTTTCATTGTATGCTAAATAGTACGTGTGCCACTAATCAACAATTTAACTTGACGTGGACAGCTGGGAGAGGTCCACTTGACCCAAGTATTGTTTCCTGCGTCTAGAAAAAACACGGAGTCACCTGATTTATTACAGACGCACAAAACAGGATGAAAAAAAAGAATAAACAAAATTATTCAGACCTGAGGAGGTTGAGCCATAAATAACTTGTACAATAACTGTTCACGGACACACACACACACAGTTACTGAAAACCAGGACACAGCTTCGACTGCCTGCAGGCTTCTCTGCTGCTCTGTCGCTCTGTCGCTCTCTGTCTTTAGTAATTACAGTAGAGATTGATTTGGAGTTTCCAACGGCAGCAGCAGCTCCAGCGTGAGGTGCACTGGTTTGTCATTTTGTGTATATTGAGGTCATGATGATGCATATTCATAAGCTGCAGAGTAAAGATACTCAAGATTAGACTTAAGTCAACACAGGTGTTAATGCCAATAATGCATTTTAGTGCTCTTGTCAATAATCTGAGTAGTTTAAAGCCAAAGATGAAGACGTGATTTTTGTGAAAACATTCAACAGTTATCAGTCATTATAAACGGATATCATTGTTTCTACAGTCATTTGCTCTTTAATTTTAGTTATTAAATAAAGACTAAAATCTAGTGAGTGGTGCCACTGAAGCACACCGTCGACACATTCGCTGGTGTTTGTTATTGTGTTTAGTATTTTGTATATTCAAAACTAGTTTTTACACAAAGGTAGCTTATTTTAAATCATTAGTTTTCCAAACTTTGCAAGCAAAATGTAATTTCCACAATGAAAAGCTGCTTTAACACATTTTTCAATACACTTCCAATAATCATATCATAATCACTCCGATTTAACTGTATGTAAAATGGTAAAAAACAGCTCCACTTGTTATTAAAACAGCATATTAATCAGGTTTGTAAGACTGCGTTTTTCCACCTCCGTAACTTCACAAAGATCAGGAGCATCCTCTCCCAGAGTGATGCTGGAAAACTAATTCACGCCTTCGTATCTTCTAGACTAGATTACTGTAACGTGTTGTTGGCTGGATGTCCAAGTACTTCTCTGAACAGCCTCCAGATGATCCAAAACGCAGCAGCGTTAGTGCTGACAGGAATCAACAAGAGAGACCACGTCTCACCTCCCTCCAGTGATCCCTGGCAAACTCAGAGTCCAAATCAAAATTTTATCACTTGCAATATTTGACAGACCTGATAGTTCCCCATGTTCCTAGTATAGTTCTCCGATCTCAGAGTGCAGGTTTACTCGTAGTTCCTAGAAGATCCAGATGTAGATCTGGAGGACGGGTCTTCTGCTATCAGGAACCATCACTATGGAACCAACTTCCAGTTTGGGTGAAGGAGGCTGACACCACCTCCACCTTTAAAACCAAACTTTACACATTTGTGTTTAGTAAAACATCTAGTTGGTGTAAATTTTAGTGTGTCAGGACCAGTAGTCACAGCTGCAGCTGCAGGACCAGACTAGAGCAGCTGGTCTTCAACACAGCTTCATCTAGATCTGCTGCTGTAGACCTGCTGGACACCAACATGATCCACTGACTGGTGCCCCTCACCTCCTCTGGTTCTCTCTCTCTTCTTCAGCTCAATCCTCAGTTATTAATTAGAAGTATCTAATAATCATAGTTGTGGTCCATTGTTCTTGTAGTTCTGCTGGTCTGTCCCCCCTTCTTGCCACTGTTTGGCTGACGGTTCTTCTTCCAATAGGGGAGTTTTTACCTGCCGTTGTTTATGTAATAAGTGTTCGGGGGTCATGTTCTGGGTCTCTGGAAAGAACCTAGAGACAACTTGTGTTGTAATAGACGCTATATAAATAAAATTGAATTGAAATAGTATTATTTAAGTAATGATGTTGAATGCAGTAATAGTTTGTGGGATCAAATTAGCACTTATACTTATTTTAATTTTTTCTGCTTTAGACATTTGCCTATCTTTAGCTACTCAGAGTTCTCTCCCAGTGGGCCAAGTCAAGTTATGTTTTCATTCACTTGTATAATGGAGAGAAACTCATTTATGTTAGCTGTTTCCAGGAATTTTATCTTCATTTTGATCCCAGCACACCTTAGCATTATTAGACAGAGAAAACTAATTAGAGACTTGCTGCAGCTGTGTTACATTAGCTTCTCCTTGTACTGCTCCCACATTTCCGTCTACACCTGAGCGGAAATAATCTACCAGGATGTTGCTGAGTACTGATGCGTTTTTAATTGTTGTAGGACAACTGTAGGGTGCCATGAAACCGAAGGATATAATATTCCTGACATTACTTGTTAGGATGGTGGAAACATTGTTGGGTTTGGCCGTTTTTATGAGATTTGTTAACAATAGAAAATGTATATTGGAAAATGGCAAGGGAGAAAGAAAAATTGAAAAAAGAGCGGAAGGAAGGAAAGCGGTGAGTGAGTGAGTCAGTAACGGAGAGAGAAAGGGAGAGTGAGCAATGATCTAACTGAGTCCTGAAGCAGAGCGGATGAGGAGGGAAACGGTGAACACACAGAGAGGTCAGACAGAAAACAGAGGATTAAGATTATCGCAGGTCCAGCTTGTTGTTTCCCGGACGACCGGGAGGGGAACAGAACGTCTTCCAGATTCCTTTTAAAGTTCCCAGCAGATCATGATCCTGATACTCTGCTCCAGATGATCCTGTGATGGTAAAAGTATGTTTGATGACGCTGACACAGTCGGTATGTGGAAACATCGCAGGCTTGATCCAGAAGATTGATTGCCATTTTATCTGCTCATCCCTATAAGGTTTGCCAATCTCTTGTTGCCAAACTTTTTTGTTTTCTTTGGATGTTCTTCCCAAAAACAACTTTTTCTAGAAGCTCTACAGGTGTTTTACTCTGCTGTCTACTGGACTTTTTTTGCTGCGTTTCTGGTAACCAGCACTAAATCTTCATTGGACTCTCTGAACAGCACGTTTTCTGGTTATTCTCTCAGCACTGAGTGGGTTTTCTTGCCCTTCTTCTGCTTGCAAACTCCGTGTGGACTTGAGTGACTCAGATTCCCTCTGGATCTTCCAGTCTCCTAGTTGCACCAGTCTCCCCTGGACAGTTTGCCAGTTGGGAAGTATTTACGGACACCCTCTTGGCTCTGGACAAAGTCCGAAGTGTTGTGCTGGGGATTTGGGGTGAGCAGCATGGTGGCGGGGCAGAGCACGCTCGGCCTGCTGGTGCAGCGATTGAAGTCTGGATGCTCCGTGGAGAGCAGGTCACAGGACCTCAATATGGCCAAACAGGTGGAGGTAAGACTGAGGTTTCTGAATCTCTGTTCGGAGTAAGGAGTGCATCGGTACATATGAAACCTGAGTATTTATGTCGGCTTGAACAGAATTTAGTAACATCTGCAGATCACCTTGAGCTTGCAATAAACAGTATGTTTACATCATTAGGGAAACTTTGTCTAATTCATTGTGATGTCATTTTCCAGAATCTTCTTTAGTTTGCATGATAACTACTTCAAACTTACTTTAATCACATCTATTCATGTATCATTTATTCTTCAACATCTGATGCAGAACAAAGGACTTCTGAGCACGTTAAAATATCAGCTGCTTTTTATTGAATGTCATCAGTCACGGCCAAAGAACCGTTCCCACTCAAATCTTGACGAGTACAGTCCAAATCCCAGACGTGATCTGGCATCACCAGTTTTATGAAAGATCCATAGGAGACTTGTGTGGACTGAGATGGTAAAGCATCTCTGAATGCATTTCCCATCAACGCGTAGCAGTGGCAGCGGAGAAGAAAGGCGTGAAGCTGAAAGTTAAAACCTTATTTTTGTGTCACACGGTGCAGTTTTATGACGAAAACATTCTTCTGAGTGGAGCTTCCCAAGTATTAACTAGTACAGAAGTCCAAGTGGGCGACTTTAGACAGTGTTGTAAAGGCATCCTAGACTCTAAAAGTTACAAACGTACCTTTTGTTCTGCAGTAAGGGAGTCCACTTTACTTTTCTGTCTGCTCTAGTCTGGTTTCATCTAATTTAGATATTTCTGATTTGATCCTCTCATCTCTCATTTCACGTGTCTCTCATCTCCTCAATAAGTTTATCATTGCACGTCCTCCGTTATGCGTCACCTACCTTTCATGACAGAAATGCGTATACTGCGTTAGAACATATTAGGTGAACATACTCCAGGTAATGCATAAAGGAGCATCTGCCGTGTCGTGTGTAGAAATCATGGACTAGACGGGAACATCCGCAAACATTGTCTGAAAGCAGCTTCTTGTAAGATGGATTTTATTTTGCTTCTAAGTTTTAGTCAACAGTATTTTTGCCCAGAGAGGCACGGTAGTGTGTTCAAAGCTTGTGCTTGTGGCGGAGTGAATGTAAACGCTGAACTGTCGTCCTCAGCTGAGCTCGAATATTAAGGACTTGTAGGTTTTCCTGTTGTGGAATTAATTGTAGCCCAGTAGTGAGTCGGGGTTCACTGCAGCCCCGTGTTTGATTGTCTAAGGAATATTATATCCTGGTTGACTTTAATTTTCTTTTTTACATCTGAATAAGGGCTAAACGGAGGTGATTGTGTTTGGTGCCTCTGGGCTCCTAGAAGTCAGGTCTCCTGGCAGTCTCGCTCCTGCATTCCTCAGTTAAGCATCTTGGCATATTTTTTATTAGAATCCTAAATTCGATAAACAGATTTCATCAGGTCATGTTTCTTTCAGCTGATGCTGATTTTTCAAGTCAACACCTACCTCTCTTTTCATGATCTGTACAGAGTGATACACACTTTTATAACATCCCTTCTTGACTACTGCAATGCCCATGTAGGTACAGGACCACGCGTCCATCCAGCTGGTGCAAAAGGCAGCTCCTTGATTTTATTTATTTATTTATTTTACTTATTGTTAAAAAAAAAAAGAAAAGAAAAATGTATTTATTTAACTTGAAAGAGGTACCATTATCCACCAGTAGTAATAATAATTTTAAAAAAAAACTAAAGGGAAACTAGAACTTCTACTTTAAATCTCAGAGGCTGAATTTATTTTCGGTTTATTTTCGGCTTCCCGACAGCGGGACTGATGAAAGCGAGGATGGATGCTTCCAGTTGGTCAGCTGAAACAGAAGTTAACATGACTGGAAAAGTGTTCCTGTCAGCATTCTTGTCCTCACAACTGTGATGATTTCCTGCAGTGCAAATGACAGTTAACTTGTGTTGCACTCTCCATTGGCTTTCTGTTCTTTTTAGGGTGGATTATTTTTGTTTTTCTCTCCTTTTGGCTTTTAAAGCTATGAATCGTTTGACACCTCTGTTATTGACAGGACACTAGTGGGTGCTAATGGCTGTTGTTGCATCCACCTGTTTGAAATAAGTACAGTGAGGACAGACTGGCATCACTTTTGGAGACAAATTTATTGCCTCGTTCAGCAAGAAACTGATTACAACACAGTTTGTAAGTGGATCGTCACAGATCTGGGCCATAAAATCAGTTTTAAAGTTCAGGTGATTGTATCCCAGGTTATAGAAATAAAAATGCAAAAAATCAAACAAAAAATCTCACAGCAAAACAGTTTTTGCTTTGTGGCCACTTCAGAAAAACTTGTCAGTCAGTATAAATATTTGTAAAACCATGTTTAAATCATCGGTACTGTCGTCGTCATATAGATTCAATAAAGGGTTGGAAATCAAATTGCATTTCATATGTTAGGTTTATTAAAAAAATAAAAAATGTAGAAGTGTTTAGAACGAGACACAACTAAAGAGAAGAAAGTGGTGGCTCGTCTGAATGACTTAAAAATATCAATCCAAATTAAGATTTTCTACATGTGACAGAAATAGTTTTTTGGATATTTGGGAACATGACCTGGAAGTCAATAAGCCCATTTTGAAAATGGATTTACACTGCAAAAACAACCTCTTTTTAGAAAAAAGCATAGTTTTTTACAAATCTAGTAAAAAATTAATATTATTATTATTATTATATTCCTTCAGGCCATTTTTGTTGTTTTTTTTTTTTTTTGGTGATCCTTTTGATCTGGTTTTTCTGAGCCTAGTCTCTGATTTAAAAAAAAAAAATGACATCCCTTTACTATGTATTATATAAAAAATGTCTCATATTTTATTGTTGTATTTTTAAGATGAAGCAAGTGGTTTCACTTGTTCAAACTGGCCTTTCACGGGTTTAATTTTCAACAGCTATTGAATCTTTGGTGGCGTTAAGCAGAGCTGAAGTGGTTAAAAAATGTATGGAAGTCAGATTTTTGTAGCCGTTCTTTTTTTGGCCTGTACATTTTTGGCTCGAGAGGTCTGCAGAGGGTAGTAAATTAGAGCAATGCTCAAGGCTTTTGTTGACCAACTGCATAAAATTGATCGTTTGTCAGACTGAATTAGACGAAGCGCTGTCACACACAGGAATCCATTACAACATGTCAAATAAAGATCTATTTATTACTGTTATCCAACTCAGAAATTGATTTTAAATGTTTTTAGCAGGTAATGTGAAAAACTTTTTATATAATTCAAGTGGAATTTAAACGTTAACTTCACTTTTTAGATTTCCATACATGAAGAAATGGTTGAAAACTAATAGAAACCTTTTTGTTTTAATAATAATAATAATTTTTTTAAAACTAAAGGGAAACTAGAACTTTTACTTTAAGTCTCAGAGGCTGAATTTATTTTCGGTTTATTTTCGGCTTCCCGACAGCGGGACTGATGAAAGCGAGGATGGATGCTTCCAGTTGGTCAGCTGAAACAGAAGTTAACATGACTGGAAAAGTGTTCCTGTCAGCATTCTTGTCCTCACAACTGTGATGATTTCCTGCAGTGCAAATGACAGTTAACTTGTAGGGAATCGGGTCTTTTTTCCTGGGACAAATATATCCTTACAGAGAATTGTTTTTAATACACATGGTCAGAGTTTTTCTGCAGGCAATAAATGCAAATCAGAATGCACACAAAAGTAACATGTCCCCAACGTCGAGGTCAAATTTATTTACATAGCTCATTTAAAACAACCAAGCTACGTAAAAATAAAAATGATAGAAATAACCACTGATTTAGAGTCTGGATCTTGGAATTTATAAAGATGAAAAAGTTGAGACCCAGTTAAAACCTTACATTAATTTAAAACGGTCAGATTTGGTTGTTTTGACCTTCTCCACGAACCTCAACAAACGTTCTACAACCCTGCCTAATGGAAGCCGAAAGACATCTCATTTTGTTTTTCTTTAATACGTACCAGCCTGTTTTCAGGCTCATGCTCTCACATGACATCTACCGTCTGTACTGGGGTCTCTGGTAGCCCAGGGCTTTTAAAGAAAACTTTTTCTGCTCTTTTTGCAAAAGTTGGCAGGTGTGTGACATGTTTTGGTCAACTCCACCCATTCTGATTCTACCGCAGTCTCATAAAGCTAAGTTTATTTGGTGTTTCGTTTTCTTTTTAAGGATATTTGCTGGGTTGCATTAATAATGTCATTTCAAGTTACATTTTAGTCGTAGTCAGTAGACAGAGTTGTAGGATTTCAGCTTTAAATCAGGCAGTCTTTGTCTGCGACGGGCAGGAATGGTGCCGTGTGTAGCAGCCTTACGATGTGGAGGCTGAATTATTGTACTCTGATCTCGATCTTTGATATTAAAGGGTCACTGAACAGAAAAAAAACTTTTTAAAGCTTTTTTTCATCAAAAAACAGCAGAAAAAACCAACCCGGTCTCTGTTTACAATAAATTGTCTGGCGCTTGGTCCCTTTGGTTCTTCCTTATTCATAACAATTCTTAAAGGTGAAGATTCTTTGAGAGACGCGCTCTTTACTATTCTGTCGATCTCTTGAAATGTGTTGAATTGGAGTTAATTAAACAGCAGCAGCTGAATTTCCTGATAGCAGTGTTTATTTTAACTGGAAAAAAGCCACATTGACTTATGAGAAAGCAGAGCGGTCTGCAGTTTCCAGAAGGTCATGTCTCACGGCCAAGTCTGAGCATTTATGACTCTACAGCGTAAATGTTTGATGTGACACATTGACCAGTTCATCAGGGCGTTATGCAATCTGAAACCGGCCTACCGTAAATCGATGTCATATTCTGCTAAGCGATGGAAAACAAAACAGTCTGAGTCACACTATTGTTTTATGTGGATTATAATAACAAACCAAAATTAACCTTCCTGCAAATAAAAGAATATTTGGACATGCACGGCTGTGGCGAGACTGCACAACTTCTTGGCAAAATGATTAATCCGCCATTCAGGAGTATATTCAGAATATTCTGGAGTTGGTTCATCCAACAGAAGCAAATCTGCTGATTAAATGATGTAGTTTTATTGACTGGTTACATAACTCATGTATCAAGTACAAAAACTCGTGTCTCGCTGCTATTCAGAGGTCTGACAGGACAAAAATGTCATTTCACGTAACTGATGGTGGTGACGGGGTCCTTTTAGGAAGGGTTACGTCATTTTAACTTAAACAGAAATGTTTAATGAAAAGGACTGTTGGTACTTACCTGACATCACCTTCAGGAGGACAACATCTTGTTGACTGATATATGTTAATGGTTGCTACGTCACCTTTTAAATGATCATAACCTAAACAAAACTGAGATGTTAGTGATTATGAATTTTTCTGGACGGACGGTGCCGATTGTCAATATGGCCCCAAAATTGTTTTTTAAAAAACAAAACAAAAACAACTTCATCTTTTATATTCTTTAGGATTTCACATTAAATCAAATGTGTCTAGATTTGCATGTTAGATCTGAAAACGTCTAAAACTTTTAAATTTGTTGGTCAAGCTAAAGAAAGTCACTCATGCTTTTGTTTTGTAGTTTACTTTTATAATGTAATAGAATGACAAAACCCACTTTTTTTCTGTCTTCATATGTGGTATTGTGAACATCGTCTTCATGAAATGACAGCCTTGCTTAGATGTTAATGTTCAAATGCTTCAGTTGTGTTTAATCTTCATTTCTGTCTGCGGTGCAGGACCGACGTCCATGTTCATCGTGTTTAAAAGTGCTACGTCAGTAAAATGTAGAGCATTTTGATAATGACTGTAGATAACGTCTGTGAACTTCGGTCTTTGAGCTTTTCAAAGAGATGAATTGGTAAGCGAAGTCCTTTTCTTGAATTCTGAGAACATTTTCTGCATCTTTCAGGAGCCCAGCACCAAACGCAGTAAACCTGTCTCCAGGGTGACGTCTCTGGCCAACCTGCTGCCGCCCGTCAAGACCACGCCGCTGAAGAGGATCGGTCAGACGCTGCAGGTGAGCCGTCGGTCAGACGTCTCAAGGTTCTCTGTTTTCTACCTAAGCTTTGTTGTCCGAGCCACCCAGAGCAACTCTGTGCTACAAGTTCTGTGCTACAAATCAAAAGTCTGGTTGAAAAAGCAGCTGTACGAAGGACGACCTTTGACACGAAGAGCAACGTTATGCAGCTGCTGTGACGTGTTTTTAACTCTCCGTCTCTGCAGCGCTCCATCAGTTTTCGTAATGAGAATCAGACGGAGAGACCTGCTTCCCTACCTCCTCTGTCCTCCTCAGCGATGAAGACCCGGGTTATCTCAGCCACGGTCTCTAATCCTTCGGCCTCCATGACGGCGTCCCGGGTTTCCACAGCAACGGCCTCGGCCTCAAAGCGCCGTGACAGCAAGCTGTGGAGCGAGACGTTTGACGTCCGACTGGGATCCACGCAAACTCTGAGCCCCAAGGAGATAAAACGACAAGAGGTGGGGCACACGCCGCTGCTGGGCAGAAGCTGTATCTGCATGATTGATTAGGCAGCAACTTTGATATCACTGCACAGTTCCTGAGTTCGTCATTACAGACAACCACCGTGCGCTTCTTCAAACTTATTTTCTTCTGCAGGCTATTTTTGAGTTGGCTCAGGGAGAGCAAGACTTGGTTGAGGATCTCAAGTTGGCCAAGAAGGTAAACAAAAGTATATTGTTTTTTTTTTTTTTTAAAGAACTGGAATTCTTCGAATTTTTCTCACGTGAGTATTTGCATGCATGTCACAGGCCTATCATGACCCGATGCTGAAGCTGTGCATCATGACTGAGCAGGAACTGAACCAGATCTTTGGTACTCTGGATTCACTGATACCGCTGCATGAAGGTGGGGCTCTGCGTCTGATTGCGGGGGTTCCACCCTACAAACTCTCACGACTGTGCTCATATTCAGGTGTTTTAACTGCTGAAGATGAAGCAGCATGATTTGGATGTTACATGTACATTTGATCAAAGTTAAAAGTGATTCGTGGTTTAGTTTCCATTCGACGCAAGAGACAAGAACACAGAAGTTAGGTTGCAATATTTCTACAATTTAGGAAATTAAAACAGTCAAACAGCATCGGTTTGAATCGGCTGATCTATAACTGGTAAATTTATGTCAATAAAAAATGTGGTTGTTCATTATTAACGTATAAAATGTTAATAAAATCAGAAAAAAACCGACTCGTCACATGGTGTTACATCATTTACCGTCATGCTTTATTGTTGACATGGATTCAGTTTTGGATATTTACTTCATGCAGCGCAGCTGTAACTGAATAAATTGATGCCACTTAAACAATTATCATTCCTCTGTGAAGCCTGACTTCACAACAAAGCGCTCTCTCTCCTCAGATCTGCTCAGCCGCCTCCGAGATGCCAGAAAACCAGATGGGTCCACAGAAAATGTAGGGCACATTCTGACCGACTGGGTGAGCGTACTTTCTACCAACGGCAGTCTTCAGAGGCCAAGCGCCAGTTCTTTAGGAGCCACTCCAGTAACCCGTTTTCTTTCCCCGCACAGCTCCCCTGTCTCTCCTCCTACACGCCGTATTGCAGTAACCAGGTGAAAGCCAAGGCTTTGCTGGACCAGAAGAAGCAGGATCGCCGGGTCCAGGACTTCTTGCAGCGTTGTCTCCAGTCTCCTTTTAGCCGGAAGCTGGATCTGTGGAACTTCCTGGACATCCCCCGAAGCCGGCTGGTGAAATACCCGCTGCTGCTCAGAGAAATCCTGAAGCACACACCCAACGACCATCCAGACCGGCAGCACCTGGACGAGGCGGTGAGGACATCTAGTGTCATCATGTGTTGTTTGAGCAGGAAATCAATCAGATTCTCGCTCTGGAGCTTTGGTTCCACCCACACAACGTCTTACATCTGCCTGAATAAAACATCTACCTTGTTCAAACATACTGGGATACACTTGGAAATAAGAAATCAGTAATCAGTGTCAGAAATTCCTCTTTCATCAGCTTTTCCTCATGGAAGAAGTTGTCAGAGATGAGCTGAATGGAGCCAAATGCAAACTCAAAAGCAGAAAGCAGGTTGATGAGCAGTGAAACTTTGTTTTAACTACCAAACCAAATCTTAAAGCACCTCAGTCGTGTGAAACCAGAGTAAAAAACTTCCCACAGCCAAAGTAGTGGAGAGAACGGGGCCGTACTCGCTCAGTGTCATGAAACTAGTTCATTTCATGCAGCATAGTTTTGTCTAAATATCTGTCATATAAGTTAAACATGCAGATCCAAAAACTAAACTACATTTAGATTTTGAATCTATGTCAGTTAACTGCAAAACATTTTACAGATGTTTTTGTAGGGGTTGAGATGGCATCACAGTGTGACTGGTACATTATTTTATTTTGGGAAACGGCTTATTGTTGAGTTTCAGAGCACGAGCACATTTAACCTCATTTAATAGATTTGATTAACTTTTGAGCGATTAGCTGAGAGTGTTGCCTTCATTTTTAGGTGGATTGTGTTTGTGCTCCACAGATGCTGATGGTTCAGAGTGTGGTGGCGGACATCAACAGGCAGACCGGAGAATCTGAGTGTCAGTACTACAAGGACCGTCTGTTGTATTCGGAGGACGGACAAAAGGATGAACTCATTGATCGGTCCAAGACCCTCAGCTGCCGCGGAGAGCTGAAGAACAACAGAGGGCTCGTGAGTACAATCTGAAAATGTCTTCTCCCCCGTTCCTTTATCTTCATATAAATATATTTGTTTGTTTTGTTTTTAACTCTTGCAGTTTGAAAGTTTAAGATCTTGTGGAGGCTGAACAGAGAACAAAACTGCTCCTTCTGCTTGAAATGCAATTGTAAAAATAGTCAGTCTACTAAAAAATGTGATTCAAGGCAGCTGGTTGCATATCAGCTATAAAGTTGATTGAGTCTTTTGCACACTGGTTGAACACGATGTTCTTCTGTCACGGACGCACCACTGCATGCAATGAGGCTGCATCCGTGATGCTGGGATGATGCATCCCTGCTTGCAAAGATAATGCATCAGCCCTGCATGCATGCAGGGATGCGTCAGGGATGCGTCAGGGATGCGTCAGGGATGCGTCAGGGATGCGTCAGGGATGCGTCAGGGATGCGTCAGGGATGCATGGGTCATGTTCAACCAAATAATTCACTGGCTTTATGGAGAAAGTGGTCCAGATGGTCCTGTTTGGTCAAATTCTCTGGGTTTATCTAAAGAAATGACGAGGAAAAAAAAAAGATGAAATAGCAATTCACATTAATCCAGTTTTAATAAATTAAACTATTTCCTTTATATTTATATGAATATTAAATGTCCAACAGCCAGAATTTGATATGGGTTTAATAAACATCAATCTACACAAATTTAGATTGTTTTGATTATGAATGATTCAATAGCATCAATACAAAATAAAACATCAGACATCACTACATGTAATCAGGAGGCCTTTTATAGTTTTTATTAAAAGATCTAATCATTTTTCATTGATCTGTCCAGATGAACCCAGAAATCAACGTGTGATGTCATCTCATATCGGTCATTAGCGCCTGAATCCAGTCCAAATCGTTTCATGACTGATTTTGTGATATTACAAATATCAATTATCTGGATGGTTATTTGATGAGTTATTTGATTTGTAGTTATTTCACAAAGTCCCCGATAAGAATTCATTTTGAAAGTGTTATTTTTGGGGAACAGTGTGTACAGATATACGTGAAACACTGATTTCACAAACTGAAAGAAAAATTAACACCCGCCACTTCTTTTTTTTTTTTTTTTCTTCCCCACAGAAACTCCACGTGTTTCTGTTCCAGGATGTCCTGGTCATAACCAGGTCCGTCTCGCTGAACAACCAGCCGGTCAGCTACCAACTCTGCCGCCAGCCGATCCCCATCCGTCAGCTGGACCTGGAGGACGTCTCAGACGGCGAGATGAGAGTGGGCGGGTCCATCAGAGGAGCCTTCAGCAACAATGAGCGGAGTCAGTATTCATGAAAACATCACGCACTTCTTTAATTCTGAAGAGGAAGTTTGTAGGTTTAACTGCTTTTGCTTGATTCTTGATTTCTTAGTGTTTTGTACTGATGGTCATGTAGCTGAAATACCAGCATCTAAAAGGCTCTGGATGAGTTTGTAGTCGGCTACAGTTCAGTAATATGTCCATATTATTTTGGCCAGATAGTGTAAAGATATTTTTAAACACAACTCCTGCACAAATCTGGGTTGAGAATGGAGAACAGAGTCTCATTGACAAAATCCAGTGTCACAGCTTCACATTAAAAGATCCACAGCAATAATTTGCCATGTCTTCTGACGTCTCTATCTCACTTTGTGCTCCTCCTACAGCTAAGAACTTCTTCCGGGTTTCGTACCGTACAGCGGGACAGCTGCAGACGCACTACTTTCAGGCCAGCGATGCATTTAACAAGCAGCAGTGGATCAACTGCATCAGACAAGCCAAAGATGCAGCGGCACTAACGGAAAACCCGCCGCCGCAGACAAGAAAGCATCTGGAGCCGGGGCTGGGGGGACAGATCGGACCACTTGATGAGATGAATCTGAGACTGAGCTACAACGACGAGAGGCCTGGAAATGAGAGGGGAATGTGGGAAGACATGGAGACTGGTGTGCGTGTAGGAGAGGGAGGTCTGAGTGGAGGAGAAGATCTTTGTCTAGTCAAGGAGGACGGGGTGACTGAGGAGATAATCACAGGTAGCAGAGTGGAGACAGGTTTAGGTGAGGTGTTGGATAGCAGAGCAGTGACTGACAGTGAGGTTAAGACAGGTCAGGTGATGGAGTCGTGGCAGGGTGTCTGCGGACAAACGGGAGCAGATACAGGAGCCACCGTAGACTGGAAAATCGGTGGAGGAGGAGAGACTTTGGGTGCCGATGATAATGGTCTTCCTGCTTCCTTCTTCTCCTCACTTTCCCCTGGTGAAGAGAAGAACAAGATGATGGAGGAGCAGCAGAGTGCTTCTAAGGAGGAAGAAGAGGTCGACATGGACACTGACGCGAGTGACTCGCTGCAGAGCGAGGAGGCGGCCGACAGGTGCTGATATCAGGAAACACAAACGGGACTGAAGGATTTACCCTCAAACTGACAGACCAAGAGAAACAAAAATGAATGCTCGGACTTGTTGAAGTTAATTTTCCAACATATTCCAGTATGTAAAGGTAAATGACAATCCTTGGGAGTAGTCACATGACCAACCAGCACCTACATTATGACTGCACAGGCGCGCTGCAGGTTTTTGTAATAAACAGCAAAACAATGCTCAAAAATGACATTTATATACACATAAAATTGGAAGGACATAATACAAAACAGGTTTCCAGATGTTGAAAACAATTGAAAATAAAAAAACAAAACCAAAAGATTAAAATGTGCGAGAGAGAAATTAGTAAAGCGGTTGTTATAATTGAGATTTTAGGATAATTGGTCTGCAATTCCGGCTTTTAATGGGTGTAAAGACTATATGGACATGAAGAGCCCATGTCTTACCCATTTACAGGCTCATAATCTTATCCTGGGTGTTTAAACTAGGTTAACATGCTTTATTGTTAAAAAATGCATGTATTTTGTTCTCCTGCTGTAGCAGGACTGGTTGCCTGCTGTCTAAAATGTTTTGTTTTAGTCCCTGATAAAAGGATCTGCTGTCTTTGGTCAGCTGATTGATTTAAAAAAAAAAAAAAAAAAAAAGTTCAAGACACCCGTTCAGTCGTTTTGTGGCACTTCAAACGAGCTCAAAGTGTTGCACAAATGTCCTTTGTGCCTTTACCATTAGATAAAGTAAAAAAGTCTAGAACTCAAAACCTGCGTCTTCAGAAGCGGAATAAATCAGTTTCAGAATAAAATAACTTTGTTTGGTCAGGATTGTTTTTGTTTTAGCTTTGCAGATTTTTTTAACTCCAAAAATAAAACAAAGCAATGAAAATAAGGAAAATACTCATAGAACATTGTGTGATGTAATTAATACGTCCATGCTATACGAAGTCAAAGTGAACTTCCTCTTGTTTTACCTACAAACTCAACAAAAAGATAACATCACATACCCATGCTGCTAATTTAATATCCAGTTTTGGAGCAGATATGAGGAAAAACCACATCTGTGGGTGCTGCTCAGCTTTTTACAGTTATTTTACTCTTTACATGAACCATCTTGGATGACGCGCCCTTCTTCGAGGAAAACCGTTTTGAGGATGACCAAGTTCTAACGTGCCCCAGTTTCAGTATGCGACAACAAACCGTTCTCCATAATTAAATACTGGAAAAAAAAAACACAAAAAAAGCAGCTGCTAAATATGAAAAGTACAATATGTGGCCTGTTTTTCAAACTGTCTCTTTTGTGGTTAATCTCACAGGAGATGTGTGAATTAATGTCAGTAGCACAACGCCTCCGCAGAGTTCTAGTGTCTTATCTAAAACTATCTAGTTTTGATTTCCTTTTTCTTAAGTCAGTTGAGTCTCCTCAATAAGTCTTTTACTTTGTTTTGTGTCTGGAAATTTGTTTGAAGTGTGTCTGTAAACACTGGAGAAAATGACTGGACATCCTAAATCAACACAGTCTTTTTTTAAAACGCTATAAATGCAATGAAACAAATACACAGTGGATTTTTGGTTTTAGTAATCTGTTAAATGAGTTTTTTTCATAAATATTCTGAAATACTGTTGTGGTTTTCAGCTGTTGCAAGTGTAACTTCAAAAGTCTGTTGTATAAATATATATTCTGTATATATGTAAAGACTGTACGAGGAGCGTATGTTTTTGTGAATCCTGGAAAAAAGCCAAATATGATTGTTTATATATGTGCTTACTCATTACATATAGAATAGGATTTTATTGTCAAGACAATCTGTTCTGAGATTGCTACTAATGAGGAGGAGGATGATGATGATGATGATGATGATGATGATGATGGAGAATAAATTCTGACTTTTTCTTTTTTTTTTTTTTTTTTTACAAACGTTAACTGCACTTCTCAAAACAACTGCTGTGTTGTGTAAAAACAGGTAACAGGTGAAATGTAGTATGAAGTATTAAGTAAAGTTTCAATTGTCACTGAACCAAAGAATCAATAAATTTCTAATAAAATGAAGTCTGTCACTGAATTGATTTTTACTGGGGCATAGTACATGTTGTTGTTTGAAGATGAGATGAAAGTTTGGGTTGTTTTACCTGTTAATACACGTGTAAAGGTGACCATTACACCATCTCAGGTTGCTGGTGCAGATTATCTGGGTCATAGTAATCCTAAAAGAGCTTGAAAAGAAGGTAACTGGTTTTTGTTTATTAGTTTTTGTGAAACATCTGCGTACCAGTTGCTTCTAAACTGGCAAAGAAGCAAATGGAAATGAAGGGGTGCCTAAAATTAAACCCTGAGGAACACCTCAACTGTTTAAAAACTCAAGATGGCATATCTTCAGCTATACATTTGTAAGGTAATTTCTCACCAGATTTATTCGGTATATTATTACTGAAATGTATTCATTGAGTAAGGTGAGAAAGTATTTTGTTTTAATAAATACCTTTTGAAAATCAGTGGAACACCTAGGTGTGAGTTGATGGTAACAAACACCCTGGACATTTTTTGCAAAGTGTGTACAAATGCATTTTTGTGCTTCAGGGACATTGAAGCAGTTTGGACACAACTGTATTAAGACTGTGCAAACTTAGTTTTTAAAACTTGAGTGGCCTCTACAGTTAGTGTGACATAGTACAACAAAAATAATAATTTTGCTTATCACTTTTGTATATGGTGATTCAGTATCTTATATCTTATCTTATAAATCATTCAAATTCATTTATCTAAATAGTTAGAAACTTAGGCAGCATGGTGGCTTAGTGGTTAGCACAGTTGCCTCACAGCAAGAAGGTACCTGGTTCAATTCCCTGGTGGGTCTTTCTGTGTGGAGTGTCATGTTCTCCCCGTGCTTGCGTGGGTCCCCTCCGGGTACTCCAGCTTCCTCCCACAGTCCAAAAACATGAAGGGTAGGTTAATTGAGCATACTAAATGGCACGTAGGTGTGAATGTGAGTGCGCATGTTTGTCTGTGTTTCTATGTGGTCCTGCGATGGACTGGCGACCTGTCCAGGTGGACCCCTGCTTTTCGCCTACTATGCGTCGGGATAGACTTCGACAGACCCCTGTGACCAGGAGATGGAGCAAGCGGGTATAGATAATGGATGGATAGTTAGAAACTTTATTATAATAATGATTTGCACTTAATTTTACTTGACCAAAAAGAACATGTAAAGATAATTATGTACTTAGATTACAAATTTATATCACGTTACCAGCACCATGATGGCATCTATACCCCTTGGATGATACTATTTCAAATTAAACTATTTACTATAAGAGGTTTGTGGTTAAGTCAAGGATTTGCAACAGAAATCTATTAAAAAGAAAATGAAGAGAGTGAAGAGGGAAGACATTCAAAAGATATTGGGGAAGAAAAAAATGTTTCTGCTTAATAGAGACAAGCAGGTGATGGCATGAAGGGAGATTTTGTCTACTAAGTACCTGCAACAGCTCTATAACACTAATATTTTTATATCTATTATTACTAGTAAATGCAGAAGCAATTATGCAATATTCCTCTTCTATGTTTGATTTTTCCCTTTAGGGGTCGCCACAGCATATCATTCTCCTCCATCCATCCTCGTCCTCTTCCACTGTCATACTAACTAGCTGCACGTCCTCCTTGACCACATATGCATCTCCACTTTGATCTTTCACTCTGTCACCTATGTTGTAGCTCCATTGTCAGTATCCAAACCATCTTCATCTGGCCTTTCCAAAACATACAACCTAAGTTATTATGTGGTCATTTCTATTCCTGTCTATCCACCTCAAAGAGAACATCAACATCTGCAGCTTTGCCGCTTCTAGTTCTGTCTCCTGTCTTTTGGTCAGTGCCACGTCCCTTCAAAAAGCAAACAAAAAAAGTTGATAAATTATATAATATTTAAGTATGCATTATATAAATAGTCTTGCAGTTTTTGTACACCAGGCACTTTGAGTGTGACTATAATGCAGATGTGGCCCGATCCACAAAATCAATCCAAAGAAATAATAAAAAAAGTTAATTATTTGAAACCAAGCTTTTTGTCCCACTCAAATTGAAACTATTTTTTTTATTTGTTTTCTTTCATTTTCACTTTCCATAAAAAAATCAACTGAAACTGAAGGAGATGTATTCAGTAGATGGAATGCAGTTGCTATAGTAATACAAATGCAGATGTGTTAGAACTGTAAGACTGATAAAATCTCATCTATGACAAACAGAAATAGATATATATTTTTTTAAGTCACTCAATTTGAAATCTTTTCCTTCACTTTCACGTCGCCTTCCTGGAAAACACCTTGAAACGCGTATGTCCGGCAGATGGCGCAGATGTAACACTCGCTGGAACCAGGCAGCCGCTACATTACATGTGAAAGAAGAAGACGTGCAGGAAGCCCAGCATGGCGCTGGTTGTGTGTAGGTTCGTGTTCCTGCGCTGCGGGATCCGGAGGTAGCAGCGGTTTTAGCACAGACCCCAGCAGACGCACGGCGGCGGAGTGACGGTTGGGACCAGACTCGACGGGTTTGTTTCAGTGTAGAGGCCCCCGCTATGGACGACAGTCCTGTCCAGAGGGAGACATGTCGACCGAGGCGGGTGTTTGCTGCAGCAGAGCTGGGAGCTAACGTTAGCCTGCAAGATGGCGAGCCGATCGAGCCGAACTCCGCCCGGGAAGGTCGCCCCGGTGCGGGCAGAGGGAGGACCGCCGGCGGGCGGCTGGACTGGAGGCACCCTGCGCCGCAGGTGGTCCACCAGAGACACATGCCGATGGAGCCCAACAAGTTCCACATACCGAGGAAAACCAAAGAGAAGAAATGTGGGTTGCTCTGGTTTTCACGTCCCTTCTGTTGACATTATTAATCTCGGAGCGGCTCGTGGACGCGAGTCCCGGAAACCGCGGGCTCCCTCCGCGGCCGCCGGGCGTCGTTGTCCTGAGCCGGCTTTCCTGCCCAGGGACCATGTTGACACTTCGGAATACGAGCTTTAATAGCGGTGGTGTCACGTTTCCCGTTAAAGACCCCGTCTGGTCTGGTTTTGTTTTGGTTTGTGACGTGTTGCAGATTTAAACCGGGGTGCTAAGAGCTAGCCGCTGACCAGCACCGTTAATTACACGCGTGTAAACGACCGTGTCGCGTTTTTATCAACTCGGTTTGCTTTCTGGTGAAGTGGATTCTGGACGTGGGCAGGTTTGCGTCTAAAACTGTGTTTTAGCAGCGTGTAGACGTTGGCGTCCGGCCACAGCAAACCTCCGTGTTTACGTTTTAATTGAGCGCGCAGGTTTCACACAGAACCCGTGTTTCAAATGAACACTCAACCAAACCGGGCTCAGGTTCGGGCTCCGGGTGAAGTTTAGAGAACATAGTTGCTGGGGACAGTCCGTAGATGAAGCTTAAACCCTACTGAATGTCCCCCACGAAACATGTAAGAGGAACCAGGCGCACACAAGAGACAAAACACCGTCTTACTAGTGGTTTTGGTTCACTAGTGGTTTGTTTAGTCATTTCTGGTTTACTATGGAAATGACATAAAGATTTAAAAGACAGCAGATAGCTGCCACCTGTCATTGGAAGTAGATTATTTTAAGGTCAGAAATTTATATCTTTATTTTTTCTTAAATTAATTAACACTCATCACTTTGATTTAATTTTTTGGGGCACAAGTTTTTTGTGTTTAACTTACTACTCTCTTCAGAATGCACATGATTAAAAAAAAAATCCCATAAAATAATCATACGTCCAAATATTTTTATGCATTAATCCCTAAAATCCCTTAAGTTCTGGTCAAAATTACCAAATAATCAACAATTTTCGGATTTTAAGCCATTACATGCCAGTTTAAAAATGTGATGCCACTTGTTTAATGATGCATCAGCTGTCTGAAATTCTTTTATTTTTATATCATGTGCAGAAAATGAATTATTACAATAGCAGAAGACTCTTTTGCATGCAGATCGAAGTTAAGTGGATGGAGGGATGTTAACAACAGACAAGGTAACCCGTGGAAACGTGTCACCTTGCCGTGTAGCTGTGAAGTCAGTGTTTGTGAAAGTTGCATCTCGGTTATGTTGTGCCTGAAATGAGCGGAAACTCGCGGTCTTCTATTTGGAATAGCACAGTAACTGTCTGTTTCAAAAACTGAGGTAACTGATACGTCTGAACAATAAGATGACGTTTAATTGATCGAAGAGGCTGGACTGGTGAGAGTAGAGCTGCAGTGCTTCTGTTCAGTTATACAAACATAATCTTATTATCCGTGCGTCACAAATATCAGCCATGGTAAGCCCACACTTCACACCAAATACTTTTGGGCTGTTTTACTTGTTTTTGCTTGCTCTTGATTTTCTTCATAGCGATGGGTATTCTGAACAGGGGAACTGTTGGTCTCTCGGCAGTGTGAGAAACAGATATAGTTTTAAAGTAAGATACCTTTTTGAACTACTTCCACGTTTGTGTGTTTGTTGGTTTTTCCAGCACCAGGATTTCACCTCCATGAATATTTAATATTGGGTATAATCTACCTGCTTTCAATAACGTTCAGTAAATATTTAGATTATGCATTAACTGCAATTTCTCAGATCTCTTTTCTTTGCTGCTCCAGCTGTTACTTCTCCACCAAAAGATACACTCAAATTTACTTTATTTTGCATTAAAAGCTTTACTTTTAAACATGAAAGGTATGAGGATCTCGTCTGTTTACTTGATGTTGCCATGGTGAATAAAGGGATCTAAGCTCCATTTAAGGTGCCTTTTTATAATTGTAGAGCAGGCGCTTAACTTGGAGTCAGCCAACTCTGAGTAATCAGAACCACCTCGAAACTTCTCATATGAAACCGGATACTTTGATATTCTCATTTCTAGTCTGCTAGACTAGAGTCTGTTTGTTTTGGCTCTTCATTTAATGTAACACTTACATAGAATACGTTCTTGACCCGTTTGTCTTTGTTTGGACCTGGTCTTGTTAGGAATTAATCTGATCACAAGTGGACTTTGTTAAATACAGATATGACAGTACTGTGACTGGTGCTGTAAACGCATCCAGTTGTAGTGCAAGCCTTTTTAGCTGGACGTCCATGGTGAATGTAAAACTTTCAAAGTGTAGAGAAGAGTTAAGAGTGCTTGGAGACGCTGGAAACACAACAGAGATGGGCCTTGTCGAGCTTGATTTGACTTGATACTTGTTTTATAGACCAGGGCTGGAGGCATATTTTCTTCTTCCTTGTAAAAAAGTTTTTCTGCCTCCTGCCTGTTACAACAAAAACAGTATTTTATTTTTTACAGACAGAATATATAGTCTATAGAGGGGGAAAATGAGATCCAGTCCTAAGTCGTTGAAGCGCAGGTTTGAGCAGGCTGCCTCTACTTTGTGTAAGCAGTTGTCCTTAAAGTTTTACCCCAAACAGCAGAAGAAAATCTGCCGAAGCGTTCCTGCCTTCTCCACAGATGATCTGCCTATTCAGTTGTTGCAAATTTAAATAATTTTTTTTTATTAGCTATGCTTTTAAATAAATCTCTATCTTCATCAGCTGCAGTAGTTTAACTTTCATTCCTACTATAGAAATACTTTTGTTTGGTTATGTTGTAAAAGGCATTCTTTTGCAAACTGATGAATTCAGTACTATTTTGGTGACATTAAATCACAACATACTGCTTTATCTCTGCTGTGTCTTGTCAGCCGGCGCTTGTGTTTCCTGATGAGTGACCCAGAATGAAAGAGCAGGTTGCTGTCAGTCTCTGAACTAAACCTTTGACAGGCTAGTTTTTTTTTTTTTTTTTAATATTTCCCTCACAGCAAGGACAAACTCTTAAGATCTGCTCTGTGACTTGAGGTTGTAGGTGCTCATTAATCCCTCCTCTCTGAGGTGTTGATACCCCAGATGAACCCTCTGCATGGAGGGAGGCAGCTGTTTCAGGGTCTGAAGTCTCTGGAGAATTTGGTGCCAGTCAGGCTGCAGGCGCCCTGCACTTTCTGAGGCAGGGTGGCAGGTGTTTTCGGGCCATTCTCATCCACATCATTAAGCTTCAAGCTGCACAGAGGTTCAGCACTATTAGCACACTCATTTCATGTTTGTCTGCAGGGGATGTAAATGCTCTGTAAACACTTGTAGACATTTAAATCTTGTAAAAGTTTAGTCATTTGTTTGGAATTTGTAGTTGAAGTAAAGTTGATTTGAAGTAAGTGTTAGGAGGACCCGCCGTTTGCTGTGGTCTCTTTATGATACAGTTTTTATTAAAATGCACCTTGGTGTACTCTTGGTCAGGTGTTTTTAATTTAGGTAAATCTTCAGCTATATTGATGATATTTTTAGAGAATTTTAATCAAACGTTAGTTTATTTTGTCATAGGGAAAAAGATCCATTTTATTCTTACCTTTACAGATGCACAATTCTGACATTAACTTCTATCAACAGCTTAGTTGTAAACCTTTAATTAGATTCTGGGACATTTAGTTTCACCAAACATCTATGTTGGACTTAAGGTTTGAGCCTCCTGGCTTTGCAGAAGGCTCAAATTCCAGACTAGAGAAAGTCATGACCTCGGAGGAGTTTCTTGCTCGCATATGATTTAATTTTTGTCTTTAATTAGTTAAATTCTTACTGCAGCCTGCAGGCATCCACACACTCTTGGCCATATAGTGTATAGAGGAAGCTGTGCAAGCAAACTTTATTTGAGTAAACTGTTACATTATTAAGCCACTCTTGAATGTGGGATCTTCTGAACACGGAAACATTATTCTCATTAGTCATCAGGAGTGAAAAAGGTACAAAGACGACAGGTGAAGTGTTGTTTCTGTATTTCTTTCAGCTCTTTTCCAGTACGTCTCCACCGAATCCAGAGAGTTTGAAGACATGAAGACCATCCTGACCTCCAGCTACGTTGACACCACCTCTGCTGGATGCTTTACCTACTCCAGTCCTCGGCTTGTCCACAGTGAGCTGCTTGAGAAAGAGGTGAAGGAATGAATCATGTAGTTATTGCCATTTAATACATGTTCAGTTGCTTTTGTGCTGCCTTTAAATGATAGTTTGCGCAACCAAATGTGATTGGTTCACTTGTCACCTAAGTTTGGCAACAGACTACGTACTAAAGAATTTGGAGTTGAGCAATATTAAAAATCTGGTGCTAAATAAAGTGTTCTCAGAAGTAAAATGATGAACTTCAATGCTTTTTTTTTTTTTTTTTTTCAACCAGCCTTTGTTTATGCTGGGGTACAGTTAGCCGTTCCCTTTCAAACCTTGATTGTTTTCACCCTGGATGGACGGATTTGTTTCAGAATTGTTTGTGTATGTTGTGTTTTCAGTTTGTGGAAAAGAGGAAAGCGATGAAGGGAGAGGGGAGAACAGACAAGGAGCTGGAGGAGAGCTACTGTTTCTTGTTAACTAATGCTGAGGAGGTAAGATTCCCGTGTTGCTTTATTGTTCATTGTTGGAGCTGACAGTCTTAGTTCGATACAGAGAATATCCACAGAACCTTTTTGAGTACTTTTGCCCGTTTACTGGGGGTGCCAGTGAAATCTGTTGTGTCCCTCAGCTGGGATCTGTGTTTGTTTTTAATGAAATAGAATTGTGTGTTATTTGAATTTTTGACGGGGTTAATTGTAAATTGGTTTATACATGAATCGCAACACACTGGACTGAATTGGAGTATAATTTAGTTTTAATTAGATTATATTTAACCTCGTAAATTATTTCTGTGTGACGTATGTTGAGGCGACTACACAAGTGAGTTGAATTGACTTCACGAGGACACGACTACTGTACCTAACGGGCTTCTACAAATGCTCCACTGAGGGATGATGGGAGAGTTGGAGAGAAGAATAATGAGAGAGAGCAACGCCTGTAGCTTGTTCAAGTGAAGCAGCTGTTATTTGCCCAGATTAGGACAATTCAGGAAAACTAGACCAACTAATTCTGGAGCATGTCAGATATGGTCATTTTCACGGATTGTCCCCACAGTCCCTGGTTGGGGAAAAAAAGAGCAAAGAGCCACCCAGGCTTTTTCATGCTGAACACTATCGAAGTTTGTTTTGTTTTGGGTCATTCTGCTTGTGGCCTCTCTAAGAAATGCTTTGCAACCTGGTTCTGCTGGGGGTTTGGGACCACTGAATCGTTCCGTTTTTTTATGTAAAAAACAAGTGCAATCATGAGCAGCTCGGTTAGCTGTTGGTCATCAGTTTCCTTTGAGGGTAAAAGTTTGTCCAAATCTAACTCCTGCTTTTCATTTTATTGTTGTAGCTGCCCCCTCTCTGTGAGAAAGGCCTGACTGTGGGTCAGAACAGGATCACATTGCTGGGAGACCCCAAGAAAGGTAGGAGTTCATTGAATGAGGTCATTAAAGTGCTGAATGTTTGATTTCCACTGGTGACTCTAATATTGAAGACATGGTGCAGTTTACTTGGTCCGTTAAGCCTCTGAGCCTGACAGACGTAGAACTGGATACGGCAGAGCTATACTGAGTAAACGTAGTTTAATTCCAAACGACTGCTCTGTAATGCCACCAAAGCAATGCTCCAATTTTAGTTTTGTCCAGAAAGTTTCAGTTTGTTAAAAATGTAAATGTCTGTAGAATATTATGCGGCTGGCGTAGGTGATAGGCAGTCACGTGAAATTGGCCTGGTTGACTCAGCTTTTTGGGTTTCCTGTGAAACCACACAGCTCCTCTTCCCTTTGATACCAGATATCAACTGTTTGAATCAAACATGCTGCTGCAGATCATTTACTGTATGCTTCAAGGAATTTCTCACTACTTTGGTGCTGTTGTAGTTGAAGATTTGGTGAATTGATTCAGTAGCATTTCTGTGGTTGATATCTTTATCATCATGGTATTTTTAATTGTCTGTTAATTCATTATAGGCAATAACTAAGCATTGAAAATTTCCTATTGTTCAATACAGTTTGCTTATGCATGGGAACAGTCACTACGATTGCTACTGCACGGCTGTGATGGTTGTGACGTATCAGACCACACCTCACAGCAACATAGGGGCCAAATCAGTCGTTTTATTATAAACGCACATATAATTTTAGGTTGAGAAAAAGAAAATCCTTTGATTTCAAATGTGTTGTATGTTTCCAGGTGTGTATCTGTCCAGGTACTCAGATCTGCTGCACTTTAACCTCCTTGCTCCTGGAACAACAGGCGAGATCATCATCTTCAAAGTTATGAAGGTAAATCTGCTACCAAATGGTCTTCATCTTCATCATCACATCCCCCAGTTCTGTCAAAAACAGGAAATTCAGTACAGTGATATAGGGATGCATGTACTGCATAGACATAGACAGCTTTAATTAAAATGACTTGAAGAACGTGTTGGTGCACCTTGTTTGTTCGGTCCCTGCTTGTACCTCTTTGGCAAGTTTTGCAGCTCGTTGTTGCTGCTGCAGTGTTACTCGTTACATCCTCCAAGTAGTTCAGCATAGTCCATTTGAGCTTGTACCTGCCGAGATCAGAAATAAAACTTAACAGGTTGGGATCACAAACAAAAAGAGACAAACCAGTGCAGTTTTTTTTTTTTCTTCCACTTGATGAGATGAGGTGCGACTGCTGTGCAAGGAGCTATGGAAACCTACTGTAGATTTGATAAATGGTGCATTTCCATAAACCCAGTTTCTGCAAAGGTTTAGACGTTTTTTAAAATGTACAAAAAGTTAAATATACAGTATGATTTATTTTAAGTTGATTGAACCTTTGAATGCTGAGATCTGCATACACCATTGTGAAAGATTTGTGGCGAAATCCTGTGTTTATCCTGCTACGTGAGCTTTTTGGCTGCATCCAGCTCAAAGCTCTTGTGACCAAAGCATGTCTTTTAATACTTTTCTGACAGTGTCGGAAATCCTAAAACTTCATATCTTGACTAGTCATGATATGGCTTGTCATGAAGTTGGTCAATACAGTACACGCAAAGATCCGCCACAAACACAAAGAAGATCAGATGACAAACAGCTTTGCTGTGGTAACCTGCACCCAAAGTGAGTCATCACTTAAGGCCACGACAGTGGTCATTTGTAGCTGGTGCCTGAGCAGCAAAATACCAGACAGAATTTGCTACAAAGTAAGATATTTTTCTTAATTACATTATTGTTTTGATCACTTGGAGCCCAAAATTTAAATCGTATTTAAAATTTGATTATTTCACAGCCTAATAGACCATCTTCAGATGAGTTCTGACTGGCTGATTTCTCCTGTATTATGTTCAGACATCAGCATTTGTCATTTGTGATTGGATGCATTTTAATGCAAAGTGTGAACCAGGTCTTTGACAAGTATCACTGAATGAAACACGAGGGACATTAATGGAAAAGTGATCAGGATGCAAGTTAATTAATTATTCCTAAAGTCACTAATATCAGGACCCCATGTTTAAAAAGGGCTCATAAGTTATTTTATTTTTTTTAATTAATTGTAAAGTTGTTTTATTTTCTGTGTGCACCAGGGAAAGGTGAAGAGCATTTATGAAAACATGAAGAACCTTCTAGACCCAACGCCTCGTTTCGACAGCCACATTGCCAAGAACGCCAGTAAAGTTACCTCACTTAACTGTTACCGCGCTTTTGAGCTCACACAGGTAAGCAAATGCACATACACGCAGATAAAAAGGTGTTTCTGATACCACAGGCCCAGATTTATTCAGAAACTAATATTGAATGCAGAAAAATGGAAAAGAAATGACTAGAATGCACAAAACGAGCAAAATATTCTAACCACTCGACCAAAAATAGAACTTATTTTCTGTTTATTTTTCTCCCTCAGCACTACTTCTATGAGTACTCGTTTGATGAGCTGCGGCAGCGGCCTCGCCATGCTTGTCCGTATGCCGTCATCACCTTCCACATCAAAGGGAAAGACACTCCACATCCCACCAAAACTCTAGCACCCCTCAGGTATGGAGATCTGGCAAGTGAGAAATAACATCCTGACAGGGTTAAAGTTTTCAATTTAATGATAGGAGGGCTGAATCATAGATTCGGGTCTGTCGTCGGGTCTGTCGTCGGGTCTGTCGTCGGGTCTGTCGTCGGGTCTGTCGTCGGGTCTGTCGTCGGGTCTGTCGTCGGGTCTGTCGTCGGGTCTGTCGTCGGGTCTGTCGTCGGGTCTGTCGTCGGGTCTGTCGTTGGGTCTGTCGTCGGGTCTGTCGTCGGGTCTGTCGTCGGGTCTGTCGTCAGGTCTGTCGTCAGGTCTGTGAACCCTGTAAAAGATATTAGGAGATTCTGTTTTATCCTTTTTCGGTTCTTGTGCTGTACATTTCCTTTTTTTTCTGAAGTTAAAGAGGTTCTATACTGTTGTGGAAATTATCTCTATTAAATAAATACGGTACAGGAGAGCTCCGGTTTGTATAGTTTATTAAGCTGTACAGCTGAGAGTCACACAGTCAGAGTAGTGAATCTCCCATGTATTCGTTATCACAGTCTTTACATACCTGCGTGTCCCTGCTCCCAAACAAAGAATTGTTCTTTCCCATACAAAGTGACTCCTTCATTTACTGCAACTGCCATAGGCCTTTTGTTAACGTCTGTGAGTGACATTCTCCCATCCGGATGGGAGGATGCACATTGGGGGGTCCGGACCGCCCAATGTGCAGGGTGTGAAAAAAGAAAGAGTGTTGAATACAAATGAACCGCCGCCAAGGGATCTGCAGCTAAAACAATGGATTTCATCTTCTTTGAAGCCTGGTAAGGTGTGAAGAAGTCCTGCAGAGTTGAGACCGTCTGCTCTGCCATTTGCCCATATGTTTATTTCCTTTACAATACAAACTGTAAAAAAAACTAAAGAACTTTAGTTAAAAAAAAAAAACTTAATTAATTTCCCTTTAGGGATTAATAAAGTATTTTTGAATTTGAAACACCTGTTGAAGTGCAGCTTTTTGGTATTTCAAATGTTTTTTTTAGTAAATGGTTGGCTTTTATTTCTGAAAATACAATATCTGTTGTAGGCCCCACCCACACGAAGACAAGCTCAGGCCTAAACGCAAAAGTATTTTATAAAACCAGCATATCATCCATACAAGCCGGTTCTTGGGTCTGTAAACAATCAATTTTTTGAAACCAGTTTCCAGAGTGGAAAGATTTGAAGATGACGTTTACGTGACTCCGTTGTTAACGCCTCACCGCAACCTTTCTGAAATGTTTGCATCATATACGTCACTCGTACCTGCATCCATTTTCTCTGTACACAGATTTCTGTGCGAGTGCTCATGCCTGATGTTTTGCTGCCTGTTTTCGCTTGTTTCCGTCATAGCATCACAGCGCCACTAACCGGCCTGGCGTGTATTTTACAGCGTCTTTAGGTGTATTCAGAATGTTAATGCACACATTTACTGACATTTGTGTGCTGTGATGCGTCGTTTGTGTGCTGTGTGGTTTGCGTGTTGTTTGCGGGCTCTGCCGCATCATTTGCGTGTTCTGACGTGTTTGTGTGCTCTATTTGACAGCAGGCTGAACAGTCAGTCAGCGGAGGGAAATAAAGGTGAGTTAAGACAACTGTTGTAACATTGACCATTTAGTTACATTACAATAATAGAGTTCACTCACTGTATTAATAAGCTACATGTTCTGAGGGCTCGTGTTTGTTTGTTGGTAAACTGCGGTGTCGTTCTCGTGGTCTTTGTTGCAGAGTGTTCTCAGTTTACAGTGTGGACTGGAGATTTAGTGAAAGACAACAAGGTTCTTTACCAGATCTCCCTTCAGTCCAGCTCTCCTCCATTTCTGCCACACAGACTGTAAGTAATCAACTGTTTGCTTGTGGAATTTCAAAGTTGTAAAAAGTGTCCAGTTGTGTTAAATATTCAGGTGACTGGATCAAATAAATCAGTCTTTTGATATCTACAGCGTCTAACCATGTAGTAACCACGGGGTGTCTCTACCTTTCCTGGCACACAATTCAAATATCAGTGTTTTTAAATTCATTTATTTGTTTTGAAATGCTGTCATTTAAGAACTAACCTCAGGAGGTTTTAATCAAACTTCCCTCTCCTGTTCAATATAAGCACATAGCTTCTGTCATGCAGTATCTTGTGTTTGTGAAGTTGCTTTTGCGTTAAACAGCAAGATTTAAGGTTTTGATTTCTCAGAGAAAGTTCTTGTATTTAGCTTATTATCATCAAAAATAGTTTTAAAAAATCCTTCAGGATGTGTAGGATAGTTTTACGTATCTTATTACCTAAATTCACGTAGAAGTTAACTAACAAAGTAAACTGAAAAACATAGCCAGCTCTTCATCTGCTTATGTTTTTAACCAACATTTGGTTGATTATGATTTAACCATCCAAATGTATGTTTGGTTAGATAATAAGTACGTTTTGGTTTGCCCACTGTTATTACAGCATCTGTATGTTTAACCAAAAACTTGCACTGAAAGGCTTTTAGTAATGTTATGTAATGTGGACGTTTCTGCTGTGGCTCCAAGTTGATTTTCTTTTTTAAGTGATTCATACGGGAAATAATCCATCAAAAGTGCGAGTAAAGAGCAGAAATGTCCCATGTTTCAGCTTGATTTGTTGGTGGCAGTTCCTCAACTCGGATTATGATATTTGGTGCAGATCATAAATGTGTTACAAAATTCTGTACAATCCTGATAATCTCTAATGAGGAAAAAGAGAACCTGGCAAGAAACGACCCCCAACTGCGTAAAACTCATATTATTTGACTTTGTTGGTGATGGTTTTTTTTTTCGTTTTTTTTTTATAAATTTGTTTGTAAGCCTTCAATAGCTGTATAATGTACTACTTTAATACTTGACAATAATATGTGTCTACATTTAAGCACACACACACACACACACACACACACACACACACACACACACACACACACACACACACACCCTTATTTTGAATGAATGTGTTGTGTTTCTCCTTCAGCCCAGAGAAGTTGGACGTTGGGTATTTGATGAGGGTTGATCAGCTAACCAAGGTCCTCCCCTCAGAGTTGTTCTCCTACAACCTCTACAGCAGCAGCCAAGAAGGTAACGTCACACGAGTCTCCTGAGTCCTGTGTTACTTACTAGTATGAGGATGCCATGGATGTTGATGGTGGATACTTTTTGTTGTAAAGTTAAACATTAGTTGTGTTTACAAAACATAATTGTAGTATTTACAAGTTTGCAGTGATTGGCACCCAATAAAAAAACATTTACAGTTTCATGCGTCACCAGTGCTGCTATAAAGTCTGAATTAGTTTATGGATTTGTGTTGTTTTCTGTGTGCAGTTGTGACTCATGGTCATTACTGCAGTCTTCTGGAGGTGGTCGGCAGAAATCGATCTACAAGCAGTGTGACAACACTGCTTCATGAACTGGAGATCAAGAGAGTGGTGGGTTCTGATAGCTTGAAGATTTTATATTGGCTTTTTTTAATTTCTTTATTTTAATATCGGTGATGATCCGATCACATGATGATGACGAAATCAAGGGCCGACATTTACCTTGAGTCTACAAATGAATCCACGGATCCACCACTCGCTGACCTTGCACTGCCCCCTGCCAATGAATTATAAGTAATAATAATTATTCATACCTAATTCTAATTTGTGTGACGGGTAGAATAAATATTCAGTGGCAATGCACTGGCCTATGGTTGGAATTGTTGACAATAATAATAATAATAATAATGATAATGATAATAATGATAATAATGATAATAATAATCTTACCAGACCCCTTATTACATGAACAACAGCAGATAAAAACTCTCCTAGCTGGAGAAAAACTCCCTTTAAGGGGGAAGAAACCTGCATCATAAGGGGGGACCCTCCTGCCGAAGGCCGGCCGGTTAGAGCAGGAAAAAGGAGATCAGAATGAAGAACAGAGACAGAAGAGACACAGACACACTGTCAAATGTACAAAAGACAAGAATCAAGTATAACTAACCATCAGCAGCAGGACTAGGACTTATATGTCCATATTACTGATACATGTTAGTTGGTGCACTACAGAGACCACCTGTATAAACGGGTGTAGACAGCAGACACTGGGATGGTCAGAGGGTGGGACTACAGGTCAGTGGATCATGTTGGTGTCCCCCTGCAGCAGGTCTACAGCAGCAGATCCAGGAGGAAGCTGTGTTGAAGACCAGCTGCTCCAGTCTGGTCCTGCAGCTGCAGCTGTGACTACTGGTCCTGACACACTAAAGTTTAAACCAACTAGATGTTTTACTAAACAGAAACGTTGGAAGTTTGGTTTTAAAGGTGGAGGTGGTGTCAGCGTCCTTCACCCAAACTGGAAGTTGGTTCCAAAGTGATGGTTCCTGATAGCAGAAGACCCGTCCTCCAAATCTACATTTGGATCTTCTAGTAAAACTGCCCTCTGAGAACAGAGAACTCTATTGGGGACGTATGGCTCTATCAGGTTTTGCAAATATCGCAGCGCTAGGCTTTTTTGGATTTTATATGCAAGTAATTAAATTTTGAATTGGATTTTGAGTTTTCCAGGGAGCCAGTGGACGGAGGTGAACACTGGAGAGACGTGGTCTCTCCTGTTGATTCCTGTCGGTATTCGCGCTGCTTTAGATCAGCTGGAGGATCTTCAGAGAATTACTTGGACATCCAGACACTTTATTTCTCTCTCTAACAGCATCCATCACAATTATATAGCAGTTGTAAAGCCAATAGCGACTTTGCTTACTGAGGACTTGGCAGCAGTGGCTGATGTATATGTAGAGCCAACGTAAAGTGGACTTCTATGCATTTCAGAAATGTGATTTGGAAACATTTAGATTAACACTGAAAATCTAATGCTCTGGTAAAAGTAGCTTTTTTTTTCTTTTTTTTTTAAAATCAACATTACTGGTAACTGAACCTCACATCATATGTGATTTTTAAATAGTATCCCTTTTTTTTATTTTTATTTTTATAAAGCATAATATATACTAAATATGGTAAATAGCAGCCCCTTTACATTGGTGGAAACCCCGCATTTTTAACGCGTGAATCTAGTGTTGCCTGTCCATTTTACATAAACTAACACAGGGTGGTGGGTCATGGGAGGGATTTGTTAATGACGTGACGAAGATGTCCAGGAGCTCAGAGTTATGGACGTCTTTCAGCGGTTAGTTTATTCTTTTTAAAGAGTCTGTGTAGATGTTATAGATGGTCTGAAGAAGCATCTGACTGTTGTTGAATCACGGAATTGGGAAGAAAACTAGTAACTCAGAACTAATACAGATGTGTGAAAGATCTCAAGGACAATACAAATTATTTGTACTTTGACTTCCAACTTTCAACTGTAACTATTTTAATCATAATGTTTAGATCAGTTTCTGGCCTTTCTATCAAGCACCAACCTTTTATGAGTTTAAGAAGTTTTTGTTTCCTTTTGCACAACATGTTAATTGAAAATTAAAACATTTGCACAATTCACCCTGAATGACTTTTGTCCCTGCAGGTTTTGGTTACTGCACTTACAGAAAGAGGCTTTGTCTTCCTGCTGTCGAGCGTTCAGATGGCCACACCTGCCGGTATGACATGGCACTAAAGTTGTGTATTTGTACTAGATTACAGTTTCTACTCTAAATGCTTTGGGCAATGATGAGACTAGATAACCGCCGATGTTTCAGTATTATTACCCAACTTGATTCTTTAGAAATTACACTGAATTGCTTTGAGTATTAGGGAAATATACCCGTATTAATGATAACTGTAACAAAATAATAATAATAATAAAAAAGTTAAAACTGCATTATTGATACCCATATGATGATATAAACTGTCCAACAACAGTCACTGTCTGTTTTCTCTGTTCACACTATGAACATTTGTAATCATAGACTCTAAACTCAACACCTGACAAAAAAAAAAAGAAAAAGAGACAGAACATCAATCAATAGTCCAAGATGAGTGTAGCTGCTATATTTAATGTTCTAACTTTCCCTGGATGCTGTATTTATTCATTAATTGTGTTGTTATAAATAGTTTTGGCCATGGTACCATAGGAAACATATTGACCTTTTACACTAAAGTGATACAGTGACAACTATATTAGTTTTAAAAGAAGTCTGTTTACTAAAATATTAAAATGTTGCTTTTTTTTTTGTACTGTTTTGTTTTGTGGCAAATCTTTACAGGCCAGATTCAGTGTGGTATTTAAAAAAAAAAATCTTAATAATCTTAATATAATCTTAAATATTGTCAGGCCCATCTCAAGATTATTGTCATGTCTTTCTTAACAAAGAAACTATGTTTTTATGTCAGTAGTGCTGCTGTATTATATTTACTGGATGTAAAGATAATCATAAAAAAACTGTATAGCATTATGTGACAATATGACTTGAGGATGATGGCGATGTTTGTGTTTTCAGAGAGGGGAAAGACGTGGAAGAGGTGTCTTCACGCCTTGTTTGTTTTTCCTGAGACCAGAGATGTGGCCAAGTCTGGTGAGTAACATGGGAGTGGGGCCCTACAAGTGTGAACTTTTGATGGCAGGGACGGGTGTCGCATCTCCTGTATCTCCATGTGCGTGACACCCTGGTGAGCTAAATGTGTACAATTCATCATGAGTCCGGCTGAATTTATGCACTGATGTGACTCGTGGTGCGAGTATATGAAGGATTCTTTCTGAAGAAGCTAGACTGAAAATACTGTCATCAGACTGGAGATGCAATTAATTCCATCTCCGGGTCACGGGGGTCTGTTGGAGCCTATCCTAAAGCGTAGTAGGCGAAAGGCAGAGGTCCACCTGGACAGGTCGCCAGTCCATCGCAGGGCCACATACAAAGACAGACAATCGTACAAAGACGGACAATAATGCACACTCACATTCACACCTACGGGCAATTTAGAATTATCAATCAACCTACCCTGCATGTTTTTGGACTGTGGGAGGAAGCACGGGGAGAACATGCAAACTCCACACAGAAAGACCCACCGGGCTGGGAATCGAACCAGGAACATTCTTGCTGTGAGGCAGCAGTGCTACCGTGCTGCCCATGCATGATTTATATTCATAATTAATTATGAATTATCAATTTTTTTTTTATTTTTTTTTTCAGAATTTGTGAAATTATCCGTTGGCAACTGAGTGACGTATTAGTTTTGTGAAAAAAATTCAGAAACGGTGTCTTTAATTTTTTTGTTTACATTGGCTTGAAGACACTGGACTAACACAGCTAAGAAAAGTTTTCTCCTATTTGACTTGCTATTATTGCTGTATGTTTGCCGTTTTAACTGCTGAATTAATAGTTGTCTCACCCAATTTATCATTAATATTATGAGAAAGTAAAATGAGATGCAGTGTTGTCGTCATTTGTGTTTTAGCCAGTGTCAGCTGCTACTTAAACGTAGAGTTTTATTGTTGTTTTATGCAAACTGTTTGTCTTTATGCTGGTGTAGACTTTGTCATCCACATCATGGTAACATTCAAAGGCTTAAAACAAAGCCGCTGGACTTCTCTTTTCTTGAAGCTGTTTCCTGAATCACCCACACCCCCCTCCACTGGTTACATTCTTATCTCAAAGGCTGCACTCTGTTCATACAGCTTAAACCTTTAATCTGACCCCTCTCCAGTCTCTTCAGGTGTGCCCCAGGGCTCTTTCCTGGGACCCCTACTCTTCATCCCCTATGTCCTCCCCCATGGCAATATTTTTCACAAAGTCAATGTCCAGTTTCACTGCTTCGCCGATGACACCCAGCTGTACCTGTTATTTCACACTTTCTCTCTTACCATTGACGACTCCTCAGTCTTCCCGTCCCCCAGGTTAGGAGTCTGTGTGTGATCCTTGATAGCACAGTGTCATTTCATGCCCATGTCAACAATATAACCCGGTCTGCTTACTTGCACTTTCCACCTTTTAAAATAAACCAACTCCACCCCTCCCTCACTGTTCGCACTGCCACCATCCTTGTCCAAGTCTTGTCACCTCCCACTCGTTTAAATTGAAATCACGCCACACCAGCCTATGACAACAAAATCGTCTTGATAGAAGGTGAGTCATCTTCAAGAAAAAGAAGTCTGCTTGTCTTGTTTCAAGCCTTTGAGTGTTGATCGTCTATGTTTATGAATAACTGACAAAAAAGTCTGCTGTCAAAAGCAAACAAGTGTCACTCATTAACATTAATGATCTAATGACTAACTAATGACTTTTTATACTTAGTAAATTGTATATTTTTTGAAAGACTATAACAGATATTTTGTTTTAAACTAGTTTGTAGAAACTCTCTGTAGCAACTTGTAGAAACTTTAAATGTTACTTGACAGGGTGCTGATGCATGAAACTCCTGTGGAGGCTTAAAGGAACCAACCCCGAGTAACAACACAGAAGGTTTGAATGATGTAAATATTGACTTTTTTTCCATTATTTCCTTCACTTTAGTTTCACGGTGTAACTCCTTTTTCCATGAGTCACTGAAGTCTGGTGCCTCAGTGATGCCGAGGCTGAACAGCTACATCCCAGCGCTGCACCACGCTCTGGTCAAAGCCAGAGCCAACCCTCCTCCTAATCTCTCTGCTGGCGTGGAGCTTCAGACACGTGAATATCTCACTGGCCTGAAAGATGGCAATGTATGACCGCCATTTCTTAAGAGTTATCATCTTTCTTTTTCCACATTGGACTATAATACAGTCTGCAGCACATTAACGTCTTTGCTCCCCAGGTTCGACAGTACCCCATGACTGAGTACGACGCCAAACTTGATGAACAAGGAAAACAATTTCTTCCTCCCAAACACCATCAGGTGAACATGGAGAGCTATCTACATTCCTACCTGTCCAATCCAGCCCTCTACCTGCTGTCAGTGGCCAAAGCCAAGCAGGTCGTGGATGCTTACTGTCTCCCAGAGCAGCCACAGGAAACGAAGCCCCGGAACTGTAGTGAAGGCCAGAGAGAGGGAACGGGGAAGGAGGGAGCAGGCAACAACAGAGGCGGGCAGACTAGCGACCGAAAGGTGAAAACAGAAGTGACTGTCATTAGTTGTAAAAGTACAAATGTGTAAACTATGTGAATGCCAAAATCTCTTTTGAATCATTTACTTTTGTCATGTTGACTGAAGAGGAAGATGGAGCAGGAAACGGCAGAGAGGACACTTAAATACTTCAAAGCATCACAGCAACCTGGAAGGCACGACAAGACCCCAGGTAAGGAGGCGGGAAGCCCGCTACAATTACATAACACCTTTGAGGTCAGGCTCCCCTCCCCTCAGAGTTACGGGCTTATCCATGAGAATATTTTCTCCAACTGTAAAGTTGTACCTTCTGCACTAGTTTAAAAAAGAAGACCCACAAAAGTCTTGTGATTTTTATTGAATTCATACGTATTTACTTTACTCTAAAAGTTGTTTAGCAGTCTAAACTTAAATTTAGACTAGGAAACAAGGTCGTAATTGCATAACTTGCAAATTATGATTTAAATGCGCTTAAGTGCACATTGTTTGTTTTTTCTCTGGTTGAGAGAAACAAAAGTCCCCTCAACACTTGTCTCTCTTTCATCGTTGATGGGTTCGTTGGGTTTGAAGGATGTTAATCTGTAGAAAAATGGGTCCGAACAAGCTGCTAAACCGATCCAGCAGCTGACAGGTGACTGGAACCTGAGACTTCCTGTCAACCAGCACAAAGTTAACTGTATATAACCTAAACCTACTTTATTTTCAGTCGTCTGATTTCTTAGTGGTGTCCAATCTATGAACAGTTCTCTACTCACAACTTTTTCTTTTTTTACTCAAATTGTAGGAAGTAAGGAAGTGACAAAACCTTTGCCTATCCTAATGTTAATCACATTTACAATGCTATTTGGCTACAAGAAACTTTTTTTTTTTTTTTTTTTTTTTTTTTTTTTTTTTTTTGTGCCCACTGCAGGTCTCATCCAGAGCCATTGTGGAGCACAAGAGGAGGGACCAGCCGAGTCAAACCCGTTTGGAAGGCTGGCCTCAAAGATGGGCCTCCCGACTAACTGTGACATTGACCTGAGGAGGCAGGACGAGTTGGAGGTAACTTCTAATGTTGTGTTGATGCGTAGACGCACAGATAAGCAGCTGCCTGGAGCACAATCTGAGATCCTGTGAATATATGCAATGAAATACGCTGGTGTAGATTCTTAACCCGTGTGGGTGGCTTCAGTTTTCAAAATGAGGATTGTTACTAATTTTTGGTGATTCGTTTGTGGCCTGGTGACTTTGTAAGTCATGAAGAAACAAGTCCAGTGCTCATCTTATGTAAATAATCAAAACCATTCAGTCATTAAAGTGCATGTGAAGTAGTTTTGGGACTTCAGGGATGATAAAGGGATAATTACATTAACCAGTGAGTCTCCAAGCATATGTTTACCTCAGTATTGTGTGTGTGTGTGTGTGTGTGTGTGTGTGTGTGTGTGTGTGTGTGTGTGTGTGTGTGTGTGTGTGTGTGTGTGTGTGTGTGTGTGTGTGTGTGTGTGTGTGTGTGTGTGTGTGTGTGTGTGTGTGTGTGTGTGTGTGTGTGTGTGTGTGTGTGTAGGATCAGACTGCTGGGAGTGTTAGTAGTTTGGAGGGATTTAGTCCCAGTTCACATAGCGGGGAGACAAATCACCTCGGAGCTTCAGGCAGAGGGGGAGGACTGGGGAGGAAAGCAGGAGCTAATGAAGAGGAGGAGGAAGAGTGGGACATCCCCTGGGTCCTCATTCCCATCACAGGTCTGTCTGTCTGCTCAACAACTTGCACATAAAAACAAAAAGATAAATTACATTAGAAGCTCTAATCTTTGTTCAGATATTTATTGTGAATTAAAAAAACTAAAATGTAGACATTAATATCTGTCTGAAACACAAAAGCCTCAATAAATATGACAAATAGCAGAACAAGAAATATGAGTTAGAAATACATTTTCAAGCAAAAAAAAAAAAAAAAAAAAGAGGATTGGAGGTTGATTAATTGTCGAGCCTTGATCAGATATCAGATGTTGACGGACTTCATTATTATGGAGTATTTAGAATTTTTTTTTTTTTTTTTTTTTCATGTAGACCATAAAATTAACATCTTGATATAATTCAGTATTTCTGTTAAACAGTTTTTAGTGATTGTTTGGATGAAAAAAAGTGAAGAAACAAAAAGAATAAAAGTTAGGAATGAGGATGATCATCTGCAGACGGGCTTCAGGGCAGAGTGAAAACTGAAAGTTGAGATGTTCTTCCTGCAGGTCTGTGTTCAGAGAAGTACTCTCAGAGAGACCGGAACGTCCCCCAGGACCCTCGTTTCCAGCACGTCAGCAAGGCAACAAGTGTCTCCACAGCAACCAAACCCTCCAAGAGCCCCATCTCCTCTCCCGAGCCCAGCCCTTCTCCCTGCCCCTTCCGGTGCCCGTCCCCTGAGGTCAGCCTTCCTCCCTCCCCTACTCGGTGCCCATCACCCGACCCCAGCCCACCTAATTCACCCTCCCAGTGTCCATCTCCCGAACCCAGTCCACCCCCTTCCTCCTCCCAGTGCCCTTCCCCAGAGCCCAGCCCTCCCCCAAGTCCCTCCCAGTGCCCCTCCCCAGAGCCCAGTCCTCCTGTTTCTCCTGCCTGTGCTCCATCGCCTAAGACCAGCCCTCCCGCACCATCTTCCAGGTGCCTGGATTTTAATGAGCTGAACCCCCTTAACCACAGCGGAGCTAACAAGCAGCGGTTTGCCTCCACAGTCTCCCGGGAGTTTCCAGGTAACAGCACGCAACAAGAGACTGTCTTAGGTTCAGCTCAATCTGTTAATGTTGGATTTAGCTGCAGTGACTCATTGCTTCAGTTTTGCTTTAATATCTGTTCTTCACTTAACCCTTCTGTCCTATTCATGTCCTTGCTCTGTGTCCTGTAGGAGGGTCCAGTGAAGAAGAAGTGAAGAAGGAAGAGCCTTTTGGTTCCACATATATGCAGACACCTAATCTTCCAGGGTGGAGGATTCAGTCCTCACCATCACTTACTGAGGCAGTGAAGGACACAGGAACGGTGAAGGGGGTAGAGGCAGGACGTCCAGAAGAGAAGAAAGAAGTGTGGCCAATTGAGAGACTTCCAGACCGTTTGGAAGAAGAGGAGGATGATTTTAATCAGGATGAAATGGAGGATGGGGATTTGGTCATAGAGTTGGAGAGTGAAGAATCGCCAAAAGCAGACATGAAGGAACTGGACGGTGGCTCTGTGTTTTCATCTGTTGTTTCGTCAACTGTTACCTGTCCTCTCAGAGACATCGACAGCATTGTGGACAAACATCTGGGAGACTTTTCTTCTGAGTTGCAGCTCCTCCTGCAGGAGAGGAGTGTCCATTACAACTTGTCACAGCCGCCACGCTCCACTTTAAACACAGAGGCAAGCATGTCTCAGCACATACTCCCATACACACCAGTGTCTCAGTTTTCCCAGTATGTGTCTTTTTACAACCCCTGCCCCCCAGTTCAGGACTATGTGAGTTCACTACAAAACAGCATTAACAGCATGCTGTCAGAGTATGACAGCTGGTCGAGTCCGAAAGCCGACACCAGTCGGACTAATACTGACGCCACGCTGGCAAACACGGTCAGTGACTTTGTGGCCAGCGTTCGAGCAGCTAATTCCATGACGGAAAGAGATGAGGAAGTTTCCGCTCCGTTTAATGAACGGACAGCTGCCGATGATGAATCCTCAGTTAGTCGAGGCTCTGAGCCCTCCAGAGGAGATGGAGTGTGGAGGCCAAATACTACGAAGTGGAGGAGTTCCCCAACTCTTCACGTCACATTGGCCGATCCCACCTCTGAATGTGGTCCTATCTATAATCCTGCCAACCCGCTGGAGATCAGCAGGACAGTCACTCAAAACGTCAGGAAAACGCAAGACAATGACACTGTAAGGACGGTTGTCTGCAATGCTGACGTCAAAGACGAAGGTGGTCTTGCAGGTCCAAACTGTACTGTAACCGTCCCTGGCTTCAGCTCTGTTTCTCAGCCACCGGGTGACGTTTCCTGCACTTTTGATCCAGTCTCCGGCATGAGCTCTGAATCTGTCCCTGAGGCCTGTCCATCTGCAAAAGATCTGAACTCTGTAATCAACCAGCTGGAGCCAGATGTGTTGAACAACCTGGTGGAGATCATGAAAGACATCAAGAAGAAGTCCCCGCAGTTCTACATCCACTGCACGGAGCCCGGAGACCAGGTCTATGAAGAAGTCAAGGTAATTTTCATTGCTCAAACTAAACAGATGTGGATTTCTAAATGCTTATCAGTTTTAATGCTAAAGTCCCAGAGGGAGCAGGAGCGCCCTGAACCAGCCGCTCCACGCCAGCCGCTCCACGCCAGCCGATGTGACTCGCAGCCAGTCTAATCGATGAGCGTGGTCTCACAGAATGACCGCATTACAATTGAGATGCATCCAAGAAGCTTCTGCTTCACTAAAATTACGCATCAAGTCAATACCAGTGTGAACTGCGGAGCAGCAGTTGACATACATACGCCAGCAGGATGCCAGATATGAGGATGGCATTGACATTCCTGGGAATTTAAAAAATAAAACGCGCCGAGTGGGCGCTGACTCGAACGTGAACGTTACATCAACATGTGGATCTGTGGCGAAACAGTTGTAGAATAGATTTGAACCTCAGACGAGAGTTTAAAAGTCTAAATTTAAACTGTATGACGATTTCCAGAAAAACGACTTGGCTTGGATAAATACAAGAACAGCAGGCGTTTGTCACATTGTTCCAAACCGTTGGGTAAACCTGTAGTGTGAATCCAGCCGGGAGGCAGTGGAGGAAAGTCACCTGCTTTTGAAACACTCCCGATGAGACCCGAGGTGTGCATATCAATATTGATAACAAAGGCTTCAAAAGACCACGGCACTTCCACTCCCTGTTAGACGTAAGAGTAATGAATATGAGCAGCTGCTGATGCAGCAGTAAAATAGAGCCGCCAGCAGTGATGTAACGACAGAACTCCAAAACAAACGTCGTTTGTTTGCTGCTTGTGTGTGATGTGTTGCAGGAACACCTGTTGAAACTGGGAAATGTGCAGCAGAGTCCCGTCGACTTTTTAAACCAGGAAAACTCTGACAGCGGACTCCTGGTCATTATTAAGAACAAAGACATAGCCGGACACATACACAAGGTATTTAACATCTCCTGTACTTCTGCCTCTTTTAGTCGAAGAGTCGATGGCACGTTTTATTTAAATACTTTGACTGATCCAGGTGTTACAGACCATATTCCAGGAATGTCGCACATTGATCGTTTATATGAAAGAGCTTGGGATGTAGTCAGTTTTTCTGCCCTTTAGATATGTGCAATAGTTTGATTGTTCGCATGCATTAACTAATATTAACCTGTCACCAGTGCCAAAGTAAATTCTTCAGTTTTTTAACTTTTTAGATTGTTTTGATGATGCTTCAGAAGTGACACTTTCAGATGCAAAAACGGACTTATTTTGTAGGTTTTGCAAATCAGAGGTGCATGAGAGCAAACATTTCATTAATGCTCACATGCACGCTGGATAGAAAGTAACTTTTATGCCAGTGGGAGAAAAAAATAATCATTTTGTAGGAATAAACAAAAACGGGCGTTACTTTAGGTTCATGGCCACCGACTGAGAGCAGAAATATAACGTTTTTGAATTATTTATATAAAATATGTATCTTTTTTGTTTTGTTGTTTTTTCAAAAGGTTTTTTTTATTTAGTTGTAGTTTAACAAGCCCACCTGTAGTTTTAATTGTTATGGAATTTAAATTAAAGAAAAAAAAAGAGTTGGTAAGCTGAAAACAAAAAGAAACGAGTGTTAGTTTCAGTTTTAGCCTTAGATTTTGTTAATTATAATTGATCAGCTGGTTGATTGCAAAGTTTGAACAAAAAATAAATGTTCATGACGATCACAGATCCTGGTACAACGTGTCCAATCTTCCCTTTTGATCAAATATTACTAATGCATTTGGACTTCGTCACAGGTCGGAGCTCCCTTTTGGTTTTACATATCGTTGTTTTACTACTGAATGGATGCATTGCGTGATTTAGAGATCGATAAATTCCCAAAGGTAAAAGTAGTTTGTGTTTGTGTCAGATCCCAGGCCTCATGTCGTTGAAGCGACACTCCTCAGTGGTGTTTGTGGGAATCGATTCACTGGACGACATAAAAAACAACAGCTGCATTGAGCTTTTCGTTTCTGGAGGCTGCATCGTGTCAGACGAGTTGGTTCTCAACCCAGACGTCATCAGTCACGGTAGGTCTTGGTTCAGCTGCGCACAAGGACAAAGGTTTGATGAGTTGACTAGTGAGATGTCGCTCTGCAGATCGACTGGCAGTGTTGCTGATGTTCCTGGAGCAGCACAGTTCTCCAGAGAGTGTTTGGAGGTGGAAGATTCATTGCAAAACCCATAAGAAACTGAAAGAACAAGCCAGGTAGTGAATGTCCAATCTTTCTCTTTTTTTCTTTTGGATTTAGTTGGATTTAGTTTGTTGCCACGCTGGACTAAATTTGCACCAATGTGTTTTTAGTGATTAAATCATGAAGATGTACAAGTTTCAACACGCAAACAAGGAAACACGGTCTGCATCAGTCACATGCACGAGGTCCAAAGTCAGTCTTAGTGTTACTATAAAGACCCATAAAAAGGTTATGTTTGTCAGCAGGCCATATCTCCGATAGCGTCTGTAGTCCAGCGAGCCTGAAGAAGCTCCGACTGAAGAGCTGAAGAGGATGTGGACTGGACTGGTTTAGATGTACAAGTGAAAGCCGTGTCAGCTGATCCTGCCTGTGTTTGGTTTCCAGGTTCCGGAGAGATGCAGCAAGCATGCTGGACGTGTTGTCGGCGTATCAGAAGCGGCAGCTCATCGAGTTCCTCCCATACCATCACTGTGACATGAATCGGCAGTCTCCGGACCTCCAGTGTCTTGTAGAACATCAGGCTCGATACACGCAGTTCAGACACACAGTCTTCCTCACTGGTACGCACATGCGCCTGTTCAGGAATCTGAAACAGCAGTTCTACTGACATGTAGTGACATAATTCACGCCGGTTAAATATGTCCCATCTTGTCCTACGAGTTGTTACCCCGTTGAGTTCCGTCTCTCCAACCTTGAAGACGGTGTGAAATCACCTGTCATTGTTGTGACACTTGTCTCGTTTCGAATTCAGAGCATCACTTTGATAAGTTCCCCGTCTACTCCAACGAGGGCGTTATTGTGGCCAGCATTGAAGAAATGTTGCACAACTTCACCGGACTGGTCGGGTGCCATAACATCAAGGACAAGCAGCTGATGGTTGAGGATCTGCTGGCTCCCAAAGGTCAGTTGGGACTTCTTCGTTTTATTTATTAAAAGAAATAAAATTACATTTAAAACAAATTAAAAATCAGAGTCAGAGAGTCAGAGTCAAGTTTATTGTCAATTCTACCACATGTGAGATACATACAGAGAATCGAAATTGCGTTACTCTCAAACCCTCGGTGCTACACAATAAATACATTTTAAACACAAAGTGCAGGTTAAAAAGAGACAAGAAACAAGTTGTGACATGACAACAACAGTTTTTCGGGTTGTTTAAAGTGACATGGTGCAAAGCAAGCGGTCCAGTTCTGCCAAAATACAGATACTGAGATCAGAGTGAGTGAGGGGGGGGCAAGGCGGGAAACGGTGGAAGAGAAGGGAGAGTGTTAAGTATCCTGACAGCCTGGTGGACGAAGCTGTCCTTCAGTCGGCTGGTTCTGGCTCGGAGGGTCCGCAGCCTCCTCCCTGATGGCAGCAGACTGAAGAGGCTGTGTGACGGGTGGGTGGGGTCTCTCACAATGCTGAGGGCTTTGCGAGTCAGACGGCTGCTGTAAATGTCCTGAAGTGAGGGGAGAGAGACACCAACGATCTTCTCAGCTGCTCTCACGACGCGTTGGAGAGATTTGCGGCAGGTTGCGGTGCAGGATCCGTACCACACGGTGATGCAGCTGGTCAGGATGCTCTCGATGGTGCCTCTGTAGAAGGTGTACCTGATGGGGGCCGGGGCTCTGGCTCTTCGCAGTTTGCGGAGGAAGTAGAGGCGCTGCTGTGCCTTCTTGGCGAGTGATGCGGTGTTAACAGTCCAGGAGAGGTCCTCTGAGATGTGGACACCCAGGAACTTGGTGCTGCTCACCCTCTCCACAGCAGCACCGTTGATGGTCAGAGGAGCATGCTGGGTGTGTTGTCTCCTGAAGTCAGCAACAATCTCCTTGGTCTTCTCCATGTTCAGGGAGAGATTGTTGTCGCTGCACCACTCAGCCAGGCGGCTCACTTCACTTCTGTAGTTTGACTCATCGTTGTTGTTGATGAGACCCACCACAGTCGTGTCGTCCGCAAACTTTACGAAGAGGTTGGAGCTGTGGATCGGTGTGCAGTCGTGGGTCAGCAGGGTGAAGAGGAGGGGGCTCAGCACACATCCCTGGGGGGCCCCTGTGCTCAGTGTGATGGTGCTGGATGTGTTGCTGCCGACCCGTACTGCCTGTGGTCTCCCAGTCAGGAAGTCCAACAGCCAGTTGCACAGCGAGGTGCTGATCCCCAGCTGGTCCAGTTTGCGAACGAGCTGCTGGGGGATGATGGTGTTGAATGCTGAACTGAAGTCGATGAAAAGCATTCTTACATAAGCGTTTCAAAAATGAACTGTGAAGCTGTTTTGTGTAAGTGGTGCCATCTGGGTCGAGTGTAATTCTTATGTCAAATTAAAATCTGTTAAATGTTTAACTTGTTCAGACAAAGAAAGGCCTGAAGACCCAAACAATTATCCGATTAATAAAATGACATGTAAGGAGCTGAGAGAGGATCTTCACGACGTTGGCATGGTGGGATCTGCCAGATCTGAGTTGTCCAGCCTCTCATCGTTACCTCTGCTTGCGTTAAAGCGTCACATCGAGATGCGTCTGCTGTATAAGAACAAAGCTGGAGCTCCAGCTTCCAAACGTACGCGCCACAAAAACAAACGTCTCTGGGGGAAGAGGATTTGTGAGTTCAGGCTTTTAACGAGCTGCTATGAACAGAGCTCTGAAAACAAGTTTAAACAGGTTGCTTTTTTGTGACTTGTGATTTTGTGACAGCTTTTGGAAGACAGGCGGATAATGTTTTTTAGTTTTTACCCCGTTGGAGGATTTGCATGCGTGGAATGAATGCAACGGAAACATCTGTGCTGTGCAGATGTTGCATTTGCATTTAGTGAACTGAAATTGTTTTTACTAGCAAATATTTGAGCAGTAATAGTTGGGGTGGGGGGAGCTGCATCCCTGTGAACCAAAGTCTAACGTTTCTATCAAATGTTACGATCCTTCCTCTCCTCCAACTGGAAACACGGATGTAAAGACCATGTTCACGGTTGTCTGGTAAACATGTACACTTTTATTTCCACTTGCATTTCAACAAAAACCTTCACGTGTGAATAAATGTCTCGCAGAGACTTTTTTTTTTTTTTTTTTCCTGCCGTCTCTCCAGTATTCTTGGAAAAAATCAACAACATGGATCCGAAGTTGAATCTTTTTGTTCTTTCTAAACGCCGTCTGTTCTTCTCTGCTGTGGATTAGAGCCTCAACAACACCGATCCTTTAAAAAAACCCAGCCATGACCGTGATTTGAAAGGTTCAGCTGTCAGGCGTCGCTTCATCAAACTTCACAAAACACCAAGACGCCAAAGCTTTGACGTCAGTAGTTGCCATCAAGTCCTGTAAGAACATATTGATGCTTCAGATCTGCGAGCTTTAGGAGGTCTGCAGTGATTGTCCTCTGTGCGTTCTGCCGTCCTTGTGAGTGAGACTTGCTGCTTTCGTCTGTCCTCAGGTCTCGGCAGGCATCCCGGTCCTGTGGACTCGGCCTCAACCACTGAACTTTCTCCCTCCACCTTTCCAGAGCACAGCCAGCCTCTGTCTAGCAATCAAACCCAGCAGCTCCCTCTACAGCCCAGCTCCATCTTCCCCTCTGACCCATATGAATCTGAGCCGCTTATCCCAGAGGCCTTCTGCAAGGACAGGTTGACGATGAGCAGACACATGGAGATGCTCCAAGAGGCCCTGAGACAGTTACGGGCAGAACATCGAGAGCATCTGCAGAAGCTACAACAGAAGCAGCAGCAGCAGGAGTCCCAACAAAAGTCCAGCATCAGCCCTCTCAACAGAGGCGGCAACGGTCACACCACGCCTCCTGTGGGTCGGGGCGCTCCCGCTCAGGCAGCGAACGTCACTCCCACTAGGAAAGCAGTGGCACCCACTCTGGAGACGGTTCACTCGATGCTGCAGTCAGGACCGTATGTCGATGGGAGGGGAGAGGACAGACGGCCGCCGCCCAACGACGTACGAAGGCGAGGAGGGAGTCCAGACAGAGGAGAGCCTGGAGACCAGAGAGGAAGTACTCCAGCGAGAAACAGTGATGTGTCTCCGCTCGCATCCACTGAACAAGCGGAGGCAGTGACGAGACTGAGTAATCGCACGGAGCCGGCCTTTGATGAGATGAAAGACCGAGTGGATCCAGAAGCTGAAGTTCGTAAGGCGTCGGAGTACGATGGATCCAGGGCGTGTTCTGTCGAAGACGGCGGATCACGGTAGGTTCCTGAAAGGTCTGCTTTGACTGTTGTCTTCGCTTAATTTTATTGTAACATGACAGAAACTTTCAAAGTGGTTTGTGAGCTCCTGGATTAAAGTCTGTTTCTGAGCCTGAAAGACAACCGTGTCCCGGGAACAGATGCAGTAAAACACTGAGGTGATGATGGAAAAATAGTCGAAGTAAACGGTCTTAAAGCTTCTGGAAGTCGGACAAACGCACCCAGATGAGGCTGCGGTGGATCTGATCCCCCACGTAACCGTTGCCGGGACTGGAGCCGCGTGAAAACGCCGTCACATCACGGCTAATTACTTTAAAAATAATTTTTTTTTAAATTTGGGATCGTGATCCGATTAGACTCGGTTTTCCATCCACATGTCCAGCTGTTCCGCTGCTCTGCGTCCTAGAAGCCAATAACGCTGAAGCCGTTTGTGACAGACGTTTCGTTTAAAATGGTTTGAGTGTCTATCCGGGGCGATTCTGGTTCTGCTTCTACAGAGTTCACCTCTGTTTGGACCCGGATGTCACTTCTGACGCTGCTTGTTTTCCCCGTAGAAACGCACAGTCGTGTCTGGATCAGCCAGTCTCCGCTGAAGGAGCTCCACCAAGAACCAACTCAGCCGGTGACCCCGCAGCAACCGGAACTGGGATTCCACCGGTAACGGACTCCAGTCTGGACCTGAACCTACAACACAGCCAGCAGCTGAGGAGACAGCAGCACGTGAGCGAGCAGCAGGGCTTCTCCCAGCTGCCTCCTTACAGCCAGCAGCCACAGCGAGGCGTCGGCCTCCTGCAGACGCCTCGCCTGGCTCAGTTCCACGGCCACTCGTATCACCCAGCTCCTCTCCTGGGACCTCTGACTAATTTGGGAGGGGGGAGAAGCGTCCTGGGGCACTCGCATCTCTGGCCGGGGGCTTTAGGCTCTGCAAGCTCTCCGTTGGTCTGGGGCTTCCAGCAGACCGGCGTGGACTTACTTGGAAGGTACTACAGTCCTGCAGGTCCGGGTGGAAACATGTACAGAGGAGGGAGAAGAGGAGGCTTTAATGGGATGTAGAGAAGCAGTTTCACTGCCTCAGCTGATCCGACAACATTCCCCGTCCTGCTGCACAGGTAGAAGATCCGGACCTCAGTGTCGGCAAGCGGCACAATATCCTCAAACGTAGATTATAAGTATGAAGGAGATGTTTGACATTTCAGTCACTCTGGGTTCATGCATTTGTTTACAGGAAGCAAAGGAGTGAAGGAGTGTTAAAAATACAAACATCTTCTTTTATCCCGCCAGCAGCGACGGTGCGTTTGTGGCTCTGCCCCGCGCGGCTGGTTTAGTTTTGTTTCCTTGGGTTTTTTTAACCTGAACATCTCCGGCTCGGCTCAGTGTTGCAGGGTGTTCGTTAAATGCACTGGCTCTTTGATCTGTGGACGACATCGCTGGTAAAAGTGAGGCACGTTAGGTTTTTTTCCAGTTGAACTCTAATCGATTCTTCAGTTCAGTTCTTCCCTGGAACTGAGGTTTAGTTTTGTCTTTTCAAGTCAGTAACGACACGTTCAGGATTTTTAAAAAAAGTGACAAACATGATTTAGTTTTGACAAGAAAAGTGTATTTGTGTAAGTTTATGTGTCTACAAAAGTGTAAACATGATTTTTTGTTTTTTTTTCGGCCTCAGCGTAGAAAACTGATGCCTTCAATCATCACTACCTGTTAACATTAAACACACGTACAGCAATAAAAAAAGTAAACAAATAAAATGGAACACCCGACACAAGATCAGCACTGACAAATTACAGATGTTAAGTTGAATCAGACCACGTGTCCTTAAACATCAAGTCACTATTTTATTACTGTTTACTTTTATAAGAAGAGAACTGAAGTGGCTGATTCCTTCTCCGGGCCTTGAACGTATCACCAGCTTTCTGGTTTTCCAGCGTGTGATGCTTGTAATCGTTGTCCAGGAAGCAGCAGAGCTTCGTTTTTCGGACACAGGTGGACCCTCTTTTACTCTTCGGGATGTTTTCTTCTGCGTGGAAACTCAGCTGACCCGTTTGTGGAAACGGAAACTCCGGGAGAACTTAAGCGAATCTGTAAAATAGATGGACGTGTCTTCCAGTGGACACTTGTACAAAGTTCTTTGTAATGAATGTTTGTTACACTGGAAGCTGTTTGTGTTTTTTTTGTTGTCTGCTCTCTGTAACAAACTGGTTTTAACTTAAAAAAAAAAAAAGTACTCTTTTTATGTTCCTTTTTTATATAAGATTTTTTGTATTAAAATTTCCTTGATGACTTTGCTTTCTGGTGCTTTAATTTTAATAATCGACATTTGTGCAGGTCTTCTGCTCATCAAGGACTCAGTCTTTCAGGAATACTGGTATTGATTTGTTTTATTTTTTTATATGTATTCTCTCACCACCTCCACACCAACCTTTTTAGACAATATTCAGTCATTTGCTGTTTGAGACTTTTCTCTCAGGTTCGTGCTGATATCCAGGCAGAAGAAGATGCTCATTACTGAAACCGAAGACCTTCAGAGGGATGTGGTGTCCAGGACTTTCCGAAGCTGCGAGGTAAGTCGCCGTGTTTATAAAGTTAATCGGTTTCACGTTTTGTTAGTTGGCTGCTGTGACTGAAACGCTGTTGAAATGTTACAGCCAGACATGGTCAATGTCAAAGATCGGCTCCATCAAGCTGCTGAAGTTTTCTAACCATCTTTTAAAAAACTTTTTTTTTTTAATCTTTGGCATCTAAAACAGTTGTTGTGGGTCTCCTGACATATGAAATAATACACAAAAAAATCCTTTACTTAAAACAGAATAAGAAAAGAAACATTTGTTTAAATTATTTACTTTGGGAATTATTGAAGTATTTAACTTTTAATTGAATAGACTTTATATATTGGACTCAAAAATGCCTCAAAGTCAAAACTCTGTCTCAATATGCTGTTCATAATTTATTACAATAAATAAAATACAATAAAAACTAGCTGTAGACAACATGGAAACAAGTATTTAACACAAACAGCTACTGCAACTTTAATGACTTAAGCCAGAATCTGTCTTTAAGGATCATTTTAACATTTAATACCAGAACAACAGTAACTTTTGTACAAACTACATAAAAAGCAAACATTAAAACAGTGTTCACATAAAACGTGGTGTTAAATCACATCGACTCTTCTGTTGTCAGTAATTAGTGTTAATGAGGTAGAACTTTTCCACAACGTGCATACGTGTAATAATGTGAGATGATGGAGAGACAATGCGTCAGGAACGTAGACTCGTAACGGCGGGGGAAGCCTGCTCTGGCGCGTTCGGCGTCACCTCATAAAGACGGACCGCTGCTCCTGTCTGGTCTGGTTCGGTGTTGCCGTTCATAAATCGAGGACGTGTCCTCTTCTGTGCCGGCCGCTGCACGAGCGGGAAGGAGGTTACAACTTCCTGCAGCTCCTCTTCGGTTGCAGGAGGTGCTGATGAGAACTCATTTATTCCTACAGATGCAGTAACAAGACGGGAGCCTGCAGATCCTGGTCATCAGTCACATGATTCTGCAGCAGTCCGGTGAAACAAAGTCTGCTGAGTTTTGATTGGTCTTCTCCTGAGATGCTCAAAGACGGCGTCGCCGGCCGCCATCCATGCTGTGAGGTGCTGGTGGTCACGTGTGCTGACCCTTCAGGGGAGGATTCGGTTCCGTCTCCAGCTCCCTCTGCTTCTGTAACAAACTCTGACAAGACAAGTGTGCGTTGGTACATGCTGCTGTTTACGCGGTTTCACAGTCTCCCCGTCTCCACCGCCGTATGTATCGACCCGTAGTCGATTTTAGGGGTCCCGGTCCCGGTCACGTTTCTGCTCCTGCGTCTGACTCGTTTGATTTTCATGGGAGAGAAAAAAAATCCACTAAATGTGTTTAGAACTACAAATGAACTTTATTCTTTCTTATTTCAGCCTTCAGCCTTTGTCCTTTGTCCTGACTCCTGGTCAGCGAGCACCGTTGGACTTTTATTCTGATCATCGCATGAATAAAGATGAGATCTGAATAACGGGCTCTGGCCCAGTGCAACATCAGCCAGCTTTGGATTCGCAGATGTGCGATTCATTTGCAACCTGGACGTGGAGCTGAACGTCTCCTGCGGGAGGACTGAGCCGCCGAGAGCGCTTTGGTGCGGGGGAGTGGCCCGCTCCCCAAGTACAACTGTCACTCTGGGTTGAAGGCTCCGCCTCAACCCACTTGACAAACTGTGGTAACAGTGAAACAATATCAATAATGTCTGATTATTTATTAAATGTAATTTAGTGGAAAAAAAATCTGTTCGTTCAAATCTCAGAATCCCCTTTTGTTTCCCTGGTTTCCGAGTTGAGTCCACTTCACACTACCATGCGGTGATCGATCATGTTTAGTTTGATTAACCCCACACGTCTGTAAAAAGATGGGGTTTTTCTGGTCCGGGTTCGTTACCTGCCGCAGCTCCGCCAGTCTTCTCAGGATCTCCTGCTGCCGCTGCGTTGGCCTGTTATGTGGCGGCGGCGGGTGGAGGAGCAGATGTTGATGTGGACCAGATGCTGAACTCTGCGGAGGAGCCCCTTAACAGAAAAAAGTACAGTTTATTCCTTATTTCTTTAAAAAGTTCAGTGACACATCAACGCTGCTTTATAGCCTTTTTTTTATTTAACTTTGAGAGACAAAGTTTGCTGAATCAAATTCCTCATTAGTTTTCATAAACCTGGCAAATAAAGTCGATTTTGATTCGGTTTTCTCTGCAAACGCACCTCTTCTCCTGCAGAAACGTGAATTATATTCTCATGCAGACATCTGAGACAACCTGGAGCTAAATTAATATTTATATCTTGTGGTGATTGTTTCTGTAGAAAAGCAGAAAACAAAAGCTAATCATTTTAATGGGACATTTTTAAGGCTGTTTAAAAGAAAGAAAAAAAAAAAACTTGTAAAAAAACTCAAACCTGAGAACTCCAGCAAATATTTAGTGTATTAAAGTTTACAATAAATCCCTGAAAATAGTTTTCTGTTAGTGCAGCTCTGATCAACCAGTCGAACTTTGTCTGGTTTCACTGGCCGAGACCAGACTCGGAGCAGGAAAATAAAAACCTGCTCACGAGTTGTCGCCTGAGATGCATGTGTGCGTGCACATGCACATGGTAATGTCAGGTGTGAAGGTGTCAGTCTGTTTAAGAGCCGATCACCTGGGATGCTTGGTGGCAGCAGGAAGCAGTCATGCAGAAGCTTTGAGAATGTTTCTGAAGTCACGTTTTAGAGAAAAAAGAACCTGAACGTCTGTGCAGCGGGGGGACGTCAGCGGGGTCCAGTGGGTCCAGCGGGTCCAGCTTGAAAACCTCATCAGTACGGACATAAGGAACGAACTTTAGAGCTGGAGGAGGGGTGGCGGCATGCTGACGCTGCGTTCTGTTCGTTGCTGCAGGAATGGGAGGCGAGCACCCCCTGGAGGACCAGAAACGGTAAAGAACAGAGGCCGACTGGAGAAGTTGAAATGGAAATGTTACTTCTGCATCTCAGTAAATGCAAATGACTGAAGCACTGATGCATTCATGTGTGTTTTGAATGAACACGACGAAGGCTCGGCCGAGCAGTTTGCTTTTTACATTAACAAAGTCTTTGTTGTGATCATCTGCACTTCTGTCAACAGCAGGAATCAACCATCTCAGTGGAAAGCCTCCGAGTCGCAGCCAAATCAGCCGTTTTCTTTTGCAAACTAAGCGAGACTTTCCACGGCGCCACGCCCATCACTCGGTCTTTGACATGTTGTCCTCCGCTGGACGAAACTGTCATCGTACGTCGTATTTTGAGTGTCAGGGACTCGGTAGAGAGGAAACTGTCGGAGCTTCTCACCTGGCAGCGTTGATGGTTATGGAGCCGGTTTCCACCTGAAACATTAGCAGTTATTAACCCACCATGACCGTGTTTATGAAGTTAATCAGTTTTACATTTGCACATCTACTGATTTCTGTTAGTCGACTAAAAAAAAAAAAGCGACTAAAAGTCCCTATTCCCAAAGGGAAAGTGTGATAATATACACCTTTATACAACTGAGACGAAGGCTCGTTGTCTCCTTACCTTCCTGGGGGGGCTGGTTCTGGTCTTCAGGGAGTCGGGGCGGAGACGAGTCTCCTGGTGCTGAGGAGCCGGTTCTGCTTTGGACAGCCGGGTCCCTTCCTGCAAGGCCAGGAGCTCAGCCTGCCTCTTCAGTCGACTCTCCTGTCTGTTCTTCTGCTGAACGACTGGGTATCGCTCCGAGGCCGGAACGAACCGGTGGCTGGGCCTGGAAGATTCAGAGGAAGCGCCGACTTGGACATCCAGCTGGAGAACCGCTGCTCCGTATACTTACTGTATTCTTTTACGTTTTGGTTCTAACAGTATGCTTCTCTTTTTAAACATCAGAAAGTTGCAGTATTTTGACTCCAAAAGACAAATGTTTTAACCTCAGAACTGCGTTTCCTAGACTCAAGTATTGACGTAACTTAAATGAGGATTTGAAGGTGTGGAGACGGTTGTACCTCTGCTTGTTCCACTCTGGCCTCCTCCTTTCCCTCCTGCTCCTCTCGGTCCTGGCGAACGCCTCGTACACGTCTCCTCCTGCCGGCAGACAGATGTTCTCCTTCCCCGTCCTCAGCGCTCGGCTCCTGCTGGTCAGAGGAGCGGCGGACGGAGATGGAGGCGTGTGGGACTGAACGGCGATGTCCAGAGTCCGAACGCCGTCTGCTCCCAGTGGGGGAGGGGGGGGTCGTTTCTACACAGAGCAAGAAAACCAGAAGATACGCAAAGTAGGAACCTAAATCACATCGTAGACAGCATGATGGTAAAATGTTGTTCACGTGTAGTGGTGGAGACGGGAAACAGAATAAAATAAACTGAGCCAGAAATGTCAAGAAGAATTTAGTTTACACACTTGGGCCACATGTAAACAGTTTTTGTAAAAAACGAGAAGAGAGATGAGGCGGGATGCACTCTCAAGCACTTCTGGATGTCAACACAGACTCGCTGCAGCTGCGGTGCGTCTCAGTTTCAATCACGTCACCTGTCTGGACGGCAGTGTGTTTGAAGAGGACGCTCGATCTGCCGGCGTCCTCGTCTTCCAAAGCCTCCAACTGTCTGGTAGCTGTGCAACACACACAAATAAATCTGTCAGGGTTTTCCCCCAGTAAATGGTTGTCTTAGTTATGGTCACTCAGAACAGGAGCCAGAACCGCCGACTGCGCTTATCTGGCACCAACCTGTAGTACCACTGCGGTACTCCACTCACCGCTGGGCTCCTGCTGTCCACCGGTACCGTGGCGTTTCTCTGGCTGCTCGTCCTGAAGGACCATCTGCTGCCGAGGACATAAAGTCAAACAGTGATGCAGCTGCAGACGTTTGTTTTTGCTCTTTAAACATTTTCTAAATATAACTGTTCATCGGAGGTGAATTATTCATTTCTTCTGCCTGTTGGACCTTCGGACCTTCTGACTCTTCTTCAGCACTTCCAGCTCATACTGTCTCTGCAGCATCTCCCTCTCCATCGCCACCCTCCTCTCATCCTCCTCTTCCTCCTGCCTCCTCTTCGCCTCCTCTTGCTGCCGCCGCTTCCTGCCTTCTTCCATCTGGGCCTCGATCACTCTCTGAGGAAGATCATCGCATGTTTAGAAAAGCCGAGTGACACAAACCAGAGTACGGTACTTTCCCTCCAGGTTTGTTCTCTCGCCTCTGCACCTCCTCCTACCTGCTGCTCCAACTGTTTCAGCCTCCTCCTCTCTCTCTCTTCTATCTGTGCAGGGTCCAGCAGGGAGGTCATGGTCCTCAGGTAGCTGGATAAAGCACAAGAAAACAATAAATGGACTTCTGCTTCTTGATCATGTGATGATGAGCGTCACACAAATGAGTTGCAGGTCAACTCAAAGCCTAAACCACTGTCCTTATCAGTCTTATGCATGTTTTACATAGCTGATCCCTAAACGGTTTAATTGAAAGTATACGTACGAAAATTTTATCTCTCACTTCAAGGCAAACCAGAGTTTTCTATCCTGGGGTGAAGTTCATGTTGGACTCCACTGCCCTTATCACGGCTCAACTCTCCAAACTCTTTCGTTTTAGCTGCCAGCGAGCCTAAATTCACAGTTGAAGGAATGAAATGTTTTAAACATCCTCCTCCTCGCTCCACATCCTGAACATGTCGTCTTTAACCTGTCTGGATTCAGATCAGCTGCGGTGACACTTTCCTGAACTTATGGTTACTCATCATCACATGTTAAAAAGTGCAAGAACTAAAAACAAAAATCCCTCAAGCAGCAAAAACGTTTAAACTTGTCACCGCTCCTTGTTGACCTGGTTTTGATCGGATATGCGCCGGTTGAATCCACGCTGGCTCCAACAACGCTCTCTGCTCCACAGCTGCTCGTGGCTTCCCAGACCAGGGACAAACTCGACCACGGCTCCAACTCTCCGTGCTCGGAGCTGCTGAGCTGGACTGGAGGCAGAGCTGACGGAGCTGCAGCCTGGACCGGAGGCCTCCTCTGCAGCGAGTCGAAGTGTTTGGCCCAGCGCTCGTGGTCCTCTGTCTGCAGAAAAAGCAGGATGTTATGTATGAAGATAAAACTACACATCCAACATGCTTGCAGGTTTCTCCTGCGTCTGTACGGCACCCGGCTCTGCAGCAGTTTTTCTCGTTTCCGGCGCTCTGTCGTCTCCTCTCTCTGTCGGTCCAGCTCCTCCAGCCAGCGTCTCCTCTGCTCCTCTTTACTCTTAGCGGTCAACACTTCCTCCATAGGCGTGACCTCCTACAGAGACAAGGTCACACAGTTACTGCAGCCTTTTCTAAATGTCATGTTTTGTTAAAACGCCTAAAAAGCTATATAAAAAGATTTCACAGGGATGTGCTTCTCACTAGTGGACTAGGTCAAGAGCTGTGGTTTCACAAGTTAAATTATTTTCCCCCTATTCTTCACTTAATTATAGCTGGTCACCTATTTTCCACTTCCAACTGTGTCAAATGTTTAAAAATGACGACGGATCTGGGCTGCAGGCAGATCCGTTAACTGCGGAGCCGTGCTCAGAATCTGGTTTGATTTATGTCCCTCTGAAGAAAAAAAAACACAACTAGTAAAAATACCATTAAAGAAAACATCTTATACCCTTAGTTTTCCTTTAATAAGCTGACAAACATGTTTAGGTCTTAATGTAAGGAGATGGTTTCTCAGAAATGTGATGGCAGCTGCTTTAAGGAGGTGCGTTAGAAACGTCTTGTGGACGGGAAACTCGTTCAACAGAATAACTTTCTTTAAGTCCTGGTTGGACGCAAACTGTCTAAAATTACACCCAAGTAAAACGGACTATTTTTGTGACTGTTGTCTGTGAAAGGTGCTCTAAACAAATGTTATCTAACAAGTTATGTACTGTATGTGAGTTCAGGTGTCTCAGTAATATATTTAACTGGTGGCTGGCAAATGGGATAATTACTGTCCTACAGACATTATTTTATAAAAGGGAATTATCCCATCTACACGAGAGAAACGCTTCAGGTATTGGCACAAATCCTCCTCCACTGACCTGAAAAATGTCCAAAAGTCATTTCAGCATTATTATTAATGTGACCCAATAAAGTTATTTCAGCATCTGTGGATGTATGGCAGATTTAAAAAGAGGAGGAGCTACTTGGGTTGAGAGACTTGTGTCACCAGGTGAAATTTACCCCGAGTCTGAGGCTGGACCTGATGGCTGCAGGCTGCTCTCTGTGGCTCACCGAGCTCTGAAACGATGACACACTCTCTGCCTTCTCACCGCCCTGAAACACACACATTTAAATTATAACGTTAAAAAGTCAAACTCTGAAACCGCTCGGCTCTTGCGCCAGTTTGCCCTTCTGGAGATATCTAGGCTTAACGGTTCACTTCAGTGTCACTGTAAAAAGTAAATAAGTAAATAAGTGTTACCTGTGGTCTGTCGGGCAGCGAACACTGGCGACGCTGCTGCTTTTGTGCCACCTGCTCGTCTAAAAACAGACAGACAAAACTCATTTACCAGTTACTTTCATTCGTTCGTTCGTTCATTCATTCATTCATTCATTCATTCATTCATTCATTCATTCATTCGCCACAGTGATGAAGACGGAGCTCAGAATCAATCTGAGTTTGACGATTATTCTCCCTGATACCTTTGCAGCTGGAGTTAAGAGTTCTGATACCTGAATAGGATCCAGGCCCAAAACAGTCCCCGTTATGTTATAGAAACAGGTTTTGATGGTCAGAGTAACTGAGGAACCATCAAGATACAGAACCGACAAACTACTCAAACACTATCTGCAATGCATTTGATCCGGTTGCGTTTTAAGCACGTTTAGAGGAGTAAAAGAGAAACATTCAAACCATGATCATGTTCTGAAGTTCATTTCTGCCAAAGGAACGAGGAGGGAGGAGCATGCGTCACAATGATTCAAATCAAAAGCTGGACACTTGAAACTTGGACAAAAGTGGGATTTCCACCAAGACAATGAACCCAAACAGGCACACAGAGCTGGCAGCAGAGTGAATAAAACACAAACTTCCTAAGAGACAACATGACCAAATACTAGGACGTAATGTCAGCTTTTGACACAGTACATATAAACTTGACCCTGAAAACATTCAGAGCAGAAATAGAAACAGCGTGTCATTCACGAACACGAGCTTCTAACAAAATGCAGCACAAAATCTGACTCGAACGACTCACTACTGCTGAGTCAAGGTCAATGTTTGTGGAGACGGCATGACTTTCACGTATCATTGTGCTAAAAGCAGATTCTGCAGTGAAAAGTGGATCCTGATGCAGGCGGACATGAGCTCATGAAGATCCTCACCGTTTGATCTGCGTCTATCGTTTCAAACTCACTCTGCAAGCAAACAAATCAAGGACTCTGGCCTCCCACCAGCAGGCAGAGCTGGACTGCTGCGCCTTTTCTAAACAAATGTATTGTGAATGTAGAAACAGTCCATCTGGTACGCTTCAGCTGTTAAACAACACTCACTCAGCGCTTTCATCTGAAGCAGCCGCCCGACAGGTTGGGAGCAGATTCAACCTGCTGCCAGGTTCGGAGCCCATCTACAGCTTTCCACGAGTGGCATTAACTAGACCAGGTCACACACGTCTAGACTGTCATGTCTGGATAAACGCAGCCTCGCCGCTCGTTAGTTTTAACCAACCTGTCTATTTGGTAAACACACTACTGATGCAACACAAATCAATGTTCTTACTTCTGTTAGCTGTGATTTGAGCTCCATCAGCTCTTCAACTGGTAAATGTTCCCTCGCTTCACCAGATGTTTTACCCTAAATTAGAGATGCACTGACTGCAATTTTCTTTGCCAGGTCGCCAAAATGCTTTGCTTGTTCTTCCTGCAAGGCTTATTTAACCTCACAGGCAGAACAAACTGCTATGTTTAGTCAACTGTAATCATCGTGAAAAGCTTACGCAGCAAAAACAAAGCTGCTCTGCGACTACATCACTATGAGACTTACGGATGTACGGATGTACGGATGTACGGATGTACGGACGGACGATCACCAGTAAGAACAAATCAGGCCAAAACCCAATCTGATCAATGACGGACGGATACGTATCCTTTTTAGTGTTAGCAGGTAGAGGACAGGACTGTTAACAAGAGCATGAAAATAAACAAAACCACAAAGCTGATCAAGTGCAACAGACAGTTCATGCCGTCTTTGTACTGATCTAAACTGATGGTTGAGAGAAAATTTTAAATGGACTTATGTGTGAAAAAGAAAATTACTTCCAGAGCTTGGAAGCAGATATATTTAGATATCTGACTTGTTTAACAAATCGATCAGTCGCTTTGTTTTACAGAACCAAAGTTTGAAAAGATGTCATTTAATGAACTGCTCAGATTTGAGGGTTTTATGACATGACGGACCCGGATCAGAGTACAGACGTTTATCCAGTCTCCTCATCTCTACTCAGTTTAACATCATCACGCGTTTACTGCAACTCCGAAGTGGACAAAAAAACAAAAACAAAGTTGTGACACCAACACTCCTCCCTCTTAAGAACTACGTGGCATTTTGACCAAAAAGTGTCACAAAAATAAAAAAAACACAAAAGAAAACACCCCAACATGTCCCGTTCAAAGGCTGCGTGTTCTTGTTTGTTGGTACCCAGGTCTCTCTTCCACTCAGCCTTCCTGGCAGTGATGGCTGCCCTGCTGTCGGCCTGTCGCTCCTCCAGCCAGCTGAAAAAACCTCCAGACAACCTGAAAAACAGCAGCGACCTTCAGCTTCAACCAGCACCTCCAAATACAGATACTGTAAGGAATCTGCTACAGAACTGCTGGCGGATCTACACCAGAGAACTAGAAGAACAATTCTTGGGATTTTTTTGTGGCTTTGGTATAAAAACTCCTAATAAAAAATAAAACTCCACCGGAAGAGAGAAAAGTGAAAGTATAATAAGGAAGCCTCTAAAGCAGTCCAGATTCATAGACTCATTGAAAGTACTATTGCACCGTCTCCTGATGTGGTAAACTCTATAAATGTCTTTACCTGTCATCTTTTTCTGCTAAGCTTCTAGTCGTAACGGCTTCTCTTTCTTCCTCTCCTTTTCCATCTTCCTCCTCTTCTTCTCTTTCGCCTCCATTCACCAAACAGACGTCATTTTGTTCTGCTGGATTTCCTAACAAGAAAATGATATTAAGTTTACAAATATCTGTATGTGTGTGTGTTCTGCAGGCCTCGTCCGGCTGAGTCACCAGTGACGCCACCTTGCGGTCCGCGGTCTTCAGGTGTGTGTTGACCATTGCTGGAGGTCTGGACAGTGCTGAGGATCTGCTGCAGCTGCTCGCTGGTTAAACAGACAACTCTGTCCTCAGGTTTTCTGTTCCCACTGGAAGGTTCGTCCTTGAATCCAGTCTTTGCACCACCTCGAGTCCCAGACGTCTGAGGGTGTCCTGCTCTCCCGTTGACTTTTAGGGGTCCAAGAGCTTTGCAGGGTTTGTGTTTGTTTGACTTCACCTTGGATGCACACATGCAGAGTTAGACAGGATGCACCAATAACCTTAATCTGCTTTGGAATCCACTTTTTCCCTTTCACAAATCGAACTGGATCATTTACGTAAACGTTAAAAACCCTCAATCTGATATTCATGCTCATTTCACACCGTTTTTGGCCAGAAGTGAGTAAACTTCTTTTCTCTTCATGTCTCACGTTTTTATTACTTTGTAATAAACCATTAGGCGCCCTAGACTGATATTCAACTTTACCGTGACAGAAACCATTTAAAATATAAATAAACATCCTTAATTGGTGTAGATACTTTTCATGACTTCTGTTGGCACTGATGTTTACAGAATAATCCAACCTTCACCTTGGCCACAGCTTTGACACTGCCTTCATGAAGGCCAAGTGTCTTGGATGAAGTCAGGATGGTGCTCCTGTCTTCAGTGGTGGTCGTGTTGGAGCTGGTGGAGGGAGCAGCTCCTCCTGTCTTCAACCTGCCCTCCCTGTGCTTCCCCAGCAGCTGCTGGAGTGGATGCTCCCCTCCCCGAACCTCCTCCAGACAGGACGGCTGCCTGGAGCTGAGGACATTAGCTGCTCTGGACCTGACGGACAGCTGATGGAAACACAACACAGCTCATCAGATCAGATCAAACTTCAGAAGACAACAGCAGGAGGCTTCTTCCCATCTGCAGTCGAGACATAAGCCTGATCTGTGAACGAGTGTTGAACAGAGTTGTTCCCTACCTTTGACGGATTTTTCTCTATGCCTGCAGATAGAAAAAGATCAATGAGCAACAATGACTTTTACACTGCAAAAACACACTCATCAAAATTAAATCAATAACTAAAAAGGCCTAAATAAATGTTTTCACAACAATTAACGTGATTTATATGAAGTCAAAGTTGTTTAAACAAACTATATTCACCTCTAAAACAAACAGCATATCAATCAGTCATCTCATTCAACAATAACCAATTTTTTTTATTTAATGTTTTACTTTTTTTCTATTGTTGAACCCTGTAACAATAGAAATATTACAGAGAACATTCTAGACATTTTTGAATTTGAAGTGTTTATTGTACACTGGAATTAAAGACACCACCAAACCTTTCAACAAATTCTATATAGTAATTTAGTAAACAACAGTAAACATCTGGTATTTTAGGGTTAAATCTAGGAACTACTGAAAAGAGCAATTAGCAACATCCATCTTAATTGCAAAATAAAAAGTATAAAAGCGGAAAACCTCACCATGACTGAGTAAGATCAGTCTGGGTTTTCCATTGTCAAGTTCAAACAGCAGGCCATCCCTGTTCAGACACAAAGCAGAACTCAGACGAGACCTTATCGTCACCTGACCAGCAACTGAACGGATCAGAACCCGATCAGCAATGACTGGATTCTTTTTCACTTTTATTTGGAGGCTGTGACATGTCCCACCATGAAACAGTCCGTCTGGTTGTATCATGATGGGCAAAATCAGGTAAATGCACGTGAAGATAAGACTAAGATGACTTGATCTGCAAATGAAAAGGTGGTTTGATTTAACTGGCAATTTTGGGTTTTTTTTAGAAAATGTAAAAATGTTGCACAGCAGTACTTAACTGTATTTCAACGAGTGTTAATGTTTCGCCATGAACTTTCATCAATAAACACGAGGATTAGATGCAGCCTACATTCAAAAACTGTATTGTGCAGTGATAGTTTCTAGTAATATGCAGTTACGCGTCTGAGTGCAGTGGTACCGCTTAACAATATCATACCAATCTGTACGTCAGCCTTCAAAATGCTCTGTTTTCAGGACCCGCATAGATATTATATGGTATTAAAAATAGTGCATTAATAACAAACATATCTTTCTAGATTCTGATGTTTATAAAAACGTCAACTTCTACTAAATGAATGCAAAGACACCTCAGTTGCAAATAGGTTGAAATGGGAAGTAAAAGAAAAGAGAAAAAGAGAGATGTGCTACCACCAAATCTGTTTATGTTGGATTTTGTTTAGGATAAATGTTGGCAAAAAATAAATAAATAAATGTAAAGGTAAGACATACAGAGTACCACAGAGTACGCAATATGTATACTTCCTTGTTGAAAAAATGACCAAACTGCAAAGGAAACATCTCTGAAATATTACACAACAAAAACATATGTATGCAACTACTCTACAGACTGGTGAAGCAGGTGAGGACGAGATTTCTGCTGGCGTCTGCACCACACCGATCATACAAACAGATCATGACCACAGTTGATGGCGTTGGAGCACGGCAGAGCGCGTTGGTCCCAAAGCTTTACATCAGAACAGCTCAGGTCCTAAAGGATTAGGCTTCCAGAAAAGGCTGATAAGCTCAAGCGTCTTCATTCATGGGAGAGTTAACAGACAATATTTTCACACTGTAATAAATCAGGATTTAAAGTATCAGACAGCAGTTTCAGATTCCAGACTGAAGAAGTCTGACGTACACAGAGAAAAGCTGCCAGTGAGCAGGTTCGGTTCAGTTACCAGGACATGTTTAATGTGCATCTGTTTCTGGAGCAGAAACTCAAGACTTTCTTTTTATATCAGCTCTCTGGACCACACCCCTTTAAAGTGTCAGTTGGAGCTCAGCGAGGCAGCCCTGGCTCAGGTGGCAGAGCGGTCATTGGTGAACTGGACTTTCCTGTTCACCTCAGAGAGCAGGAAGGTCCTGCAGTGCATCACGAAGACAGCCCGGCGGACCACAGGCCCGCAGCTTCCAACGCTGGACGTAGCACACAAAACCGGGTGCAGCTGCAGACGCATACATTTAGTAGTATTTATATTCATTTTCCTTCTAAAATAGTCACATTTCTGGGGATTTATCTCACGCACGATAAAATATCCTACACACCTTATCTTAATAATATCACTCCACCTAGGTGTTCATTTTATTTTTCTCATGCAGAACCTTACTCCTGTACTTGTGTATATATTGTGTGTGTAACTTGCTTATGTTATTATTCTCTGCTCCATAGTTTTGGTCTTAATTGCAATTACTTTACACTTGTAATCTGCTGACTGCTCCAAACATCTCATTGCATTTGTACAATGAGAACAAAGGCATCTATCCATCCATCTTTCTATCATGTCTTCGTCTATGGAAAAGATCCTGAGACCCAAACTGACCAAAAAAAGCTCACTGGACTGCGACTGAAGAAACACACATGCACACAAACACACGCACGCACGCATGCACACACGTGCAAACACACACACGCACGCACGCACACACGTGCAAACACACACACACACGCACGCACGCACTCTCCATAATCAGAAGTGCATAAATGTGCAAATAAATGAGTCGGTGGAAAATGCTCTGTAGGGTTTTTTTTGTTTTGTTTTGTTTTTTTAAACTTAGACAAGGAAAAATGACAGTATAAAACTACGTAGCTTTGCATTTGCAGGCTGGTTTTACATGGTTGTTAATGAAAATGTTAAGTTGTAAACTTTGTTTTTAAAACAGTTGAAACTACATATATTGAGTTTTTCCATTAGATATCAGATGAGGTTAACACACACGGTTTACAGAGTTTAAGTGCATTTATCTAAAGTGATTATAACCTAATATAACTGTATGTGACGGTGCTTGGCATCTCTAATATAATCAACGTAAGGTTATATAACAGAAACGCCATTTAGACTAATATTGTGCAAAAATCACTTCCAAAGTAAAACGAACAGTTCGTTAAAAGAGATGAACCGATCATAAGATTTATTTGTCCCCTTGTTACAGTCTTATTAGTTTTATTTTTTATAAATAGTGAAGTCAGACGGAAGCTTCGTTTCTAATATTGAACTTAATAATATTGAACATTGTTCAGCATCTGTTGTTGACAAACGAATAAAGAAAAACGTGTCCTCACCTGACCTGCTCAACAAATGACATCTCGGTGTCTTATATCGTTTTTTAGGTCTTTTTGTTGCATATTTGTTCTTTATTTTGTGACTAAAACGATGTTTGTACATCTGCACCACATTCGCTAGCTAGCTACCGTTTCTGACCGAAAATCAAACTCACCCGAGATTCATGCCGATTATAAATGCGCTCCAAGACAGCAGCAGGCTTGGACAGACTCTTATGAACTCAGAAGTAAGGTTTGGTAAACAGTTTAGAGCTTTAAAGGAGCATTGTGAACGCACTTGTCGATGTCTCCGGTTGTTGATTGTGAACCGTGTGTATGTACGTTGCTGGCGCGGACCAGCAACAGCGTCTCTGATTGGCTAATTTATTGCCGTGTTTGAAATCACGAGCCAATCAAAAGCGTCTATTTTTAAACGTTTATTATTACATGGCGACACATGTAAAGTAATAATAAATAAATGAATAAATAAATAAGTCTGAACTCACACTCACACTCGATGAATCAGTCCGACTCTAATATCATCACTGTATTTTTTTCTTAAAAAAAACGTCTTAAAAACAGGTTTAGATAGTCACAACAAATTTTATGAAACAACCAGACAAGACTGGTCCTCTTCAAGACCAGGTCCTCTTCAAGACTGGACCCTCTTCAAGACTGGGTCCTCCTCAAGACTGGACCCTCTTCAAGACTGGTCCTCTTCAAGACTGGTCCTCTTCAAGACCGGGTCCTCTTCAAGACTGGACCCTCTTCAAGACTGGGTCCTCCTCAAGACTGGACCCTCTTCAAGTCTGGTCCTCTATAAGACTGGACCCTCTTCAAGACTGGTCCTCTTCAAGACTGGTCCTCTATAAGACCGGGTCCTCTTCAAGACTGGACCCTCTTCAAGACTGGGTCCTCCTCAAGACTGGACCCTCTTCAAGACTGGTCCTCTTCAAGACCGGGTCCTCTTCAAGACTGGACCCTCTTCAAGTCTGGTCCTCTATAAGACTGGACCCTCTTCAAGACTGGGTCCTCTTCAAGTCTGATCCTCTATAAGACTGGATCCTCTTCAAGACTGGTCCTCTTCAAGACTGGACCCTCTTCAAGTCTGGTCCTCTTCAAGACTGGTCCTCTTCAAGACTGGTCCTCTTCAAAACTGGGTCCTCTTCAAGACTGGTCCTCTTCAAGTCTGGTCCTCTTCAAGACTGGACCTCTTTAAAACTGGGTCCTCTTCAAGACTGGTCCTCTTCAAGTCTGGTCCTCTTCAAGTCTGGTCCTCTTCAAGACTGGGTCCTCTTCAAGACTGGACCTCTTCAAGTCTGGTCCTCTTCAAGACTGGGTCCTCTTCAAAACTGGGTCCTCTTCAAGTCTGGTCCTCTTCCAGACTGGACCTCTTCAAGACTGGTCCTCTTCAAGACCGGGTCCTCTTCAAGTCTGGTCCTCTTCAAGACCGGGTCCTCTTCAAGACTGGACCCTCTTCAAGACTGGGTCCTCTTTAAGACTGGGTCCTCTTCAAGACTGGTCCTCTTCAAGACAGGACCCTCTTCAAGACTGGGCCCTCTTCAAGACTGGGTCCTCTTCAAGACTGGGTCCTCTTCAAGTCTGGTCCTCTTCAAGAAAGGACCCTCTTCAAGACTGGTCCTCTTCAAAACTGGTCCTCCTCAAGACTGATCCTCTTCAAGTCTGGTCCTCTTCAAGACTGGTCCTCTTCAAGACTGGGTCCTCTTCAAGACTGGGTCCTCTTCAAGACTGGTCCTCTTCAAGACAGGACCCTCTTCAAGACTGGTCCTCTTCAAGACTGGACCCTCTTCAAGTCTGGGTCCTCTTCCAGGCTTCTATGTCGCATTACTATTTCTAGGATTGCAGTCCTGTGGACGGAGCTTTCCGATGTTGTTCCTGGATTGTGTTGGATCCTCTCTCCCAGTTTGGGAACTAAACTGGGACTTAGTTTGGGAACTAAGCACTTTGAGGAGTAAATCACTAGGCTAAAACACTGCGGACAGAATTAGTTTTATGTCTTATGTGCTTCTTTTCTGTTTAGATAGATCAACATTCATACTAAATTTTGACACACAGCATCATACCGCTGTACATGTCACACTTGTGGTGAATCACAATTTATTTAACAGAAAAGCTGTAATATGTATTACAGATGATGGAAAAATTATTCGTATATCACTTTTATTGATTGAATGTCATTATAGAGACTATTACTGTTAGTAAAAGGACACATGATGTACAAAAATAAGCATAATTATATATGTCTTTATGATTTGGTTGACGGGCAGGAGATCCAGCAGTGATGCTGCCTAAAAGAAGAAACAAAGCAGACTCTATTTGTCAAGCTTAAGCCCTTCAGTGTTTGCTGCAAAATCTTGTATAGCTTTTATAAGTCAGTTCCAGGGAATACGATCTCATCTGTTGTCATCTGTTGGGGTTGCAGCAGATGACAACAGGGGGGTATGGGGAGTGGGTGGGTTTCTGAAGCTGATGGTGCAAAGATGGATGCTTCATGAAATAGAAAAAGACAATAGAAAACATTGAAAGCTACAGGGACAGTGTTAACCATCTATAATGCCTCTTCAAAGAACCATAAATACTGGCAGTAACAGGAACATATAATTTACCAGCCTAGTAAATCATGCTGAACTAAAATTAACTGAATTGAATTCAATGTTTTCTTTTCAGGAGATAAAGAAAAGTGGACAGACAAGAAGGCACACCAAAAAAAAAGATGTCCCTTGATGTCTAACTCTGAGTTGTTGATCCTAAGCTGACCCAATAAGGATTTATTTTTTCTCCTAATTTTTATTTTCCCTTTAGAAACTACTCATCATGGATCAATAACCAAGAAAACCCTTACTATTAATTCTAAATGGTAATAGCCTGTTGTTATTAGTTTCTTAAATATTAAAAAAATCAGCAACATAGACTGGAAAAAGTTAAAAAACAAATATGAATACAAATATTAAAACATTAATAAGTAATTGAATCTATGGAGGATGTTTTGTTTTTTATTTTTAAAGGAATATCACAAAAAGATGTCAACCACATTGTAAATTAAGTGACATAGAACCTGTAATGACTAGTTTGAGGCTGGATCATTCCCTGCTTGTTATCGGTGCACACATGTTTATATTAACACATGTGAACATGAACGGTATTATTTTATTGAGGGATTTCCTTCATGGTGTATTAACTCTGCAGGTTACAGATGGAGGCAGACTGATGTGACAGTTGCAGACGCCGCCTGTAGGTGGCGCCTGCGGTCATGAGCCGTAAAATCCTAACAGGCTGCTCAGCTTCGTTCACTGTAATGACGTTAGCCTCGCGGATGTTTTTCTTCGCCTTTAATGAGTTTGGGTACCAGGGTGGACGTCCGACAACTTCCCTGCTCCCCGAAGCACACCCGCGGGGACCTACGCACATTCTCCCAGCATCTTCACGGCGATCCTAAAGGTGTGTGTTTACGGAGACAGGTTGGTGCAGTCGAACCGGAGAGCCTGCGTAACGCCACGAACCGAGGGGTTAGCAGCTAGCGTTAGCACGCAAAGCCACGACACGGCAGGCAGAAGCCCGAGTCCGAGTCCGGGACTCGGGACAGCACTCGGAGGGATGTGTGGGTGTAAAGGCGAGATTATATGAAGCGAAAAAGTTTATTCTCGGCTCTGCGGTCTGGGTGCAGCCGACTTGGCTCGTTAGCATGCTGCCAGGCTAAGGTCAACAAGCTGGCCGGTGTGACAGCTAACGCTACCGTCGCCGCGGTTTCAGCGCGTTGATCGCGCTTTTCTCTGGACGTCGGACTGTTTAAACGCGTTGATCGCGCTTTTCTCTGGCCGTCGGACTGTTTAAACGCGTTGATCGCGCTTTTCTCTGGACGTTGGTTTGTCTGGTTTCCACGACCAAAAGGTGGCTCACCAGCAGTTGTATTGTCTCGAAGCAAGCTCTGGACATTTTCGTGTCTCGGATTACGGACTTCCTTAAGTGTACTCGCACTGCCACACGTTTACGTGCAACCAGATTGTTATCAGCACATTACATTTAAGTCAGTTTAGGTTTTGCCTAATTGTGTAGATTGAAGAGACGAGCGTGTTGTTGACCATGCCGACGACGCTCCACCACGCTGCCCTCCAAGTAGTCTTGGAGGTAAATAAAGAGCCTGTCGCTCATCAGATCGATGTCTGTCTGTCTTTACGGATTCACAGGTGTCAAAGTCAAAGCGCCTGGCGGCTACAATGCAGATTGTAGTGGTCCTTGTCTCTTGAATTTGCCAGTTATTCTTCTGAAATAACCCGCTTCTCCTCTGGTACAAGTGTGCCCGTTTATTTATGGCTGTATAACTGCAAAGAGGAGGGAAACGAATGGATATTTGCTCTGTTTCTGCCAAGTGGCCAAGTTTCCATTTCAAAAGCTTGCATTGTATTGAATATAAATAGTTGTAGAAGCATAATTCACTCAACAAGGTAACTTTGTATTGTAGTAATCCAATTATTATGTGATAATATAATCCGAGTTTAGGCCTCTTTAATTTTCCAGTCATTCTCTTTCCAGTCAGACATCTTACTCTTTCCCAAGTTCAATGTTTTTTGACACACAAATAATGGAAATCCAGTGCTTAAGAATAAAATATGGCTTGGGTCAAAGTGAAATAATATCAGAATTAACATGTGGGTATGTCAATTTACCTGATTTCCAGCCACCTTTAAGCAGTGAAAGGTAGTTTATAGTATTAGGTGTCCTTAGCAAAGGGGAAAATAAAGACAAATAGAAAAGAAACAAAGATTAAGGACCTGTCATTTGGTGGATAAAAGGGGGTATACTGTAATTCTTCACACCTGAACACACCTCTATTCTGAAGCTCTTTACTTTTTGTGGATTTGCATTGACAAAGAAGACTTTGTAACCAGTTACAGATGTGTAGGGAGTGTAAAAGTTATATTTTTAAAATGATTTTCAATGTGTACAATAGTAACTCTTAGAGAGGGACTCTGAGTCTTCAAACATCAGAACTGGCAGGCCAGACTTGTAAAAGTGGATTAGATGATATTTGCATGAACGAGATATATTTTGGAAGTATACAACCAGAATGCTTGGACTCTTGATTCAAGCCTTTATCAAAAACCACGTCTCTAGAATGCCTCCTCCAGGACATGGGAGCGTGCACTTCCAGCCAACGTCTGTACTCTGAGTGTGAGGCAGTAAAGTGTAAGTTATAATGCACTGTGGGCAGATAGGCGAGCTGCAAACCAAAAATTAACAGTTTTTCTGATGTTTTGTCCAAGAGACAAGGCATTAAACCGCCTGAACCATATGTAAAATGTGAAAACGTAAAAGGACATTCACCTGTCCATGGAAATATGGCATCCATGGTATCGTTATTCAATCTATTCTTGGAAATAGGCTGACGTCCTCGACCCTTCGAGGAAGTGCCACACCAATATAAACTCTCACTTTACTTCTTGCAGCATCCAGGTTTTTTTTCCTTCTGTATCTGTCTCAAATACAGACTCATGCTTTTTTCTTTTTTTGTCTTGGCCTGTGAGCTGATACACTATGCCACCTGATGGTGTTACCACTAGCAGACAGAGGCAGCTCCACCTTTACGTGTTTGTCTACAATACTGGTCAAGCGCATTGTATGTCCATATGAGTGCATGTAGCTGCCATGGAGACGAGCAGAAGGTCCAGTTAGACGGAGAGGAGGATGAATCATTTTAGTCGGCCTGAGTAAAATAATGTTGTTTTTTAAGGGTACCCCAGCTTTCACATATGAGGTATGTTTTTTTTTTCTTCATTATTCTTAAGATACTTATTTAATTATTTATTATCAGAATATAAACAATCAAACAATAAATGCCTCTTAAAATTAGTGCCTTAACATTTAAGGAAACGCACAATGCAAGTTGGCCAAGAAAATTAAAAATTGGTGCATCTTTGCTGCATAGCTGGACAAATTTGAATCCAAAGTAGCACATACTGCTGTCGCTTTTAATGTTAAGATGGGTAATGTGTTACCTGTAGTGATATATTTAATTGGCATTAACATTTTGTGTAATTTTTCTAACAAATAAATCGAACCAGCCACATAATCATCATGATCATGGTAAAAGCAATAGTTCATGCTTTTTATACCAAGAGAAGATCCTCAACATGTGTTAAAATCTTAAATGTTTTAAATCTAATAATAAATTAGCAAACACTCAAGAGTTCTTGCTTCTAAAAAAGAAATTTTGTGTTTCTTAGTCTCACATTGGATAATCCTGAGTCAGTTTTAAAAACTCCCAAATTACTAGAAATGGTTAAAACCACCTGAACATTATAATTATGGTTTACACCCCTTGGCAAGACACTACAGCTTAATATTACCTTTTATAAGCCTAAGCAAGAGCAATATGCAAAAAATTCCACCTTAGGTTTTATTGAGGCTTTTGATGAGGAAGGTAAAAACATTATGGTCTTTACTTGTCTGTTAAACCCTGGCCTTCTATCAGCAGTGTTGTGCTCAGTGCGTGACTCACCGTGAGATTGTTCGACTCCAACTGTCTGAGGTCAACTACCAGACAAGGGAACATATTTGAAAACAAAATTGCCAGTCAAGTATTTTTCTATCCATTTTATGTGTGGTAATGTGAGCACGGGTTGCTTTGCAAGCTAATTTTAGCAGCGAGACTACGTACTGTCCGCTCTCTTGTAGGGTAATAACATAGTTTTAAGGTTATTGAATGAAATTTTTGTCCAAACATTTCATGGCAGCACAAAGGTTTAGGAGTGATCTCAGAAGAGGGACTTCCCCTGAGAGTGGCTGCTATGAAACGATTGATTGTATTCTGCGTGGTATTTCAACCAAAACATCTCAGAGATATTCCACTAAGACCACAGGAAGCTGTTGGGCTTAATATGTATCGGTAAAAACAATGTTATGCACTTTCTTTTTTTTCCTGTATGGAGTTTCTTTAAATTGGATCTTGAAAGCCCCCCCACCCCCAAAACATGTTAATTTCCTCTCACTGTTTATCCACCCAGAGTCCATTTTATTTACCAAGAAGAAAACTATTCTACCTTATAACATTTTGATTGATCTTATCAGAGAGAAACTCATTTGACGGCTATATTTGTTGTTGATGACGTTGTTGGTGTTAAACCATACTGCATTTGAAAACACCCCAAAAACAACGTCACATCGTCAAATCTACCAATGGCATGATTTTGATCCAAAACCTGATTTAAGTGTCCTTTATTGACATGGAAAGGTTATGAACTGATATATTGGCATGGAAAACCCTGACTTGTAATTTGTTTATGTCAAAGGATCTCGGACTGTATGTGTGTGTGTGTTTTGACTGATGTGATCGGTCTTCTCACGCAGATAATTGTTGATAGGACAGATTGTTCTCCTAGTTTTGTGTGTGTGTGTCTGTCCCTTAGCAGCTGTTGAGTGGTGTCAGGGGAAAAGGCAACAGCTGTGTTTGTGTTTTTGTGTTGTCCCATTTGTAGTTTGTGATATTTAAGTATGACAGATGTGTTTTTGGGTTTGCTTTCTGGAGGACGGCATGATACTGGGAAACGGCTGAATCTCTTTCCCTCAACAACCCTCTCAGTTCCTCCAAAGTCTCCTTGTGTCGAATTTATCCCCTTCTTTAAATGTGCTTTATAAATAAATTGGCATTTTTTTCCTTAATTTCACCCTTACTGATACAGGCTCATTGTCTGTTGTACTTAAATTGGAAAGTTTTTCTTTGTGATAGTGATGATTCCCAGGCAGATACGGTGTGTGTCAGCAGAACCAACCACCAGCCCTTATTTTGCATCATTCAGCCACAGTAGTAAAGCACCTCAACAACAAAACAAAGAAAACCCAAAAAACACTGAACTCCCTGATCAAGTTAAAGTAGTTTCATGAAAATCACGTCAGTTTTTACCAACATAAAAATAGGCCTAGAATATGTGAGTATCGTACAAGTTTTTCTGTGGTGTAAAAAAAAAAAGCATTTGTCATACGTTTTGTAATTATGCTGTTTGCTTATGTATGATATTTGTGAAATAGTGCAAAACGACAAAGATTATTGCATGTTAAGGTAAAGGTTTATAAAAGGTAATTTAATACAAAAAATAATTACTGTACAGTAAATAAGCATCTTAAATTTGCAACAATCCAAACAGTTTTAAAATCATTTGGGAATTGAAGAAGCTATTTTGATTATAGATCAATCAGAGATGTATTATATACATAGATATCTGTGTGTGACGATGATATGCCAGCTCTGTATCCTTAAAGGGTAACACGGAAAAAAAAGAGTATCTGTTTAAATTTACTAACATGTTTAATACTACTCATTGAAATAAATTAATATCCTGCTTGCATTTTTTGTTGTTGTTATACCAAAGAAATATGATTTTATATTATTGTATTAAATACAAATTAAATTTTATTCTAATGCCTTGATCAAAAACAACAGCATTAACTTTTTCTCCTTAAGATATTATCTGACTCGGTGTGACGTTTAGTCAGGTTTTCCATTTTAGTCCAAGAATGTCTTGAGGTTTATGGATAAACACGCAATAGTGGAAACTATTTCAATTTGGTTCAATCTAAACTGGAATAATTATTTTAAAATTTTATCCCTTAGGAGCTTCTTGGAATACTTACTACCTAAAATACTTTTTCAACTAAAGCAGGAGATGAAGTTCAGTAGTATTCCTTTGCAAGCAACCAAAGGTAATTTCCCACTGGCAGCTTCAGAAATAAACCTCATTTGCTGTGGAATGAGATTATTGGACAAAAGGCAAATTGGTTTTAAAGTTATTAGCTTGCAGAAATAAGTCTTTGAACTTTCTGTTATCTTGTAGCCCCTGGCATTAAATTAAATAATGCAAAAAGTTGACTTTCAGTTATGGGAAGAAAAAATTATAATTGCACAAATTTTTTAAACTGAATTTTTAAGCATTTGAAGCATCAAATCTAACATAAAAATATTAAAATTTCCATGGGAAATATATATTCTGATGTGTGAAGAAAAAAAAAAAAAAGTTTCTAATGAAAATAATTCAATACAACACTAAATGCTGGTAGAGCTGCTCAAATGAGTCCTTAAATGTTTTTGGCCAGAAACGCCAAAGCAGTCTTGATTTTATGCACAAAAAAGAAATTTCTTGTACATGGCTAAGCAGTTCATTTATACATTTGTTTTGTTTTTGTATTCTTTAGTACCCTAAAATGTTATCGCAATTAAATTTTCGTTAATTTCCAAGCCCTAAGAGAGCTTGAACCACATTAGAGAACAATACAGGAAACATCCAAGGACTTGTAGAGAAGAAAAAAATACTGCACATTTTCACCAACACCATGTAAATATCAGAGAGAAAAATCATTGAACCATCCTCAAACTAAACAAGAAAATAAACATTTAAGGCTTGAAGATTGCAATATCACCCTGCTATAAATAAGAAATAACCTTTGTTTGTTAAAGAAACATTTTGTGACTGTGCTGATGTTCAGGGACATCGACACGGTTAAATTTTAGATTAAAACCAGCAACTTTTTTGTTGATGTTGGTTGTGGTAACTCGTATGTTGCGTGGGCTTCAGTCCCAGCACTTGAATTTGGAGGAGAGATTGCCTGAATATCAATTAAAGCATCAACTTCTATTAAAAACATCAGCTTTTACTCCTAATTTGCTGTTTCCACTGTTAACCACTTACAATTTTACCTTTCACTATTTTGCAAAAATCCTTCCCAAACTCCCAATCAAAGGCTGGACCTTTCTGCACTTTTTTAGGGTTTGTACAAAAAAAGATATTCCAATGCATTAAAAAATTCAAATGGAAATGAAACAATTGCAGGCACTTTACCATGAAGTACAGTTGGCATAGTCATTAATATTCAGCGTGCATAAGGAAAGTAGGATTGTTGTAAATGCCGTCTCTATAATGTGCAAAGTCCATTGTACTGACAGGAAAGGGATTTGCCTTGGTTCTTCCCTAAACTTAGCTTTCACAATTATTCCATCTGGCGCTTGTGTTTCTTGCAGGTCTGCTGAAACTCTTTGCGGTTTTAATTCACGTTAGAAGTCTCTATTTGCTGCTGATAATCAAAGCATTTATTAACTTCTCACATTTGACTGGAACTTTAATTTTGTGCATTGATCTGTCCTATTCCAGTTAAGTTTTACCATTTAATTTTGATTCTATTTTGAATGCACTTGAAATGTGCTATAGAAATAAACTTGCCTTGCAAAACAATTATATATTAGGATATATTAATTCGAAATTATTTTGTAAATCAATTTTAAACTCCCTCCAATCTTTTTTTTTTACTACTGCTGACCCCACTTTGATGCATTTGCTGTTCTTACTCTGTCAATTTTGAACAAGACGCTTGGGATCTGAAAAAAGTTTTTGTTTTTTTTTGTACCTGGAATCCACTTGCAGTAATGGTTTAGACACAGTGTGGCTCTTTCCCTTTTTTATTTAATCTAACAGATTCTTTGATTAGGCGAGATAAAGTTGCAGTCCTCTGGCAGCAGGGATCTCATTTTGATTTGATCTTCAGGCAGAACAGACAATATTTTCCACAAATGAAAGCAGCAAGGATAAGATCTGGGCAGACTTTCTACAGAATTCCTATTCTTACATTTTGTTCACAATGGGTTTCTCATTTAAAGCTGCAGGTATTTTGTTTAAAGCATTGTGCCCGCTTCCTCTGGATTATTTTTAGTCAGTGCAGACGCTCCATCAGCGGTTGGTAAGGGCCGTTCATATTTGCATTCTGGTCAGTTAAGATTTGATTTGTGATTATTCTGATTTTAAGATGATTAAGAAACACATTGAACAGCTAATCCTACATTTGTCTCCATTTTCCTGTTATCATTAGGCTTGTTGGAGATCTGTGGCGCCGCATCTAGAAAGCAGACGAGAGCAGGCGGTGGTCATAGTGGACAGTTTCCAGCAGCATTCTCAGCGTTTACAGAGTCAAAAATGTCATGTTACTTCTTAACCAGATTTATTTAACAAAAAAAAACATAACCAGCCCAACTGGAATATTCCGTTTGATTCAGTCTCCCTTTTAATTCAATCATCTAGTAAAATGCTATACAGGCTATCTCATGAGAGTGTTTACGGTTTTACTTGAAATTTTACATTGATTAGATATTATGGAAGTCTTACATGCGATTGCAACCGTATGTCACTAAATGGTGTAGACAGACCTACTTGGCTTTTTTTTTTTTTTTTTTAATGTAATTCTATGTATAAATTATACATTACTGATAAATTGACTTACAGAAACAGTGGGACATATGAACTGACCGCCCTTCATAACTGTGGTTATTAATTTGCAGTGATCCTAGTTTTGAATGTAAATAAAGTGTTAAGACTTTTGCCATTGCAGCGTCTTCAGTAGGTCTGCATCAGTGTGTCTGTCATTGAGGTCTGAGTGATTATAATCTCATTACCTCAGATGATGTTAATGCAGGTGAAATGGGTGTCTTTGTGAGCGCGCTCAGTCAACTGTCTGCGCCGTCAAGGTGCCCCCTACTTGTTTACGTCTTAGAAGAGTTACTCAGGAAGTGGTAGATGAGGTGATTACATTGGTTTAGGTAGGTAATTGATTCATTTATCAAGTAGGACGAAAAAGAAAAGAAGAATTACTCCTTCAGTCTTTAGACATCTTGAATTTTAGCTCCTACTGAGGTGTTTGTTTACATAGAACTTTGACGGTTTGTGAACTTGTCCTACGTTTATCTCTTTGCTTTGTTTATTGGACATTTTTTCAAACAATGGTGTCAGAAAATTTGGAGCATTGGAGTGGTGGCCTTGAGCCAGAAAAATCTTAAGTTATCTCATTTTTGTCCCAGCACTGTAAGTGGCGTCTTCAGTTTTGTTCCCTGGTTTTTGTCACTTTTGAACACTGACGTCAAACGTCCAAAAGTTAGTTCAGGAAAAAAAACACATTCCTTCCATTTGATTGTGTTGGGTGAAATGGATGTCTAAACAGCAGTGAGCACCTGCAAGTCTTCATCTAACCTTGTCTAGCTGGTAATATTGCAAAGTAGTCACTGTAGCATTTTAAGTAGCTGTATGTGTGGATAAAGATATTTCAGCAGCAATAATTTCTGCTTTCCAAGAAATTAGTTTGCCTTTTTCACCAGGTGGGCCATTTGCTGTATAAGTGACAAATCCACTGCAACCCTTTAAATTCAACAACCCAGTGCCAACCGTTTTGTTTTTCTACTCTTAGACATTCCTGGAAGTCTGTAATTAGCTCTCTCATCTAATTTATTGAAGGACAGAAGGATTCCCTCTCACACACAAACCTATGGTCAGTCAGAAATAGCAGCTTAATCAGTCTGTCGGTGCGGTCAAGCTGTAGTGAGCCCACAGCTTTGTCCTGGTGATTGCAGATGATGTAAGAGATCCTCACACAGATCCTCCAAACTGATTGGTTAGCTGCTTGGGTCACGTACCACACCTAGTTTGGTGCATGGAACAGATTAGAGATGGAGCTGCTTGTTTGTTTGTTTGTTTGTTTGTTTGTTTGTTTGTTTGAATAGTGAAGTGTGCAAATACATTTATTGACATGACCTGTTGAGGCTAAAGGGAAAGTTTGAACTCTCAAAAAATGGCTGTCTTTTACCTACTTGGATCACCTTGTTAGCTTTACATTTAAAATTTGCTTTAGGGAGTTATTTAATAATTCAGATTTAGGTTGGCTGTGAAACCTTTTCATTGATTGATTTTTTGAAAGCGTTAATGACTGAGCATACATTGATTATGTCTGCAAACCTGTGCAGGTGTTTGTAATGCCACAAACAAGTTTCACAGCCTCGGCAGACACGTAATTGCAGAACTGGCTTACACTTCATGTTGCCATGAGTTATGAATTCAATTTACAAGCAAACTAATTCATAAACAAACATGTTTTTATTCATCTGGCCTATTTACTTCCAAGCTAGTTGTCAGCAAAATTAATGTTGTTGTGATTTGGCCTGAAGTTGTGCCAGCTCAAAAGAGTTCTGCAGGTAGTATATATTCTTGTTTTGCTTTATTCCAGTATTTCTTCCAACTTCTTGTTGTATCTTTTAAGTCTGTATCTATTTAGAGATGTAAAATGTTGAAACCCTGTATGTTTATGTGCTCCTCCTCCTCAATGACAGTTGAAATGGGCTCAGCCAACAACCTTCTGAATATCTTACATCATACATCGGTTATTAAAAGGTGAAGCTTTTGTCTTGGATGAGCAAATGTCTGCTCAGCTGGAATGGAAGTCGGAAACGATCGCTGTGATTTCACTGATTCACTCATGCTCATCATTTGCCTCTAACTTTGAATTGTATTGTGGAAAAGCGTATGAGTGCATGCATATGTGAGTGTCCTCCAGCCTGCATTCAAGACTCTGCTGGGTCAACATTAGATCACCTTGTTGACATGTTACTCACAAATTTGAGATAATCCACATTTCTAAAGAGAATGAAAGGTGAAGGCTTGTTTTGTAGTGTAAAAACATGGCTGAGAATGTTGTCCTGTCTTTGTTTCATGTTATGACTTCGGCTGTGTTTGATGTTACTACTTTATTTTGAGCTCACACTTGTGAGTTAGATCTCATAATGACCAGATAATACCCTCAGAAACACAGGGCTGTCATCATTAATGGGCACCGTACTTCTGTCCTCGGCTTGTTCTCCCCTTCTTACTCCTCCAGTTGGAATGAGTCACCTTGGGGCACATCTGTGGTGTACAGGGGATTTAAACAAAGTAAACATGTCCAACATTTATTCATGGTACATCTGATCATCACTGCCATATGAGAATTGTTTGCAGAGCTTCCCCTGCTCTGGTTTGAGATTTGCCTCCATTCGTAAACATGAGCATTGCTGACGTGGTTCTGACAGTGAGTGGATAGGACCTATTCTGACAGGCGACTAACTGAGGTTGAAAGTTGAAAACGGCTTGGTGCAAGCTTGTACATGAAACATGGACCTGGTTTGTGCATTAGAGCAGTGGTCCCCAACCCCTGGGCCCCGGCCCGGTACCGGTCCGTGGGTCATTTGGTACCGGGCCGCACAGAAAGAATAAATAACCTCCATTATTTCCATTTGATTTATTATCCGAGTCTAAATTATGTTTTATTTAGAAAATTCACCTGATTCTGTACATTACATCTGATATACTCTTGACACGTGTCAAGACCCGTGACCCGTGTCTCACGTGATAAGTCCCGCTAAATTTAAACCCCCAAGCTCACAAAATGAGTAAAAAACAAACGTCTTTGGAAAGTTTCTTTGCGAAGGGGGAAAGGTCCAGTAAGGAGACAGAAGAGGAGCCGACTGCCAAAAGAAAGAAAGCTGCATTTAACAGACAATATTAGTAATCCTACTTAAAATATGAACTTATCGCAGCAGGCAATTCCCACGAACGAACCAGACTGGACCTAAGCAACACACTTCGGGTTTCATTATCTTCCATTGTCCCAAGATGAGACCGTCTCGTTGCAGCAAAACAACCCCAGGGCTTCCACTGATTCAGCGCTATTCTGAGTAGTATTTTCATGCACTTTTTTCTTTTTTTTTTTTTTTTTTTTTTTGTGGTGTGCCATATTTTGAAGGCATGCTTTAGTGTTACCATAGCGACCAGAGAGGTTGGGCAGAGAGGCTGTTACTGATGTTCTGTTGTTGGCGCAATGTTACGATGACGCTGCTAATAAAGCTGCACATACCACAGTTTTTATGCCGGTCATATATTTTTATTATGTTGTATTAATCTGCTACACCTTTTACACATCGGTCTGTGATAATATTGTTTCACAGTAAACTGCTCCATTGTGCAAAAAAGGTTGGGGGCCACTGCATTAGAGCAGTATCGTTGAACTAGGAATGGACCTCCAAACAAACTGCTGCATGAAAACGTGGGTAAAAAAGACAGCTCCTTCTGAATTGTATACTGTATAATGATTAGGATTCCCTCTTTTAAACTAATGCCCATTTCAGACGGAAGCAGGAATCCACAAATTTAGTGTTGAGGTGGTCCATCTGAATTCTTTAAAAAAAAAAATGCTTAACTGGCATCGCTTACGATCTGGTAGACCCCCCGGTATGGGCCTTTTAAAGCACATTTAGTCTGAAATAGTGTTGGGGGTGTTCTGATTGGATGGTGCTGTAACCTGAATAAAAGCATAATCGGTGTGTGACACAAATAGTCACAACAATCCTCTGGAGAACTATTGAGAAGACAAGAAACTAGAATGACAACGAAATTGAGGAACTTCTGGCTGCTCATCCAGAGGATTTGCAGGTCTGTGGTACTGATGCAGTTATTTATGATAAGAAATGTTGAACTCTTCTGTGAAATAGGCCTCCACAGAAGTAAATTGTTAGTGGTTAATCAATTTAAATGGTTTGGGGGAAAAATGAAAATCAGTCGACATCATTACTGAAGTACAGTAGTGAAGTTTTCATGTAGGCAACTGCGGGAAGAGCTGCAAACTGACAGGACATGCACAGTGTTGGTGGGTCAGTCCACGCTGCTGACGCGGTTCCTCCAGTGATGATTGGAGAAGACTACCAGGTGGATTCTGTCCCAGCCTCTTTTGATTCAGGGGTGGGACATCCGGGGTTGAGAGAGGTGGACATATTTTGATAAGCTCAGTTCCATATGCGACAGCGACTGGTCGCCAAGTCTTGCAGCTCTGTGAGCAGTTTGGATATACTGTAAAATCAGGAATGAAGAGACAGGTGACAGGAGCAGCCGTCTGGCTTCAGGAAGAAGAAAAGCCTCGAGGTACTGAAGCATCCTGTTTATTACAAATGAATCTGAGTGTTGGCTAGCATTTTAATTGAATTTAAAAGGAGTGTGTGTGCATGCACATTTTCTTTCTCCCACTGTATTTCAGTTTATCAGGTTTTGTGTCTGAAAGCCTTATTTGAGGAAAAGGCAAACAACAAGCATTAAACCATGACCACAATTCCATTATACTGCATTTTAGATCAAAATCAATTTTATATAAGCACTATGATTTATAGTGCATATATATATACTTGCCGAAACTTTGACGTATACCAAGTGTAGTTAATGCGGCGTCCAGGTGATGTTTAAAGTCCATTATAGTATAGTACTGTAATACTAGTGACTGTGGTATGAACCTTAGATTCCAGTGTAAGTTTAACAACTTACATTTATTTCTAGTGTTTAATTTTTTTAATCACTAATGATATAACACTATGTACCTATGAATTAGAAGTTTACTTTACAATAATAATGAACATTTAAAAAGAGGAAACAAAATGTTAGATTTTTCAAACTTAATCTTTATCTGGTAACAAATGAGAAGCCTTGTGGTGATTTAAAGGTCTCCCAGTGTAAAATCTTCTGGTTTTGGTAATAAACTATTACAATCATTGTTGTGCCATTTCTTTTTTTTATTATTAATCATTGATTTTTATCAGTCATTTCTAATTTTATTTTTACAGCCCTTGATTTAATCCTATTTCTCAATTTATTTGTGACAGAATTGAACTGGAATCATAAACTAACTGGTCAAACTATTAACTATATTTTAAAATTCAAATTGGTTCGCACGGAGCTATGAGCGGATCCCAGTAGCAAAATTTTTGCTTTTATCGGTTATCCTGACTTTCTCCGGTTAACCCGGCTCTAAAGTGTGAGAGAGTAACAGGTCTAACGAGAGTAACGGGTCTTTCTGTACTTTTAAGCTATGTGAAGGTTTAAAATATGTCTTTACGTCGTTCACTTGTGTGATGCAGTCTGGTGGAAACGAATCTGGAGGTATCTTAAGTTTTTTTTTGTTGGGATGTTTAAGTACAGTGTGTCAGATGACAATGTGTAATGTTTTGGTCAGAAAAACTAACCCTGGAAAATAATCGATCAGTTGAGTTTCCTGTCAGCTCTTAATGTGGTTAGCCTGTTTATTGTAACAACACATTTTATTGCGAGTGATCAAAAATAGATATATGTCAGTGAGCAGATGTTTGAAACTTGCCACCAAGTTAAACTGCTGTGTCTTCTCTCCGTAGGCAGTGCTGATTCCTGCCTAACGCACACCCTGCTTCTCCTGCCGGCCCTCCTCTTCAGCCTCTTCACTTGTTGCCCACGTTGGGTCTCTGTTCTGCTGGCAGTGGATTGGAGCGCTCTCATTGGAGGCTTTGCGAGGTGGTTTTTCGGTCTGGCGCCGCCTCCCCCCGGGGCCGGCGTGCGCTCCCAGCAGCCCGTGGTGCCCTGCACCCCCCCCTCCCCGTCACTGCACAACAGAGCCCATGCCCAGGGTGAGACCAGGACCACGCTGTCAAGTTACAGGGTTTGACTTGGTCTAGCTGGACAATGTTTATATTATATCACCTCTTTTCTTACCCATAGTTTTCAGCATAAGATTATCATGACAGTATTGGTCAAAAGCAACTAACATCTATTGTATTCTGAGAAGATGCATGAAAACATGTAGATGCCTATTAAATTTGGTTGTAAGGCAAGTAGTCGTCAGGTATATTACAGTAAGAGTTCAGGTGCTTTCAGATTGTTTCCAACATAGATGCAGCTCCTGAAGTCAGTTGAAGCAGCACAGCTGAAACAGTGGGCATCAGTTTTACCCATTTTAATACGTAATATGTAGATTTAAACATTTTTATTACTGACTTATGCACATTTAAAAGGGTTATTCATATATTCATAGATTAAATATGCAACAGGACAAGTGCAGCGCAGGAGAAGATGTCGATCGGTTTTGAGTGTCGTGGAGGTTTCATCACTGTTGAAACTGCAGTGAACCATAACAGTGTTAACTGAGATGCATCCATGGGATTCAGGCTGTAGCACTGGAAGCTGAACATCAGGTTTCTCATCTTGTTCTAACATTCTTTTGATTAGATTTCATTCTGTGTGTGCGTGAACCCTGACATACCTGCAGTTTGCGCCACAGTTTCCTGTTAAACTCTTTGCTGTTCAAATATTTGTTGCTGCCACACTTTGTTTCCTTTAGTTATGCTGTGCTTTACAAATAAAAGTCAAATGTCTTCAAACGTCTTTGATATAAAAAGAAAAATGTTGCTTACTCTCAGAACAAAAGAGAATACTTTGTTGGTAAAAAAACACCCCAAAGTAAGATTTTAAACACTTTTTATGACATTGATTAATTCAACATTTTCTTCTTTCTTTTTTTTTGGTTACACTGAAGGGACAGAATTTTTAGATGCCACCACAGGTCCAGGATGGTTTATTAAATTTATTGTCACTAAATCACCTTCTCCTTGGCAGGAGGAGGCGCGGCGCGTCTGCCAGGAGCCATGTGCCTCCCTCACACCAACAACATGGACAGCAAGCTACAGGGGGCGGGGTCGGGGGGAGGGGCTTCACTTCGACCACAAAGAGGAGGCGTTCCTTTGGAACCTTTCATACATCAGGTGAATGAAAGTAGCATCCGAGCCATGAACATGGGTACAGTTTAGTAGTAATATTACTTTTTTCCCCTTGGGGTGGGGGATGGTATCAAGACAATCCATTCAGAAACTGAAAAATTGAAAGAAGGAAAAGAGAACAGCTTGTAGTTTCCTATTTTTGTTGTTGTTGTTGCTCTTCATGTGACCTGTTTTTCTCATTCGCTCTCTTTATGCCTGTGTGTTGATGTGCTTCTACCGTAGGTGGGGGGTCACACCAGTATGATGCGCTATGACGACCATACAGTGTGTAAGCCTCTGATTAGCAGAGAGCAGCGCTTCTACGAGTCTCTCCCTCCCGAGATGAAGGAGTTCACTCCAGAGTATAAAGGTCAGTCCCAGCTCATTAATGTTGAGTATCAGAGGCTGGAGTTGGTGAAGACTTAATGCCAGCCTCTCCTGTCAGGAATACTCCTGGAGCTCAGTTACATGATTAATTACTTTCACCTTCAACCTTCTTGACCCTAACGAAGCGCAGTGGCCAACATGTAATGGAAACCAGCGCCTGCAGAGGCACAATGCTGTTGGTAAAATAGGTCAGTTAACATGAAGATGTGTGAAAATTCAAATGCCCTAATAGGTCATGTAAAGTCAAATAATCGAAAGTAATTTGTTCATAAGTGTAAATCACAATTTTGCAAAATTTCAAAAAGAAACATTTACACTTGTATCACAGATAAGATGTTGCAACTGACATTTAAAAGAGACCTCAAGCCTGTGGCAGTGAAAGAAGGCTCTTCAGACCTGATTAAACTGTAAAGAAACGGGGCCAGCGAGAGAGCGTAAACGAGTTAAATGTGTAGATACGCTTGAGGCGTCGCACAGATATAATGGCCCAATGCAGCTGCTTTTGAGCTTGGACTTTTTTCTTTTTTTTTTTTTTAATTATCCCAAGTTGGCTTTATTCTAGCACCACTCTAAGAAGAACCATCTATTCCTTTATTTTCTTCAGTACATTTGGGCTCTTGTTCTGCTTTTGCCAACACACCTTCACCTCAGACTTCTGGGTTTTTGATGACCAACGTCTTATTACAATATGATATAAAAACAGCCCGTGGTCATTATGTAATTTTACATCCTTTGCAAAATGTCTACATCACTTATGTTATTGACAAAAAAAATTGATGAAAAGAAAAAACTTAACAAAAGCCCCTTATTATAGTATCCCATATTCAGCTCACAGGCTTCAAAAATGTCAGAAACCCTTTCTCTTTTGTCTTCTTGCGTTTACATTTTTTTAAAAAGAACATGAGTGGGATCTGTAGAGGGAGTCAAACCTACTTATCCATTATTTCATATACAGCTTGAATAAATGCCCTGTTTCGTGGATGGAGAGGCAGAAGAGAAGGAAGGAAGTACGGATGTTTAATGGAAGCGAAGTGCTGCAGCTGCTCTGTTTTTCATCACCAGACACATGCTGTGACCACTGTCACTTTCTTCTGCTTCAGTCACAGACTAAAACAACTGCATATCTGGCCTTTCTGATATGCACACGAACAAGTGTTTTATGATGCATAAGACGGGTATAATTAACAGCATTGATAATGGTCATGTTCTCGTTGAGTTTTTCTCTTAGTTGTTACACTGAGCCAGCAAAAAAACAACATGACACTGAAACTAAAAACAATAGAATGCACTTGTTCATGTCCAGCAAAGGAGAGGTCTTATAGGAAATGTACCACTAGACTAACTTTGTCTCCTAACGACTCATCCTAAACAGCTTTGGTATTTGGTTCCATCAGACCATACATCCCACGAGGTGTTGCATTGAGGCTCCAAGCCCAGAGGCATTGTCCTAATCAGGCTCATATGGTAATCATGCACAAACAGTGAACTGACAGCATCCTCTGAGGGTCTTGTTGAAGTAACTTAGTAACAACAAATGCATGAGAGCTGGAAATGCTTTTTTTTTTTCTTTGACAAAAGTAAGAATTAGGCCAAGTCAGAAGCTGTTCAGACGACTGTCAAATGTTGATCGATAGTTACACAGCAGACACAAAAAATAGTACATAAACCTTCAAATATTGTTCACAGACCCCCGGGATGGTATAAAAATGACCCTTTTAGAAAACCCAGCATAGCCCTGAGCGCCACGATGACTCTGTGGAAAGTATGATGGACTTCTCTGTGGAGGTTTGTCTGGAGTCCAGCAAACGCCAATAACAACTCCATGCTGCGGGCACATGGGGAGACGGCTCAGCGAAAGCAGAAAAGCTGTTCAGCTGTTCCTTCCTGTTCGTCCTGTTACTTGTGTGTAAAGTTTCCTTTTTTTCTCAGGGATGTCATAGATAATTTTGGCATTTGAAATGTTAAGAGGAATAAAAGCTTTGCAGGAACAGCAGTAACCTAAAACAGCTCTGGTACAATTATGGGCAGATTAACTGTAAACTGAAGGTGTTAAACGTGAAATAGTGAAAAAAAAACATCACTACACGTGGTATGTATGTATGCATGTTCACACACCTGTGGTGGTTATGTAATATCTCCTTCTTCCCTACCGTTGTTTTTAATTTGCGGCTAATTTACCCTGATAACTTGTTTAACTGCTATCTCACAGATCTGTCGTACTTTATATTTTCAGTTTGCAAGCTGAATATCTGAGCTGTAAACGAGTAGTATTCTGAAACACTGATGGACATTTCATTATTATTTTTTTCCCGTACTTTGGTATGTTTTCTTTTGTAAATGTTGCATATTATTTCTTAGTTTGTAATTCATGTCTGTAGGCTTCTTTACAAGAAACATGGTGGTCGTGTTCCTAGTGGGTCTGTGTTCCCTCCGGTCCACGCTGCTGTTGACAGCAGCACTCCGAAGGGAGTCTATATTTAGTCCTGGATCTGTGCCCACTACCATTGTCCAGCAGATTAAATAACAGCCGACAGACAGCTGCCCAGGAACAAAAGTATGAATCTGTCAAGGTTGTTTGGTCCACACACAGTTCGACAATACCAGGTGAAATGTGTCCTTGTTTGGTGGTTTTCTGTGGACGGACAGTTCGATCTGAGCTGGTTGAGGAAAGGTTTGACTCCTCAGGTTTGATTGAAGTTGAGGTTGCTTTGATGTTCCCAGTTGACCAAATGTATTTGGGATGAAGGGAGCTGCCGCTTTGATGCAGACTTCCTGACTTGATATTTGGAGTCTCCCCAACTTAAAAACCAAGTATGTCTTTGTTGGATGTCGGTCCAGCACAAACTTTTTATGTTATTTAGGTCTCTAAACTCACTGCACAAAATCAAGAATGATCCCTTATTTGGTGTTTTGATGTTCGTTAGATCTTTTCCATTTGTTCTCAGTTCACTATATGAATGTACTATAACGACTCCAGTATGTGGGAGGCTTTTTCATCCTCCGTGCCCTCAAGCATCATATTATAGGCGCTGCTTCCTCGTCCCCTTAAAAAAAAAAGAAGAGTGTGCTCTAATATTGAGTTTGACCACCTTTACCTTTTATTATGGTTTTGTGTATCAGAACAACATTTCAATAATCTTATGAAGTGTCACAACTTTTATTTCCATCCCTGTTGCTTCAGTTCAAAGAGATCTTGTAGTTATGAGGGGAGACTCGGACCACTGTGTAAAAATCCTCTCCAGCACATCCCAAACATTCGCAGAGGGTCCAAGGTCTGGAGATCTCCCTGATCCATGAATCCCGACCTTGCCATCCTAGAAGATGCCTGTAATTTTCTTTCTTTTCTCGCACATAACATTGCTGAACCTTGATCTGACCAACTGCAGAAGCAGCCCCCGATCAGAACACTTGAAACAGAGTTTGCATGTGATGGATGGATGACTTCATCCACTGCACTTCTTACCCTGATGCCCATCACTCTTCACCAGGCAAAGTCTGGTTTCCTCCGACCTTGTGACCTTTTACCATTGTTCCAGAACCCGGTCTTTATTTTCCATTAATGTGCTTGCAAATTAAAGACCTTTTTTTTTTTTTAACTTTTGGTTTCCCTGACTAACCAATGCTTGTCTTCCAGCTGCAACTGTTTAGTATCTTGATTTTATTTGCTTTGTGCATGCGGAAATGTTCTCATTTTCACTGAAGCATTGCGAGCATTCCCAGGTTCATTGATTTTCTTAGATTACATTTCTCTAAACATTTAAGTAAACTTCCATGTTTTATTTATTTTATACACTGCATTTCCTCCTGGTGGGTGATGGCTCACCACCATCCTTCCACATTAGAATAATGTGTTGACAGTTTTAGTAGTCGCTGCAGTTGTTACAACCAGTAGTTTAAATCTTTTTTCATACTGGATGGACATCCTGCTGGTTGGTTTCGGAGTGAGAAGCTTGTGTTGGATAAATAGTTGCAAGCTGAAATATTTTAACTGTTTTCCTAAGGGAGGCTTGTGTTTACCTAGATAAATCCAGATGATGATTTCTTTTATTAATTTTCACCGAGCAATGTACTTTACTTCCATAATTACTGTTGCTTCTCTAACTTTAAGATAAACATAAAAAAACCAAAACAAAATAAATAAAGAAAAAACAACAGAGTATCTCTTTCACTTTATTACATGCCAATGTCTTTCTCTACGACGTTACTTGTGCTGGAATCAGCAGCTGACAGTGGCTGGACTTGGCTAATGAGAGAGATGAGATGCCACACTGAGTCAGCTGGCAGAGGCTGCCAGGCAGCAAAACGTAGTCTCCCCTTAAGGGATTCTGACGAGGAGTGCTGTGAAGGAGGTCTTCCGTGATCCATCCTCCTCCTTGTTGAACTAGGGATGAACTGTGCCAGAAATGAAGCATTCAGAACCACTGAAACTGAAACAACCAGTTCTAAAAACACTGCAGCGGCGAAGCGCAGATGCTTAGATTGAGGAATATCGTCAGCTTTTTCACAATCACTCTTCTTGTTAAGACGCCTGTGAAATTTGAAGGACCCGTTGTTGTCATGTGATCTGGGACTGTCCTCTGCTTCCACGATACTGGACAGAAATTGAGATGATTATGGGAACGCTTCTGAAACGGCTACACGAATGTACTTGAGTTAAGTACCAGACAGTATTAAGAGCTCTGGGACTAAATATACGTTTAAGACGGTAGGAAAGAAAGTGAAGGAAACTGGAAACTCCCACAGCTGTCGTTTTAGGGTGTTTTTGTAATGTGGAAACTTAATATTTACCCTGAGACTTGGAAAAAGTTACATTTGGAAACTACTGGACATATTAGATTAAATATGTTTTATCTTTCATAGCAGATGTAAGTTTATGGTGATAGATCTAACAGACAGTGACTTTGTATGCTGCTCGTGTTATTTTTGGTGAATGTTCTGCCTTTTCAGTGTGGTGATTTATTTTATAATTCCCTTCCCCTTTTTATTTATTTTTTATTTATTCATTTCTATTTTCCTCCCTGAAGTTTAAATAATTCAGGAACTTTGAAAATATATAAAACGGAAAAATGTATTAAATTGTTCTCTCTGCTTTTATTCTTTTTTAAATATTCTGAATTATTTACCTTGAACTATAAGCACAATAACAAAGACTGTATTTTTACTTTTCCAAGGCTTTTAGATATTGATGAAGTATTAAAATAGTTTATATAATATACATCCCACATATCTTACCCCTAAATGAGTCTTGCATTGATCAATTTTCTTAAGAGTGAGTTGATCACCAAAGGGCCACGAGTCACTTCTAGGCTGTCGATGACTGAACAGTTCGACCTGAGCCAATACGCAGAACGGATCCAAACGAGGAGAAAACATCGATACTCGTGTTCCCATCTGTATCTGCATGCTAGAAAAGCTGGAGGGAAAAACACTCCATTTAGCAGTTGTCCACATCGCGACCAACACCACCACCTGCTGACGACACCGAAGCAGACATGCAGAACTGGGTGGAAATGCAACTGGCAATAAATGTCATGTTTTCACACACGGTTATTGGAGAGAGTTTATTGAAGAGACGGTGTGTGTTTGAATGTTTCTGATCGCCTGGTTTTGCTTCGTCCTGTCAGGCGTGGTGCTGGTGTGCTTTGAAGGTGACTCAGACGGCTACATCAACCTGGTTGCATACCCCCACGTGGAAAGCAACATGGAGGGAGGGCCCGTAGACCACGAGGAGCGGGACCCCGTCGAGAGAGAGCAGCCAAGGAGGAAGCACTCCCGCCGCAGCCTCCATCGCTCCTCCTCGTCTGCTGAACACAAGGACGAACGAGCCGACAGGAGGGAGGTGCACGACCCCGACGCCTCTGACAAGTACGATGATGTTTAAGGATCCAACTGTGGATATATAACAATATTATAAACAATACATATATAATATGTATGTGTGCAAATGTGGTTTGACCTTTTTATAATTTATCCCCCTGAAGCAAAATAAGTGTTGTTCTTGGCTGCGAATCATATATGAACGGATAAAAGGGGAGCTGTTAATGGTAAAGGGTGAATCTGTGTTAACACATAGATGCACTTAGAGTTGGCACAAGGTGAATAAAAATAGAAGGGAACAACAAATAGTTCAGCGGTCAAATGTAAACCTCGAAATCCACAATTGATGCTGCAGTAATTTAGAGGATCAGCGGCCGTGTTTCCACAGTGTTAATGATCGCCCCCCCTCCTCCTCCCTGCAGCCTTGCGGAGCTGAAGAGTCCGAGGCTTGATCCAAAGATCCACTCAGAAGTCCCGTTCCAGATGCTGGACTGGAACAGCGGGTTGACCTCAGAGAAGATCAGCCACAATCCCTGGAGTCTGCGATGCCACAAACAGCAACTCAGTCGCATGAGGTCTGAATCCAAGGACCGGAAACTGTTCAGTATCCTTCCTCGGCCGATCAAGTCCTACAGCAGTTGTTTATTTGTTTATGTGAGATAATTCTCTTTATTCAAGGTTTTCTTAAAAGTTTTAGTTTCTTCTTTATTTAAATTGTTGCTTTATAACATATTTTATTATAAAATATACATTACTTTAAGATTTAGTGTCTACCTGACTAAGTAAACAGTGATGAAAAAGCTCAAATTAGCCCAAAATAAACCCAAATGTGGCTGAAACAATGCAGTCAGCACTGAATACTACAGAAAATGACAGCTCTACCAGCTGAAATCTTAGTAATCTTATCAAATCAACTGCAGCCGTCTTTGATGGATGTATTCGACTACTCAACTAGCAGCACATATTGTGCATTAAATATAAACGTGTGAGAGAGTACGGATGAGACTGGGAAACAAAAAGGGGGCCTGTGTGGAGCTCAAGATTATCAGGTTAAAGTTCATGTTTTGATCTGCGACTTCAAAGAGAGCAGCGTGCAGCTGCTGGAAAACGCAGCTGAGGGGAGTGAAAAAGCAGCGCGCTCTCTTCGTTCTCCAAGGTCCGTCTGAATGATGTCGTGTTCAACGTGCTCCTCCGGCTCAAAGCTTCTCTGTGTTGCTGTACAGATGCACGCCACGTTTGCTTTGTTGGTCTGGTCAGCTTCCAGTGTTGTCGTCTCTGAGGGTTCCTTTTCTTTTTTTAACCCCTTAAACCTTACTGACCTGGTACCGGGTCGGGAAGAGTAAAACTAAAACGGGTTTCCATTAGTGAGGGTCCAGGGTAAACCTAGGAGGCTGGAGTTGAAGCGGGAGAGTCTTCCACAGTCTTGTTTCAGTTCTCGTGTCTCCATGACGGACCTGGTAGGAGCCGCTACTCTGCGTACCACTTGGTGCCATTACTGCACCATTTTCACTGTTTGTCAACCACAAATAAACAAAAGAAGAAGTGCAGCGCTAACGTACTTAACCCAAGGGACCGGGGACTTGTTTCGGCTCCGTATAAAGTCCCATAAGTTGTTGCAGGTCCTTACCTGGAAATTGAGAGGTGATCCACATTTGAGGCCTAGTAAAACTAAGGTAAATAAAATGAATAACTTCCTTTGAAGTTTGATCCTACAGAGTCAATGTAAACAGAGGCTAAAAGGAAAAACTTCTGAAGTACGGCAAGAAATATATTATTGTCAGTGTTAAATAGTATAGAAATTTGAAAACCAGTTAGTTTACAGGTCTTGTCATAGAGTGTTAATAGATGGTTATTAATCAGTTTAGCACAAAAGCAAAATGATCTTGAGTGTGTTGACCTGGAAATTTCAAACTGTAATTTACACACTCCTGAAACAGTGATTGTTTATATGATCTTACACTGCAAAGAAGATGTCTGTGTGAATTTCTCACTGAGAAAAAATGAATTAAATGTGGTTAAAGCAACTCTTCGTTGCAATACCACCTGTGCCACGTCTTGTAAAACCACAAGAACGTTCTTGTGATCTGGCCCTCATGTGGCCAGAAGTGGAATTGCGACATTAAGTGACTTTAGAGTAAAGAAAACTATTTTTAAGCAAAGCCTACAGATTCAGGTGTGACTCACTCCTTAACCAACATGTTTGAACCAGAGTTCCTGTTATTGGAGAATGTTGTTCACCACTTCTGTTATCCCTGCATCCTGGATCTGAAGATGGGCACCAGGCAGCACGGAGACGATGCTTCTGAGGAGAAGGCAGCAAGGCAAATGAAGAAGTGTGAACAGAGCACTTCAGCGACTCTGGGAGTCAGAGTGTGTGGCATGCAGGTAGAATGACTGTTTTCACAGCTCACAGCTGGTCCTGAGCATGTCAGGATACGGAGAAGGGCAGGGATGCGAGCTCATCCAGCTTCAGACTATTTTGCATATAATTAAATGTCAAACTTCACTTTGCTAGAGGGAAGTTTAAAGAGAATTTACAGGTGTTGTCCACTTTTTTCTGCAGGTGTATCAGCTGAGCACCGGTCATTACCTCTGCAGGAACAAATACTATGGGCGCGGTTTGTCGATCGAAGGCTTCCGCCAGGCGCTCTATCAGTACCTGCACAACGGAAAAGGCCTGAGGAGGGACCTCTTTGAGCCGATCCTGAATAAGCTTCGGAGCCTGAAGGCCGTGCTGGAGAGGCAGGCGTCCTATCGCTTCTACTCGTCCTCACTTCTCATCATCTATGAGGGAAAGGTGAGCCTGGGAACGACGGTGTTAAAATGCTTGTGTTTATGTCAGAATAAACCAGTTCAGTCATTTGAAATAAACAAAATACAGTGGATGGTTTTGTAGAAGTTTTTAACCGATTAGTGGACGTTGTGAGTTTTATGATCAGATTTTAGCTCCTTCGCATGAGTTTGGTTATAGTACCGCTCAAACACATGGGCATGCATCTCACTGACACTTCAAATCACTAAACAAACATCCATCCATTTGTCTTATTTATATATTGAGAGCTCTACTCACCCAAGGACCGCTACAAATTCAGTTATTCACTTGGTCTTGATCATAGCCAATATTCAGTTTCAGATTGTCATTTTACATCGAAAAATAACGTTTGACAGCAACGACACGACAAACGTCGACCCTAATCTGTGAAAAGCTGAACACCTTCCTGCTCGTGTGGTTGATCAGTCCTGTTCTGGTGTCTGATGGTACTTGTAGGAACCTGAGGGACCTTTGATCTTCAACTCCGGACAGCATGCAGCCAGGCAACAGAAGACTGTCGGCACCTCTGTGGAGTCCTGTTGTGTCCCAGGATCCAACGCTCCGCCTTCCCTGGACGCTCCCTGTGAAAAGGACATGGGCCAGAACCCAGACCAGGGGTCATTGTCCTCTCAGGGACCTGGACGTATAGCCTCGCCCTCACCCTCCCCTCACCCTCCCACACAAGCCCCGCCCGCCAGTTCAGACTGCCACTCCTGCGTGCCCTGCCCTCCCTCTCCTCGCGTGCATTCAGACTCTCCCTCCATGGCCCCCAGTTTAATTTCCCTCCCCAATCCTCCAGCCCCCACGCCACAACAGCCCCCCCTGGTGGATCTCCGCATGATCGACTTCGCCCACTCCACCTTCAAGGGTTTCCGTGGTGACACAGCAGTGCATGACGGGCCAGACAAGGGCTACGTGTTCGGACTGGAGAGTTTGATTAGGATTCTGGAAAACCTTCAAGACGACAATCTGGCATAGCTCTGAACTCACCTACACACTCCACACACACACACACACACACACACACACACACACACACACACACACATGTATGTATTTGTGTCTTTGTGAGTACCCTTGTCTGTGAGGGTTTGTCTTATTGTGAAGACAAGCCACAATGACATCAGTTTAAAGAGGGCAAAAAAACAAAAGTCTTGGACCCAAAGTTTAATTGATCCTTCCAAAGGTGGACGTGCACACACACACACACACACACACACAGCTTATTGTGAATTAGTTCAGGTTGTACTGTTGGTGCAGGTTTTGCCACAACGTTCTCCCGAACTGAGGCATCTCAGCTATAAAGGGAGCAGGGTTCTTCAGGGGATCACCATGGCAACACAGGAGTTCAACGGTCGGCTAGTAAGTACAGTAACTGCTAGAAGGTGGGGCACCGGAGCCAAGAGTGGCTTCAAAGTGCAACGATGCAAAGACGATACGGAGAACCTGCACCACTCACACACACTCTGTTTGGATTTCTATACTTGTGAGGACCTTCGCTGATATGATGCATTCCTTAAACTTTACCCTCAAAATTAAAAGAAGAAAAAAAAGAGAAAATATAACGGAGTCCTTACCAAAATTCTGGGTGTCATTTAAACCATTGAGAAATCGCAGGACGTGGTGCAGAGCCTCCGGAGCTCTGATATCGCTTTTCTCCATCGTCATATTTTTGAGTAGCTATAGACTTTTGTCACCTGCCAGGCCACTCAAAATGTGTTTAACTGATTTAAAGAAGTCTCAAAACTAGTGGAAAGATCATTTGAAAGAGGTCCACTTTAAAAAAAACAAAGACTTCTTAGTGAGAGTTAAAATATGGGAGGACCAGTGAGTTTGACTTAAAACAGAAAGTAGATCATTAGAGCTGTAATTATAATAGTGGTTTATAAAAGTTCGTCATAGAGCTCGGATCATCGTAGACGAGTTGTCTGTGTAAGGCGTTGCTTATCGTGTCTTCAGTGTGCTGAATGAATGAATGTGGAGTTTTGAAAACATCGAGTGAAGAACTGACTTCATGAAGAAGGGAGATGCTTTTCTCCTTAAGAAGAGCACCACATAAGTAGAGTTTATTTTTGGCGGGGGGTGGGGGGGCTGCTGTAGAACATGACTTTCAGGGATCATTAACCTCATAAACTCAATAGCATCAGAATCTTGCCATACTGCACATTTTGCACAGTGAAGCTCAAACGTCACGGCAGAGTGGACGGACTGGCAGATGGCCTCTGTCCTGAGGTGGAAAACTCAAACTGGTCCTCACAAAGATAGACAAGCAGACACTTTATGGGAACACGTGTTGTTGGTGGAGCTGTGTGACGGCATTGTGGGACATGGCGTCTTCTCCGATCGACCAATCAGCTGAATCCCCTTTTTCTTAACCCGCCTCCCCCGACCCACTCCTTTCGGCTCCTTCTCACTCCTGGATCTACAAAAACCCAAGCGTGGACATGTCAACGGACTCTTGAGCATTACCTCAAAAATGCACTCAGAAACGCATCCAAGCATCGGTGAAAGCAGGAGATGGCCGTGAGAGTTGTGGACTATCTTCCTTTTGACAGTGCAGAGCGCTGTGTCGCCCACTGGGGTGAAGTGCAGCAGAAATGTGCATCAAACATCTAGGCCTCGAGAAGAGAATATAGATGCATTTTCAGCAACATTTGTCCATTTTGGGGGTTTAACTAAAAGAAAAAAGCGTTGTGAGCTACTGTCGTGTGAAATCTTTCTCTGGGTGTAATGTCTGAAGCGTAAACGTCGCCCTCCCAGATCTGCTGGGGTGGTACTCAGTTTAGTTTTACTATTGTCGGCAAATCTCATGAAAAGTACGAAAGCGGTTGAATCCCAATCCTGACATACGTCATCTTAGACGGTTCACCCGTCGTGTTTGCTGCTGCAAATGCTCAGAGCAGCAAATGTGTGTTCATTTGCAGTTAAAAACAGTCACATTTTCTTTAAGTAACTTCTAGTTAAAAATGAGTAATCCAGCTGGTTGGAAAAAAACAACACTGTTATGTCATAATCACTTGTCAATGTTGAGTGGGATATTTTCAAGAATGAGCTACGATTGGGGTTCATATTGATGGTGTTTTACTTTATTCTACAAAGTACAAGAGCCAATCCAAAGTATAATCATGGAAGTAATGTGTGAGATCCTACAGAATAAGAACTTAATGGAGCCTCTAGTTGGAGTAATTTTGTCCTCAATAGTCTTATCCTGGGGTTTGTTGACAATAACAAAAAAGGATGAAGGGATATGGCTTTACTAATGAGACTTTTTGATATCTTATTTAAAAGTCACATTATCATCATTCACTTTATTTTAAAGCTAAAATAGATTTAAAAATTAATATATTTTCTGTTAAGATAAATATATTGGAGACGAGTTTCCCCTTTTATCGCGCCCGCGAGTCCGCATCAGATGGCGTTAACCGATCACGTGTCCAAAGCGCCCGCGGCTGACCTGGATGCAGCGCTGCCCCCTGCTGGACACCCGCAGGACTTCAACCCCAACAACTAGGACGACACAGAGCAAATAAATATTTTATTTTTGCTTTATCATGGTAATAATTTATTTTTTTAATCACACCTGTACCCATATGCACGGGTAATTGTTTTGTCTTTTAAAAATATCCCATATAAATGTATAAAATGTAAGAAATTAAGAGACATTGTGAAATGTCAGTATTATTTGAGCTACAGAATCGTAGACTTCAGTCAGCTCTAAGAGCACATCTGCCTGCTGGGGAGCTGTTGCTCTGGTGGGAAGCTCTGTTCAACATCTGTGCGTGTGTGTGTGTGTGTGTTTGAACAGACGTATAAGCCATCTTTACTCTTTGGTTTGTTTCACGTCACCTCTATGGAGCTGATTAAGAACTGCATGCACATTAACGGTCTCCTGTTCCTGTCAGTTTTCACCGCCATGTCCAACGTCCTCGTTAAAGTTTTCACAGAGCCTCAAGCGACAGTCATCCATGTGACCTCTCGCATCATCATGGATATTAGCCTCAGTGACTGATGGAACTTATTTAGCAGCATTTTCTCCATCTGGCATCATCCTGACTGTTTGTTAGAACAGTGAAAGTAAGAGAGATTAAATCTTTCCAGAAGCTTTTGTCTTGTGTTGTGATTCCCACCTGGACAGAGTATTCAGGGATTTTCCCAACAGGTGAAGATCGTCTTCTGCAGTGGGAACCTCTGGGTCATGTGAGGTGGTTAAAATACATTTTTTTTTACAACAATTCACTAACAATTTGTAGTATCAGAGCTCAGAATCAGTGATTTTAACAAATGCCATCGAGCAAAAAGAGCGTTTAAGCTTTGTAGTTCCAGTCCCAATGGAGCAACAGGTGTGGTTACTATGGTAACAGTACGCAGCACCTATCTATTCATTTTTGAATTTGTTGGGTCTGACCAGTGGTCGTCCAGTAACCTGGTTAAATATCAGCACAGCTGTGATTTCATACCTGAGGCTCCGGTCTCATGATCCGTTTCATCCCAGCACACGCAGAATTACGAGAATGCAGATGTTTTTCTCATACGTGCCTCTTACTGATCAGAAGATGGAGCAGTGAAGCGCTTAACCATCTTTGCTTGAAATGAGCGTTACAAGACTCCCAGAAAAGCAGCATGACGGTGGCATTTTTTAACGTTTTCTTTCATGCCAAAAAAAGAAAAACAATTCCAGTTGTTTCACATCAGAAAAGAACCTAAAACGGACTTCTTCGTTTCGCTACTATTTAAGGTTTTTTTTTTTATCATATTTCAGTTTCTGTCTGATTTTTCAGTTGACCTGTGTTGTTCATACCAATAAAACATTTGTTAAATGAAAATTACTGTTAAGAAGAAGAAAAAAAATGAAACGTTAATGTATCTGATCATATTTGGCCAAATTTACCTGATACTCAGTGTTTTAACGTGTAGAAGAGGTGAGAAGCTGATCGTAATCTGAGAGTCTAAAATCTAAACAGGTTAGTGAATAAACGGCGACGACGGAGAAATCCAGCTGCCAGACGCGTCCAGGGCTTTTACCAACAACACTTTCCTTAGTCAGCTGTGGATTTTGCTCCATTTGAGCATCAAATTTAAACAAACTAAACTGGAAACCACAACAGCTTTATTGTAAAATACAGATGTACACATGGAATGTTAAATAAATATACACTTTCATATTTATGTCACTTAAGAGCAAAAACCAGATAAGTTACAAGACATCTTAAATGTTTATTCAAACATGAATTCTATTTAAATATAAATATAGGACCACTTATGTGTCAACGTGTTTTTATAAGTGATTAAATAATCGTGTTTACAAAGAAATATGATCGTAAAGCATTTTATAAACGTGTAAAAAAAAAGTATTTACATCAAAATGACTTAAAAACATTAAAGGATGAAGAGAATCAGTCCAGTTCAACATTTGTTTCCTACAAAAATGATTCACTTTATCAAAGTGGCTTCAAATCCAGAGCTGCAGACAGAACCAGACACACGTTAAACGGCGTAAAGCGCTCTGATTTCCTCCGTTGTTGGTTTTTTACTTATACATTTGTGGATTCTTACAGCTTCTTTGACCTTAATCTGCATGATTTATTGTCACATCAAAGGCCCTAAATGAAGCACGCGACATAAATCGCTTTTATTTTAAAGCCAACAAGGCCAGAAGCCGCCCGTCGACAGACACGATGCAGACCTTCACACGTCCCCAAACCTCTGCTGCTGCTCTTATTTCATTCAACAGTCCTGATTCGACCCTGTGATTTTCTCGTTATGGAGTGAAATATTTGCAGAACTTAAAAAGCCCAAAGTTCCGTTTACACCAAACTGTTTTTGACCAGACATGTAAGAAAAAGGGAGAAGAGACGTAGATTTAAGCCAGAGAGAATCTGACGTAAAGTTTACCGGCTCCAGGCGTTTCTTCATATCATTTGATCTTAAGGATCAAATCTACGACGGGTCCTTCCCGTTGCTCCTGGAATCAGCAGGAAAGGAAACAGACCGCAGCGGCCCCACAGCGGCTAGTGTTTTAGGATCTGGTTAGAGAGCCAGTCCAAACCCTCCACCAGACCGGCGCCGCTGATGGCACAGGAGGCCTGGACGAACCACTGCACACACAAACGGACAGAGTTATCAGCAGGGATAAGAAAATAAAGGTCACGTTCAACTGCTTGGCTTCATGTCAGTTTGAAGATGAAACACTCTTTCACTCCACCAACGTCACACACGTTACTTTTCAGAGCTGCTCAGGACGTCAATTCAATGCAAAGACACAAATGTATTTTAGAAAACTTCCTTTGTTTTCTGCAAATTGCATTTATACGTTGATTTAGACTGCGATGGCACTCAGGACCAGCATCAGTCATCCACGGCGGACGCCTACCGGCTGTGTGACTCCTGATAGGTGGAGGGCCTCTGTGATGTCACTGACTGACATGGCTCTGGGCAAATCCTGTTTGTTCGCGAAGACCAGCACCGCCACGGCCGTCAGCTCGTCCTCCTGCAGCTGCAACACAAACACGCCGTTGGTGACGTCCTACTCTGATGAAATCTGCTTTCAGTTCAAGACTGCAACAGTCAGAGGTCAGGAGCCAACGAGTCCATTCATCCAGTTCCTGCTTTTTTCCTTAACGCCACCATAATGACCAAGTAACTCCTTCAGGTTTGGTTTTTAACTTGACCGTAGTCTAGGAGGAAATGTCCTCACCATCATGTGCAGCTCATCAGCAGCCTCTTTAATCCTCTCGGGGTCGTTGCTGTCGACCACAAATATCAAACCCTGAAGACAAACGAATAAACGTCAAAATCGTAGATGTTTTCAGTGTCGCTGCTTCATAAAACTCGTCATTCGCGGCCTCGGTGGTAGTTTTGACCTGCGTGTTAGTGTAGTAATGTCTCCACAGCGGTCTGATGATGGTTTGACCGCCAACGTCCCAAACTGTGAAGCTGATGTTCTTAAACTCCACCGTCTCCACGTTGAAACCTGCACAAGCAGAGACCAACGTTTATCTCATGATTTTTAAATGACCGCGTTTCTTTTAGTACTTTCAGTGTTTTCGGCCACGACGACTCACCAACGGTTGGGATGGTGGTGACGACCTCGGCGAGCTTCAGTCTGTAGAGGAGGGTTGTTTTACCTGCGGCGTCCAGACCCACTGCAGCGCCACAAACGCAAAGTCAATACAGAGCATCATCAAGGAACACCAAACTGAGGGTGAGGCACGGTGGGGGTAGCATCATGGTTTCAGGCCAGTAGCATTTGTCAAGTTACACGACAAAAATAACTGACAAAACATTTTGGACAAAACTTTCTTTTTTGTGTTTAAATGCTGAAAAATAAGATTTTGGCGTTGCACCTGCACAATGACCCAAAACAGACTTCAAAATGAACCAAGAAATGGCCCCGGGAAAGGAAAATCGGAACCCGGAACCAAAACTTCAACATCTGGATTTAAAAGTGTTGTGATTACCCCGCACATTTAAACTAACTTTACCAAATAAGAGTGGAATATAATTCCAAAGTACTGGAAAAGTATTCCCATAGACAAGATGCTATAATAAAGGCAACAATAAATGTTGTTTTTTATCTTAATACGTTTAAAATATTTAAGGGCTAGTAAACTAGGCATGTTAGGACAGTGAAATGTATCTGTTCAGAAACTATTACATATATTTTTAATTACTATTTACACCTACTATAGAATAATAACCAATAATTTATCATTGTCAATTCTCACCCATTAAAATCCTGGCGGGTGTCTTGGAGGTGAACCTGGAGAAGATCTGTGAGATGATTCCGCCCATGTTTCAGGTAGAAAGTTAAAAGTCTCTCGTGTTTCTGTCCGTGGGTCTCTGTGTCGGGGCTTTTATAGCCCAGTGGCGGTGGGTTGTTTTTGCTGTGCGTGTTCTGCATGGTGTCACGCGGCGGCTGTCAGATCTGGACACGGTGGAGGGTGGAAGTCGGAAACACCATCGACGGTAGCTTTCAAAATAAAAGCGTTCACTTTTTCTAGTACAAAAAATAGATTTAGCAACAAAACTACCTTTAAAATGCAGGTTTTTCTTCCTTTTTTATATTTTTTTCGCAAAAACCAGTGGTCTCTGAATTGAATGGAGCAGAAGCCTGGAGTACAATCCAACCTATCCAGGATTCAGTTTCGGTTATTATCCAAATATAATTCACAGACCAGTGTGTGTGTGTGTGTGTGTGTGTGTGTTATAAGCATGAAATATACTTCAAAGGTAGAGTTTTGTCAATAAAACAATTTTGATAGTGCAACTAAAAGTGTGCGCTTTTATTTTGAAAGTCGTGAGATCGGAAACGATCTCATATCGATGTTGTATCATCAAAGTGTTTTCCTCTGTTTTTTCCAATTAGTCGATGGTGTTTCCGACTTCCACCCTCCACCGTGTCCAGATCTGACAGCCGCCGCGTGACACCATGCAGAACACGCACCGCAAAAACAACCCACCGCCACTGGGCTATAAAAGCCCCGACACAGAGACCCACGGACAGAAACACGAGAGTTGCGGAGAGACACTTAAGTTTCTACCTGAACATGGGCGGAATCATCTCACAGATCTTCTCCAAGTTCACCTCCAAGACACCCGCCAGGATTTTAATGGGTGAGAATTTATTTTACATTGACAGTGGTAAATGATTTAGTAGATAAGATTTAAAGTATAATGAACTGTCCTTCCTACCACTTTGTGGAGGAACTTTTAACCCTTATTACAAAGTTAAGTCTTTATGAATATGTTTCTGACTATTGTGTGACTATATCCATCACAAATCTGTAGTTTAGAATTATAGCCCACTCTTGTTTGCAAAAACGTTCAAGTTCTGTCACATTTTGGAAGAATCTGTAATATATAACCTTTTCTTGGCAGATTTTGATGAGATTATAATCTGGGTTCCGAGGACGACTCTCCAAGACTTTGATTATCTTTTCTCAAAGTCATTTCTGGGTTAATTTTAAGGTCTGATTTGTCAGTGTCCTGTTGTAATGGTATTTGGAGCTTTATTTCCCATCTTATCTTGGCCCAGCCGAAGGGAAGCAGCTCCAAACCATGGTTAAACCAAACACATTAAGGTCAAAGAAGCTGTAAGAATCCACAAATGTATAAGTAAAAAACCAACAACGGAGGAAATCAGAGCGCTTTACGCCGTTTAACGTGTGTCTGGTTCTGTCTGCAGCTCTGGATTTGAAGCCACTTTGATAAAGTGAATCATTTTTGTAGGAAACAAATGTTGAACTGGACTGATTCTCTTCATCCTTTAATGTTTTTACGTCATTTTGATGTAAATACTTTTTTTTACATGTTTATAAAATGCTTTACGATCATATTTCTTTGTAAACACGATTATTTAATCACTTATAAAAACATAATTTGACACATAAGTGGCCCTATATTTATATTTAAATATAATTCATGTTTGAATAAACATTTAAGATGTCTTGTAACTTATCTGGTTTTTGCTCTTAAGTGACATAAATATGAAAGTGTATATTTATTTAACATTCCATGTGTACATCTGTGTTTTATAATTAAACATTTGAAGTGCTATGCTCCTTTTTAACGAAGATATAGTTATTTTGTCCTGAAACATTTTCATTGCTGGATTTGCATTTGTAAATCACTATGAACTATTTTTATACTAATACAGTTTAGCATTTAATCCAAATACACTTTTTTGCGTAATGTGTATGTGTGTAACCACAAATTTGTGATTTATTTTTCTATGTGGGTAATGTTCTATTTTGCTATATGACAAAATTATATATATATATATTTCATGTAAACGTGATTTAAGTCTGGCTGTGTTGCGGTTCCCTTCAACTCAGGTTCAAACGTCGAAAAAGCTCATTTTAATTCTACCATCATGAGGAACAATGTGGTATTTTTTTTTTTCAATAAACGGAATTATTTCAGATTTCTGGATAAATTTAAAGGTTTTACTGTTGGTTGAAAAAAAATAAAATACCATTAGGGCATCAGTTGACCAGTTTTGAGGTGCAACAGCCAAAATGTAAACTCAAATGTAGGAAACGTCAAGAGGCAGTTGGATGAAAAACGCTTCAATTTACTAATCAAACTTTATGTCAGACGGGAACTCCCGAGAAGCCAAAGTCCACATGGATCCAGACCAGTCCAACTTAGAAAAACTGACAGGAACCAAATGGGTGGGACGGCGACGAGCCCGGTTGAGGTTCGGAAGGGTCGGAAGAGGGCAGAATATTAACAGATGGAGGAAATGACTCACAAAACAGGACTGAACAGGAGGAATCAAAACGCAGCTCCAGCTCAGGAGTAAAGGCAAAACTAAACAAACAGGAGCTCAAAAGAAAAGAAGAGACGGAACAAATATGTACATACACGTGAAGATGAAGATGAAATAACCCCAATGTAAGAGCTGTTAAACAAATCAAGGACATGGAACAGGACAGCTTTAACACTACAGACTCCCAAAACAACAAAAAAAGCAGTAAAATAATTTAATAACTAACTCATGTATTTATCCATGATTATGATAAAAGTGCTCTTCATAATGTCAACCCATTTCAAACCCACTGAACCAGACAGGCGTGCTGATGTTTAATCCTCTAGTTGCTGTTGCGCGTCCGCTCCCACGTGTCGTACTCCCGGTACAGGATGTAGTTCTTGAGCCGGTCAGGCAGCGGTACGAAGCTCATGAAGACGGGCGACCTGAGGCGAAGGCGGCCGAGACAGCGACGAATCCGCAGGCGACACAGGTGCTTCAGACAGCGCGCGCTCTCTGGAGACGCGCGCCGGAGAGGAAAAAACCACAGGTGAGTCCGGCGTTTACTTGTCTTTGTTCCTCTGAGCTGTGTGAAACCGCTTACGTTACCTTGCAAGCTGCAGATATCCGACCACTCTTTCTGCTCCATCAGAGTTGCCTTCAGTTTGGAGCAGAGGGTCACGTGATCCACATAATCCAGAAGGATGCGAATCACATGACCCGACAGGTGTTTCAGCCAGGAGACCGTGATCACCTCGCAAAACTGCGCTTTCCATGTGAAGTACATCCACGTGAAAAAAAGAAAGTACACCCTTTCAATCATCACGTTTTGTTGCCATAAGACATTAAAAAACAGCTTAAAAATAGATAATTACTCTCTCGGATGAACAAAAACACTTGACACGTCACACCTTATCATTATGTATTTTACAAAAACTAAACTACAATACAGAGCAGCGCGTTACTCACGCTCCCACTGGAATACACTTGATCAACTGATCATCAACAAATAAAAAAATAAAACAGCTTACAGCAACTGAAAGGATCACAAACTCCTAAAGTTTGGCTGAAATTGGATCATATACCAGAACAATGATCCCAAACTCATAAACAAACCTGCAAAAGAAAATCTGAAAAAGAGAAGGGTAAAGTTGTTGCAGCAGTCCTGTCATAGTCCAGATGTCAACCTGACTGACAACATGTGGAAAAGGTTTAAAAGAAACAAATATCCGCAAACCTCGATGAACTGAAGCAACCGTGTAAAAAAAAAAGAGGAAAAAAATCTTCAAAAAACAATGTTAACAGGTGATAATGTCATGTAGAGGGCAATTAATTCAAATGATTGTTTATGAAAGTGGTTTCTCAAGCTCCTCACTGAGGGGGTGTCCTTAGTTCTTCACTCATTACTTTGGTGTAAATAAATAATGACAAGGTGTAATAGGTCATTTGACATACCTCTCTCACATGACTATGAAAAGGATGTTTCTTTCGATTTGGGTTTTGCAGCGCTGCTGACAGAGGAATGTAGTATTTTTAGGAGTTAGTGAAACAAAAAATCAGAGTTTGAACATGTTTTTACCATAGTATCTTTAATGACAGTGCTGGTCCATCCTTCATAGTCTTCGGGGATGTGGGAACCGTTGCCGTAGGGACAGTCAAAGCAGCGCTCTACATCATAACCATAGTTGCACAACATCCTGAGAACCACCTAACAAAATAAAAATCGCATTGCAAGTGAAAGTATTTGGTTAAACCTGAATTCTGGATTCTGGTCAGAAGCTCTTGTCATCAGTCACCTCATCTTTGAGAGCGTACTGCAGCGCCGACGGGAAGTGTGTGGTGTTTATTCTGCAGTAGTAGTTGACGTTGGCTCCATACCGCAACAGAAGGTTGATAAGCTCATAGCTGCCCAGTCGCAGTGCCACCTAAAGCGAGCACAGACTCTGAATCAGCAGCACGACCATCACTGGTATAATCACTGGCAGGCTGTGGACTCTGGCAGGCAGGTGTTGGAAAGCCTTAAACCTCGGTGTCTAAACGAGGACGTCACTACATCCGATTACTGAACAGCATCCAACTGCCAGGAAACACACACGCTATTTTTACGTTTGAGTCCAGTCGTTGTGCCTGGCTCCCATAATTGCATCCTAACGCCAGCTCTCTTCAGAATAAAGTTTCTAAAACCTTTGAATCATAATGACTGATAATAAATAAATGATCTCTTACCAATAAAACTCTTTTGCAGTGTAAGGTCGAGATTACTGTCATTTCCCTCTTCCATCGTTCTTTAAAGTTCACACAATTTCCTGAGCTCTAAAGGAAATGTTTTGACATATTTTGATCAAAAATGCCAAAATAAGCGACCTTTCCAACTGTGTCTCAACAGCTCGGCTCGTGACAGCCACTTTAGGGGGAGGAGTCAACTCAACTCCTCCCCCTGTTTCCTTGGGACATCCCTCTTTAGAAATTGGTGTTACAGCTTTGTGCTCCCCAGTTCTGAGCAAAGTTGGAATAGTTATTCATTTTTATTTAATTTAATCGTTCAGGTTATATAAGTGATTCAGTTTCATTTTTTAGTTTAACAAGAACATCAGTAGTTTAAGTTTTTGTTTTGAAAAATTGGTTTGTTTTAGTTTTAGAGGGATTAACTTTTAGATATTGACAAAAATAAATCTATAATGAAAGAATCTTATCAACAGTGCCATATATAAATCAAAAAAAATTATTTCTTTCATTTGAGTAGTTAGAAAAATTAAATACCAAAGGTAAAACGGCACTAGCAGTCAGGATGCAGAGCAAACATCAAACATCAGTCAAACATCAAAAAGGCCGGCACGAAATGAAAATGAAAATTTTCTATATTTTTTTAAATTTAGGTTTACAATGATAATTTTAGTTTTATTTAGTCTTCATCTTATAAAAAGCTTTAGCTTTTATTTTCATTTCAGTTAACTGTTAGTTTCAGTTTTAATCTTAGTTTTCGTTTACTGGAACAACTCTGGTAAGTGCAGCAAAATAAAATTTAAAGTAATTTGTTGACGTTAAAGATTGGGAAGCAGCATAACTCTGCTCAGATCTTTTTCTGTCAGTTTTATTTAATCTAGCCATCACGTCAGACACCCAAACATTTGCTTTTAAGGACAGAAATAAGTGTTTGCTTTATAAATGTGTCCCTTTAGGCAGAAGCTTTAGTCATAACGTGTCTGTTCTGTAGCACGCACAGCAGTACCTGCAGACATTTGACCGGGTCTTGGTTGGGCATGGCTCCAGCCTCCAGCAGCAGTTTTGCTGACGCCATGTCGTTGTTGGAGACTGCAAAGAAGAGAGCTGACTTCCTCTCGTCGTCATAGCTGCGGCGAATCCAAGGATGGAGCATGTAGTTGGGGTCAAAACCCGCATCCAGCAACGTCTGGCGGAGTGACAGCAGGGAACATTCGAATGACCCACAGCTCGTGATGAAGCTGGTGTAAATGTGACGAAACGTTGCGTTCATGGTGAAAAGTTAAAGGGTTTGTTAAACCTGCAGTTCTGGCCACAACAGGAACAAGTTTTAAGTCTGAACGTGGGGTCAGTTCGTCGAACCGTTCTCAGGGAGTGTGTCAGGACTAGCAGCTTTGTGTCATTTCAAGGTCAAAGTCACTCTGAGTCCAAATCTTTCCCAAAAGTTGACATTGTGTAAATCTCTCTTTATGTTTCTGAGGTCAGTCAGGAAGTTCAGGCCAACCAACACACACCTTGATGCAGTGTGTGTGTCCCACTGCTGCAGCTGAGTGGAGAGGACTTATCCCGCTGTCGTGTACGTCTCTGCTATCGGTGACAGGAAGCAGCAACTTCAGAGCTCTGGAAGGCACAAATGAAAATTAAAATAGTAAACAGTAAAAACAAAAAACAGAAGAAAGAGATTCTGGAAGTGGTGGTGGTGTTCACGCTACGTGACTGGTCGGTGACAGAGGCTCTCACGCTAAAACACATTTTTGTGGTACAAATTGTGTAATAATGTAAACGTTGCAATGACAAAAATAATCCCGATCTTTCAGCCTCAGGTCCAGGTTTTCCCTTTCATAAAGAGAAGGACGCCACAAAACTCTTACTGGAGGTGTCCTCTGTGTGACACCCGGTGAATCGGCATGTGTCCGGTGTGATTAGAGACGTTTGCATCGGCGCCGTACTCCAGCAGCAGACGGATGACGGCCGGATTTCCTGACGCAGACGCTTCATACAGGATTGACGCCTCATCCTGAGCCTGAGAAAAGACATCCGCTCCTGCAACGTCAAGAATGCAACGATTTTCGTTAAATTGTGTTGTGTTGTTTTGGAAACTTGTAAACTGCATTGCGAGCTGCAGGTGGTGCCAAAGGAGCAGATTCGTTTCCCAAATTACCTACTTTATGTAATATGACAAAACTTACCAACTTTAACTGGGATAAGTAACTAGCTTTTCTGGTCTCCGATCTCCCATATGTGTTCAGATAGTGGATGTCCCTCCTTACACACCTTTCTTCAGGAGAGTCTCCACAACCTCCACGTGTCCTCCCTGAGCAGCCAGAGCCAGAGGCGTGAGGCCATAGTGGCTGCGGGGGTCTGGATGTGCCCCGGCTTCCAGAAGCAGGTGCACCAGCTCTGAACTGCCCAGTCGCGAAGCCTCGTGGAGGGGCCGGCGGCCGTGCAAGCCCTCCTGGTTCACCCTGGAGCCCCGCATGAGCAACAGCTTCACCATGTCAGCGTAGTCTGAGCGGATGGCTGTCCAGAAACAGAGACGACGTACATATAACTGCTGACAGAACACGCAAAGTCGGGATGCAGCCCAGGTCTGGGTTCTCTTTAACCTCCTCACCACCTCATCAGTGAGCTGGCTTGTTGTGGATCTTCTGACACGTGCACAAACGTTTCCACCAGAGTTGAGGCACCCTCTTTTAAAAACAAGTAATTTCACCTTTCTTCCCCTCAGCAGTGGTCTTCCTCAGCCTACCTGACCACCCGGCCCTTCACCTGAGCAGCTTTATATCATTCTACCCTACATGTACTTCATACACTTGAATGAATGCATTTACGCCTACCTACGAACAACGGTGAGTCCTGCTCGTGGTCCTGCGAGTCCGGCTGAGCTCCGTGTTGCAGGAGGAATGAGACGTTTTCTACCAGACTTCGTTCTACTGCCAGGAAGAGCGGCGTCTGTCCTCGAGGAGTGCGAAACTCCACCGAGTCTGGGCCTGAAGCTGGAAAACAGCAATAACCCGTCGGTGGGGCTCTTCATCACACCGCTGCTTCGTACCGATGCTGATACAAACCTCCGTGTGTGAGCTCCAGGACGGTCTGGTTCCTCTGAGATGCTGCTTCATGGAGAGGAACCCAGCCTCTGCTGTCTGTCTGCAAGAACTTGTCTTTGTGTCTGACACATAAATCCTTCAGAAGCTTCTCATTACCTGGGGGGGCGACAGTGACCGACACTGATCAAAACTGCCACTGATACCAGCTGAAAGATGAGTCAGCAGACAGGTGCCGCCCATTTGCTGTCACCTAGTTTTATAGCACTGAAGATCTTGCTGATGTCTTCTGACTTGGACTCAGAGCTGCGTGACGGAAAAAAGTGCAAACCACAATATGAATAAAAACTGGCAACGTTTGGAAATTGTTTATGGAAATAAGAGGAGCATCTAAACCAACAGTGTGTGAGATTTTCACTCACTTTCTGTCCTCCAAAACTGCTCTGCAAACACCGATTTCAAATCTGGCACTTTGGGCAATACGTTGACTTATGTATTTGGAGCGTTATTTATGTCTTAAATGCAGCTGTTGTTCACTATATAATGATATGTGTTATACAAGCCTGTCTCTCTGGGGCTGACCTCCTGCTGTCTGGACCTGTGGAGTCTCTGGGGGGTTCCTTCTGTTTGTTGATCTCCAGCAGACTCTGCTCGATCATGAACTGAGTTGCAGCATCTTCATCATCTTCATCCTCCGCCCCAAAGCGACCGAAGTCCGTCATGTCCACGCACGTGGTTGCGACTGTGTTCAGAAGAGGCAACACACGTTTGATCGACGGGGCAGTAGTCAGAGGCTCCTTGTGACCACAACGTCGTGAGCACCGGACCTCGAGGTTCAGTCCGCTGCGCCAGGTAGATTTCCCTCTGACGCCTGGTTGTTACGTTGTGTGACGCAAATGTCTGAATTTACTGTCAAATTATAACCTTACTGTGATACGTTTTCTCTTGGATTTACGCGATGAGGGATCAACTACGAGTCTTTGATCAAACACGTTTTTAAAGCAATGCCGATAATGCAGAACTATATAGTGCAAACATAACTACACATATCCCCCTCAAACCTTCACAGTTAGTCATAACATGCAGTGAAAAGGATTTTTTGTGAGGGTTGAGTTCAGCTGGCATCTAGTAAATTCGTTTAAACTAAACATAATTACTGTAAAAGTGGACTTCATCTATAGCAAATCAGCTGGAGATGTCATGTTGTCTGTGTTGTTGCAGAAGTCAGCTGTTTTTTGTTTTTACCTTGTGTTGTGCTGTTTAGGTCTGCTGAGACGTCCCTGCAGATTCACACTTGTTGTTGAAGGTTGGCGACGCGGTGAAGAGGAGAAGACTATGAAACCGGAGATTCATACCCACGCAGGTTGCTTCAGTGAGTTGGTGCGTCTCTGCGCTGTTTGGACAGCATGGCTGTCAACGCGGGGCATGCATTTCACCCACAAAGTTAACAGACTTGTGTTAAATAAACGCCTCAATTACGTATTTATCCTGTGGGGAACGAAAGCAGCGCTGCACGTTTCAGCTGCGTCTGCAGGAGTCTGGCAGGGTGCTGGAGATCCGACGCCTGTTACTATATTTACCCACACACAGACTAAATTATGCTGTGACCTGACCAGCAGGCAGCGTGACCCTTCCGCCACCCCCCACACCCCTCCCCACCTGTGTGGCGGGTTTGTTGCACCATCTAGTATACCAACACGATCTGCAATGATTCATAAAACGTGGAACAAAACTCCTCAAAAGATGTGTACATGTTCACCCTCGAAGAAGCTGCAAATGAACTGAACATTCGATCCAAAGGGCAGATAAATGTAAAGATTGCCACCACACCGCAAACTTTTGTTAGAATGCTGCAGATCATCTTTGCATAGCACAAATCATCCTGACAATTGGAACGAGAGTCAAGTTGCTGCAGAACCCTGGCTAATCAACTGTATAAAATTATTTTGGATCAAAGAATTCAGGGACACTGATTTGATATGGAAACCAACTTAATATAGTTAATCTCTTAAAACACCATCATGCAAGTATGGACAAAGCACCTCATGGGAATCTTAAATGTCCAAACGAGGTGGCATTTTGTCACCTTACACAATGTCCACTGACACAAAACCTAAACGGCAGCTCAAAGCAACATAAATGAAGGCATTTAAACCCCTAAAACCATAATGCTGTCAGACAATCTGCCGCTTCAGGTACCAGAGTTCAGCGAAACGTTTGAAGTGTGTGGCGTCATTCCCAGATTCCCTCTCAGGTCTTCAGATGGAAAAGTAAAGTTGTGGCAGTTTCGGTGTCCAATTAAAAATGTTAAATGACTTTTGGAAAGATGAGCCCCGCCTTTTGTAAGTAGTATCAGGCAAGACGTTTGGTGCAGAGCAGGTTCCACTTCGTTGCAGGGGGAACTCACTTGGCCATCTGTCCATCCACCAGCAACATAAAAGGTGTTTACAGCTGTGAAACCACTGCATTTCTAATGTTTGCAAGATTTAAACCTCGTTTCACCTGCTCACATCATCTAACGCTGGATACAGAGATGAAAACATAACAGATCCATGAAACAGCTACAAGATGAGACAACCCCCCCTTAAAGTCTGTCCTCAAAAGAAAAATGAGAATATGATAAAAAATGAAAAACACAAAACAAGCAGACTTTAATTGAAAACCATGTTTATTTTATCTTCTGTCACTGCTGTTTATGACCTGGGTCTCTCCTTCTTGCCTTTGTAGAGCGCCAGCAGAGACACGTTGGCCACTTTGACCACCTTGAAGCGAACTCCAGGAATGTCACCCACGGCATGCCCTTTACGTCCGAAACCGGCCACCAAAACTTCGTCGTTTTCCTGCAGGACCAGACACAGAGGAAGGCGACGTTAAGAGGTTACGGTGCAGAAGAACTCTCGGCCACTGGTGGAGGAGAAGAGTTCATTTACCTCGATGAAGTTCAGGCAACCGTCATTGGGGACGAAGGCTGTGATCTTCTTGCCGTTCTTGATGAGCTGCACCCTCACACACTTCCTGATGGCAGAGTTCGGCTGCTTGGCCTCAACGCCGCTGCAGGAGCGACACGCACATCATATAAACTTCAATCAAATCGGTTAACACAACTTCTCTGTTCAGAGTTGAATCTCAGAAGTGAAAAGTGACCAGCGCGCTACATCGATTTAAGACTTTAACTCACACTTTCTCAAGGACGATTCCTTTGGCGTGCGAAGCGCCACCGAAGGGGTTGGCCTTCAGGGCAGTGCCCAAGTGGGCCTTCTTGTACTGTTTATCGTGCCATTTCTGCTCACGGCGGTGATTGCGGAGTTTCCTGGCAGTACGCAGACCGCGACACTTTCCTGAAAGAGAAAGAGACAAACTTTATACTCAAACATGTCTGACGGGCGATCTAGTAGGTCATTTGACATAATTTCACTGATGTTTATGGACATTTACCCAAAACTCCAGGATTTAAGTTCAGTTTAATGCTATCAAATAAAACTTGTAGATGACTGGATCGTTTCCTTTACAAATTATAAAATACACTTATCACATGACCAATATATCAGGATGAGTGGGGTTTACACAACATTAAAAAACCGGCTCCCGTCAACCTCCCGGCTGGTCTTGAAGGTACCAGGGGGACGTTTTTAACTCCGGGTTTTAAGGGAAAAGAGGCAAATAAAAGACCCAGTTGGCTCCTGCGATCGTTTCCTCCCGTTAAAAACGTCTAAAACCTCCAACTACAAACTCGCTCTTATCTCAAATCAGAGAATCAAGATCTGTGACAGAAGACAATAACGAGGCTGCCCGTGGATTCAAAGAGACGCAGAAGTACCGGCGGCTCGGACGGACTCGACCTCGTTTAACAAATAAACATTCATGTCCGTAAAATACGTCGGAAACTCCCGCGACACTGAACTCGGCGTCGCGCCGCAGCGGTCGAATCACAAAATCACCTCCGTGAGGTGGATCAAACGTTACAAATACAACGTTTAAATAAAAGTAAATGTAGTTTTTTTTTTATCTTTAAACGCGCCGCGGCGCCGCGTGCTCCGACATGTTCACGCGCTCCACGTTGCGGAGACGCGGACGCGTCAAATAAACGAACATTTCTAACCGGCGGTGGGAATCAGCCGACCCAAACGCGCACACACGGCCTCGTGAGGGGCTCACAGGCCGCATCGACGCGGAAAACCGCGGCGGCCGCCGACGAAACGCGGGTTTGACGGTGAAAACCGGGACTCACCCATGTCTGCAGGAGCGAGTCGGGATGGAAAGGACGGGCCCAGCAGGCACCGCGGCAAAGTCTCGTCGGAGGACCCCGGCGGGTCGACTGCAACGGGTGCCTGACTAAAACTCAGTGAATCAGCGTTTTCTTTACATTTGATTTATTTTAAATCTTCATTTATGTTAAAGTTACCTTTTAGTCATGAACGTGGCGCAAACATTTAAACACTAACGTCATAAGGTGGTAATATTCTCTACGTTACGCATACATTAATGCTATTTGAGCAACCCGGAATGAAGAGAAATGTAGATTTATTCATTTAAATGCCTTTTTTTTTAAAACAGTACGTTTACTTTTCGTCTTTTAGTTTTGCTTCATTTGATATAGTAATACTGTTTGGATTTCTAATACTTTTATACCTAACCAGCCATATTTTAAAAGTCAAGTTAAAATGGTCCAGAAATGGTAAAGTAATTTAACGTCACTATATATATATATATATATATATATATATATATATATATATATATATATATATATATATATATATATATATAGTGATTCTGATAATTGGTACCTTATTATATCGCCTTCACGTTTTTCACAAACAAAACAGATCCCTGCAGGTTTAACACATAAAATATTTGTTTAATAAAAAACAAATAATATTATTAATAATAAAACTACTACTACTACTACTACTACTACTACTACTACTAATAATAATAATAATAATAATAATAATAATAATAATAATAATAATAATAATAATGAATCATCCCAAACGGGTGCTGTAAAGTCCAAATGTCCACCTTCCATGTAGATAAACATACTAGTTTTTTTTATTAATTTTATTTTTATTTTTGTGACCTGAAAGTGAGGTACAAGAGTAGACTCGTAACGCGTTTCATAGGTGGGTGGAGCTCCGTTACCATTTACAGCCTTGCCCCTTTCTGATTGGCTGATTCACCAGTCAGTCAATGCGGCTTATATGCGGTGGGCTGATTTAAGTAGATTATGACGGGAGGGTCGGAGAGGGAGTTTGTGGTGGGATCTCACTATGGTCATCAACGCGATGGCTTCTCCGTGGAAATGCTTCTACATCCTGCTGCTACACCTGCAGCCGTCCGCCGGCTTCCAACGCCCGCCTGCTGACAGGTAGGAGCACAGACAGATGACAGCTTTCTATCTTAATCACTGGGCTTTTCCTGCCTTTTTCTGTCTCTAATGAATTGTTCACCTCCACGTTGCTGCAGTGTTTCCTCTGCAGAGATCCGATATGCAGCTTCAGTGACTGTTCTCATCAGTGAAGCTGTATCCAATTAAATGTCTTTATTTCATACTTTTATTGGGGAACAGTGTAATAAGCTTAAACATCTGATCTAGAAATCACCTTTTTTCTTTTTTTTTTGGCCAGATGCTTTCATCCACCCCCAGGTCCTCAGCTGGTGGGGAGCCACATTATCATCCTGTGTTTGTGTTCACCTGGTTAATCTGATCCTCTTACTTTAGCTCAAATCAAAATAACCACCTTCTTTTTCTGGAAACACTGAGCCTGACCCAGACAGTTAAAAAGCTGTAAAATCAAAACGAGGCGTTATAAGATATGTGTCTCTATGATTTCTCCGTCGACTAGTTGAACCAGAGCTGATGGGACTTTTTAAACCAGACTCAAACCGATTCATCAGTGTTCACACCAATGATGATCTCACGCCTCGTGACTTATATCGACAGAACCATCAGACCATTAACATACAAGTTTCCTTTCCTGTTTTATAGCAATTATCAGTACAAAACCTTTTGTTTGCGACAACCAACCTTATTTTTTAAACCTTATTTGTTAACATTTGTTGCACCTTTCAAAATTAAACTAGATGCTTTCAAAGTATATTAAAATAGTAATTAATGCATTTATTACACTTGTTATGATGCAGCTGCATATCTTAGGCAGACCAAGTCCATCAAAACACCCGCTGTGGAGAAGGGTGAAAAGCCACGTATGTGAAGCTCTATTCATCTCTCCTTCTTTACTTCCATGCAGAGAAGGTCAGTTTCTCCGTTTGCATCCAGTCATCCGTCCACCACAATCCCCTCGCCTGCTCCCTCTTCCCATGATTAAACATAAGTTTCTGTTTCCGTTGACAAAGCAGGTAGGAGATTATCCTCTTCCAACAGGCCTAAAGTCATAAATATAATTGTTTAAATACTTTTAGTAAGATTGTCTAAGAAAAAAAGTTTCATCTTCTGTCTTGACTGTCTCAAAATGTTAAATAGTTAAAGCACCACCGTCACCATGTGCATTGTTCTTATTCTTCAACATTTAAACTCAGCCACATTTATTAGTCATAACTATTAATTAGAAGCAGAAAACTTTAAGGAGAGTGGAAAATGTGTCAGACAGGTATTTGTGAAAATGAAGGTATTGATATCAGTTATCACATAAAAGTTTTTCAGATCTTCCAGAATTTCAGTTTGTGGAAGAAATGTGGAAACGGAGAAATGAGAGTAACAGAGTGAGTTACTCTCGTTTCCAGATGGGTGAACAGTCTGTTAGGATGCAGTTTTAAGAGCCATGGTATTTATTAAATCTTAAGATTTGTCTTAAAAATGCACTGACTGCACTTTTCCTATTTTCTTTACTTAATCTGATACTGATTCTTAGCTGACTCCAATTTTCTTTTTCAAATCTAAATACAACTGCATTCATGAACTTAATCAGTTACTTGAAAAAAAAAATGATTTCTTAGTATTTCATAATTTTTATGCTGAGGCATTTACCCCCACCTACAATTAGTAAATAAATTAAAATCTCCAAAGCGGTGCCTTTGAGCATTTACTTTGTTAGTTTGTTGTTGACCAACGCAAAAACCGTCCGATTCCAATCACCAGCCGATCAATCGGTGCATCTCTGATTTGCATCACTTGGCCTTTCCCAGTGATGGCTGGGGGGGGGGGGGGGGGGCCCTTCTCGTGGAAGCCTTTGCATTGTGCCTTCCCATATGCATTTAAATTGTATAAAGCAAAATACACTTATCTGCAAAATATTAAAGCGTATTTCATATTTGTGTGGTTTGAAGAACTGAGACAATGTTCTAAGCAGTGAACTCTCAAAAGAAGCAGACATTGGCCCGCGGGTGTCTCCTGTCCCGCGGTGTCCCGTGTGAGGGGCCGTGGCGGTGCTGCTCATCTCGCTCCCACGCTTGATCCAGTTTCTTGGTCCTGTAATCCTCTTTGTGCCCGTGGCTGTTATCTGCCTGCTTGCTTTCTACAAACCACGCTGTAAGCCTATTTCTGCGTTTTAAAACACCTTACGAGACGCAAGAAGCTGCCGAAGCTTACGACGACGCACCAGGGTGCTCCGATTCCTCTTTTAAATACAGAGCTATCTGTTTGTACTCATTGTATTAAAGTCATTCTTTTATTTTCTGAACATTTCCCCCTTCTTTGGAGTCCAGCACTTTATTTCTCATCTCATAAGTGCGCCAACGCGGCTCCCTGAGATGGCCAAGCCGCCTTGTGTGTTCTGGACGTGCGCACAGGCAGATGTTAGTGGGATGTTATTTTAAGGTTTAAGAAGCCGTAAAACCTCCTTTTGGCGGACAGCCGGCGTACCTTTCTTATAATCTGCGGGCACTCATGATTGTATGATTATATAATCACTGCAATCCCACAATCCACTCCACTGCTCTGACCCAGTGCACAAGATCCGCTCAACCGTGATTTTGCTGCAGGGATTTAGTCAATCAGGGGACGCTTGACCGTTTATTGTCCGTGTCTTTCTTCCCCCGCCCCCTTTGACCAATGTTTTTAATGCATTTGTTTGTACACATTAAATCCGAAGCACATTTTATCGCAGATTTACTGAGAGGCAGAAAGCCTCCCGAATAGAGACGTTGCGTCATTTCATTTATACAGAGCAGATTATCTGCTTGGAGAACCTCTGCAGATCTAAACCAGATGTCCAACTTAATATAAAGCAAAACAACTTACTGTAAAACAAAAGACTATAAAGAGATGGCTAGTGAATTAAATTATTTCTATGAACTAACTCTGATATAAACTAGAAAGCACCAGAGAGTTAGATTTATAGCTACACATCCTATTTACTTCTGTTCCGTCAGTAAACTTGACAGTAGTACCTCGGCCCTGAATATTTATTACTGCAGACGATGATGTGGTGGCACCTTTAAGATGTTCTTAAATGTACTGTAAATATTACTGTTAACTGAGGTGTGCAACAACAGACGGTTTAGGCACTTTAGTGCCAGATAAACCTCTGACATCCAGTTTATTTGAAACCAAAAAAGCTAAGATTTTAAAATGATGGTATGTGATTTGGCACAGTCAAAGATTTATATGATAAATAAATGAAAATGTACTGTCTGGTGGCCATCTGGAATGTTGTATTTAAATTTAAACCAGTAGAGCCTCAGGAAATCCACAGTCTGTGGTTTCAGCGTTGGTACGAGTGTGCTGTGTTTCTCTGTGCACATATCCTGCAAAACATAGTTTGACAAACGGTAAATGAAATGTTCTGACACATCTGTCAGGTCTGCCTGCACACCGCTCAGATTCATTAGATGCAGCCGGCAATGTGCAAAACAGTTAAACCTTTAACTCTCGTATGAGTAATAACACTGAAGAGAATAATTACGAAAAGAGGCAGAATACAGTTTTTTTAAGATTTCTCGTAGTTTTCTTGTCTTTCCTTCATGTAGCTCGGTGTTGTTTCCGTGAATGGATGGACATACACACAAAGACGAGCACTGCAGGCTACATCATTTTCATTCAAGTTCATCTTTCCTAAAGTTTAGGTGATTGACTCTTTGCCAACCTTTTACCCATTCTTTTCTTATATAAATGTTTCACTGATAACCATGAGAGATTTTTCATTTTGGCTATATCATCTTTCGTTGACTATATGGTTTTTATTTAAAAGACATATAGAAAGTCTGATTTTTGGCCTGAAAAATACACATTCATATATTTTAAACAGCTCCTTAGTGGAAGGGCCCTACACCAAAAGTTAAAATTGTTTCTATTTCCCCTCTGTGCGCTTCACATTCATCAAAGTTAATGTTGCTCCAGATTATTTGTTGCTCTATATTGCTTCACCTTCAACGGGCAAAGTTCCTCAGCGGTTGTGGGATGGTTTAGTTCTTGACAGGTGGGATAACAGGTGGTTCTACCTTGCTCAAAGTTGTTGCGTGGAGATTTCCATTAAGTCGAGGTCAATGACGTTTGTTATTGGAGGCCGGCCGGCTCACGAACAACGAAAATAAACCTTGAATGAAGAGAAATAATCAGAACGCTGAGGAGGCTTTGTGATTATTCATGTTTCCAGCATCGCTGCTGAGATTTGATCCTCACCTGGAAGATTAGTTTAGACCATTAAAGTCAATAAACTCAGACTCATCAAAGCTCATGTCACAAAAAAAAAAGCCATCTAGTCTGTTGTTTTGAGTTAAGCTGATTTTAGTTTTAAATTTCGGTCCATTATGTCCCTCCACAAGCATGTGTGTGTAATCTGGGTCAGAGTGTTACACAGCAACACTTCTCTGTGCCAGACTGGCCACAAGTGTGACTTCAAACTCTAATCTGGCCGGTCGCCAGCTGGGTCAGTGGACGACTCAGGCGGCCCGCCGATCAGGCGTGACCGGGAGTCGGCGCTGCCATTTGACACCATTTAAATTTGTTAATGTGCGCTGATATATACATTAATGAGATTGATGTTTTGTTAAATGTCATTGAAAATCTTCTTCAGTGTTGTGGCCAAATTGTTTTTTGCGTTGATGACATTGTGTTTTCTTTGTTTGACTTTATTAATATTTTAATGATGCAATAAAGTGTATTTAGTGTGTGTGTGTGTGTGTGTATATACACACACATAAACATTTAATCAAACCAATGAAAAAATATTTAAAAAGAAAAAACTTTTTTTTTTATTTTAAGCTTGTTAAGAAAAAAAATCTAAAATAAATTATAATTAAAACTTGATTTTCTCATCACTTCTCTTTACAGTGCTGCTTCTTTTGTCCATGGTAAGATCCATCCATCCATCCATCCATCCATCCATCCATCCATCCATCCATCCATCCATCCATCCATCCATCCATCCATCCATCTATCATGGTTGTAGAGTCATTTCCAACTCTGTTTGCTGCTTGTGTTTCATATTAGAGGATCTCTGTCACAGTTAGTTTCCATCGTTCCATGTGGCCTGGACCTTCCTCTGTCAGACTGTATATCTTCTTTCACCACATCCAGAAATCTCATTCACTGTCCCCGTTTCCATCCTGCCTGTCAGCTCCGTCTCCAGCATCCTTCCACTTTATGTGTCTAAACCGTTTCAATCTAACCTCTCTGGTGTTGTCTCTTACATGTCTTACACTGCCTGTTTCCTCTGACATGCTTGTTCTTAATCCCATCGATGCTCGTCACTCTTAAAGAAAACCTTAACATCTTCAACTTTTTTTTTTTTTGTGCAATCATAAACGCATGCAATGAAACTGAGAAATCTCAAGCTGAAAATGAGCGACTAGTTAAAGTAGAGTCAGCAGGTACCACTGGGAAAATAGTCCCAGTAGTCTAAAACGATATCCTGAAACGATATCGAACACTGGTGCCCTCATCAGTCTGTTAGTCCTTCAAGAATCTTTTACAGTCATTTTCCTCGCAGCTTAATTCAGGAGTGACCGTGCCACCATACAAAAAAGATGAAACAGAAGAGGGCTGCAAGATGAAAAGCAGAATATAGCCTGAGTTCAACAACATGTGATTGGGCCATGGCGATTCAAATCAAGATTCATAAAGAGGAACAAGAGATGATTCCTGCAGGACGTGTGAAAGCTGAAAGAAGTGAGAGACTCAAGGATGTAGAGAAGGAAGAGGGATTTAAAGAAGATGCAGAAGCAATGATAGAGGATAATAGTTCCCATGATACACTGTGACATCATTTATTAACAAACAAGAGGGGATTCGGTTTAATCGCCATTTATACGAGACAAATGTGTAGGCCTACAGTCACATTACACATGGGGTCACTTTACCATATACACGGAAAAAACAATACATTTCATAATCTGCATGACTAAATTTATAAAAATAAATGGACTCATCCTGTTTTTCTTTTAAATAAAAGGAAGCGATGAAAGGATGAAGAACGAGGATCACTTTGTACTTGCAGAGCAACCGCAGGTAAAATTACAAATGAAATACAATCAGGACGCTGTAAATTTGTACTTTGTACATTTATATTTGTAAATAACACATTTTGTGCAGTATTGATTTTTATTACACAACTATAATATATGTATTTATTAAACATTTTCTTCTCTACGTGCATCTGTCTCTAGTCTCCAGTCCAGTCTCCACATGCATCACGGAGGAAGTTGCTTCAAACAGGAGTCACAGTTCCCTTCCCTCCTATCAAGGTGTGATACCAAACAAGGTTAACGCTGGCTTTAAAGCGCTGACTTTTGGCTTTTATTCCCCCTCAGGGGTCGCCACATTGGATCATCATGTTCTGTATTGATTTGGCGCTTTGGTTTTACATTAGATCCCCTTCCTGACACAGCTCTCTACTCCTAAAAACACTACATTTGTGTCCACTTTAATTTACATTTACATTTCAGAAATGATAACTAATTGATGTAAATGTGTAATAGCAGCAATATAACCCGCAAACATGATTTGTGCTTTTCAGCTTTAAGTTACAGTCTCATGACAATGTGTTTACCACCTGTTTTAAAACAGTCCTGCTGAATTTACCACTTCATGACATGGAAATGAGTTTTATGAAATCTGACTCTCCACCTACCAGGTGTTGTCCAACGGGGAACCGTGTGTTTTGTTCCAAGCCAGGAAGCTGTCTCTCCGCTACCAGAAGCAGAAACAGCTGGACCTGACGGAGCGAGCCTTTTCTCCCCAGAACCCCGTCGACACCAGCCAGTCTGTGTGTCGTCAGGACAAAGCCACGTATGTACACCTGCGCGTTTACCTGTGTACCCTGCGTCTTAACACTGCGGTCCAGTTTAGATGTTCACGGCTGAAGCTCGTGAAACATTGTTCAAAGTGCTCCTGAAAGCATGTCTGTCTTTTCTCCGTCTCCTTCAGGCTGGTGATGGGGTTTGGAGATGTGGAGGATCTCAGAGGCCTGTCCATTAGGTTAGTCAGACTGGCCACCTGTCAATCATGGACTCAAATGTGACTTAAATTTGGGAGCATTTTTTTGTACATCTCTATTTAAGAGCTAAAATGTGCAGAATCAGAAGAGAGAATCAAGGCTGCTGTACTTGGATCATTACAGCAGGCTGGGGTATTTGTTTATTGTAGACACCGTTTGTACTTATGATCAACTCTTGCCACTCAGACTTCAGCTTTCCAACGCTTTTTACGAGTCCTCGGGTCAGTGGTGGTTCTCGGTGGACAGCGTCTCTCTGTTGTACAACACCTCTGAGGAGGCCGTGTTCAACGCCAGCGACGTGTATGCTCCAGCGTCCTCCTCCTACCGCTGCCTCCACGTCAGCAGCCTGCAGCGATACAGCGGGCTGCTGTTGCCCAGCACTGACAGTGCATGCCGCTGGTCCATCACCTTCATTGACTTCCAGGTAGTTTTGGGCTTCATAGACACGTATTTGCATAAAAATGAATGACCAGTTTAAAAATCTGCTTTCATCCGTAGATCCAGGCGTTCAATGTCACCTCTGGGAAATTTTCTCCTGCCAGCGACTGCACCACCATCCTGACACCAGCCATCCTCATGGGCCTCATCACTTCCCTCATCCTGCTGCTGGTCCTGGCCTACGCCCTGCACATGGTTGTCCACCTAAAACACATCGAGCATGACGATGATCAGAAGGCGGACATCTACTTCCCTCAGAGCTCTGACGCGCTTGACCACTGCTGTGACGAAAACATCACCGAGAAGAATGTTATTTAAGATAAACGCTTAATACACTTCACAAAGAAACGGCTGTTTTGATCACTTCTGGTCTGATGTGCTTTCAGCTCAGGATTTCATTTTCTAAAAGGATATTTATAGCATTTTTTAATTTTACGATTAAATGTTCATTTCTCTTTGTAACATTGAATAAAATATACATGTAAAAATGATTCTCTGTTTTTGTGGTAATATTTTAACATTTAGGCTTTTTAAATAATTCTTCAAAAGGTGACTTTGTTGTTTATTTGAGATACAAGAATAAATATACCTAACATTAAACATAGGTAAATAAGTGTTTTAAAAGTATTTATTGTACATAGATTCAGTACATACTGTTTAAACGGCGGGGAAATGTAATTCTAAACACACCCGGAGGGCGGCGCTTATGCTGGTTTGATCATTCAATCAATCAGTAATGAACTCAGAAGAAGAGACACATGCGGACTCGGGAAGTACTACTACGCTCACAGAACTTGTGTATTTATGTAATTTTTTATATATTAAACATTCAGTGCTACCAGCAGAGGTATAGAACTTAATTCATTCATCGCTTGTTGTGTTAATGAGATTGTGGGAGTACTTTTTTATCGGCTTTCCACACGGTACCGGTGAGTCTTTGGTTGGTTAGCATCGTGCTAACCGGGGAGCTGCAGGACCGACGGACCAGGTCCTGACCGACGGACTAGGTCCCTTCAGGACCGGGGAGCTGCAGGACCGACAGACCAGGTCCTGACCGACGAACCAGGTCCTGACCAACGGACCAGGTCCCTTCAGGACCGGGGAGCTGCAGGACCGACGGACCAGGTCCCTTCAGGACCCGGCTGCACCACCGACCGTCCTGGAACTTTTCACCAAACCACCGGATCGGTCCCTCTTCCCACCATCGAGGACTTCATGTTTAAGCACCTGTCTGCGGCTCTCCAGCTGTTACCCCGCTGTCTCCTAACTCCGTCACCAAGGACCCCCACCAGAGCCTGCCGCCTGCTCCACGGGATGGAGTCCGTGTTAGTGAGGTGTCTTCCCGGGGAGCCGAAGCTCACCATCTCCTTCTGTCTAAACGGCAGCCACAAGCACATGCTGCGGGACCAGGACGAGAAGCTGGGGAAGGTTCTGTCCAGGATCTCCAACGCCGTCGCCAAGGGCCAAGGGAAGGCAAAGAAGTCCAAGAAGAATCTTAATCAGCAGCCAAGCGAGGCCGCAGAGGCCGCCGTGGTGAAGCTGTTCTTCGGCGCGGACCAAGTGCCAGACACGGTGGTCAACTCGGAGGCGTGGCAGGACGGAGCTGTGCTGCAGGTGGGGGACGTCAAATACGCCGTGCAGAGGAACGCTCCCACTTTCACCACCGCTGAGCTCCCAGTGTCCATGCTGGCCGGGTTCCCGGTCTGCCCCAAACTTGAGATGGAGTTTGGGAACCTGGAGGACTGCGAGTTCAGGTGGTTCAGAGAAAACCCCCCAAGCACAAGGTACCGGACCCCCCTACACATCTGCACACATTTAAACGCTTAAACGTATTACCAGTTAATACTGTGGCTTATTTTGCAGGATCCATTGTATAATCCCTATTATTCTTATATAAAGCTGATGTAGAGCCTCAATCATGCAGCTCAGCCTTCAACAAAGGCAGCTGCACTTCTTTTTCTGTTGTTCTTTTAGGCATTTCACCTTTTATCTGGAAGATCTTTATCACTTATTTTTAAAGAAAGGTGATATCTCTCCAAAAATAAAATCAAATTAAGTCTACTTGCCTTGATTCAGGCCCCTGAGTCTTTTTTTTTTTTTTTGTCAAAAATTAAAAAAAAATTACTTGCATGTTACCTTTTACATGTTTTATTAATAAACTTTGTAAGAAGTGTGAGATTGTGGGGTGATTTGGAAACCCCTGTAACGTGAAGCAGCTGTTAATGTCTTGGTTTTTCTGTTTTTTTATGACCAACAGTCCAAGACTCAAATAAACTCAGTTTATGGCCAAATGTGTTAAACTTTTGAAAACTGGGTGGATTTTGTTAGTATATTTGTCACAGGAATATTCCGGCTTAGATTTTCTCTTTTTGAGAGCCAGTTTTGCAAAGAGATTCAGAAAGCAGTTTTATGAAATTGAACTTGTTTAATCCATGTTCATGTTGTCATGAGTGAGAAACACAACGCTCGTCTTTCCTTTTCCAGTCCTGCAGCTGCTGAAGACGCTCCGGGGCAGGACGGTGGATGGACACAGGTTGGGTGTGTGCGAGTCCACGTCCCGTCCAATCAGGACATTGGCTATAAACTAAAGATGACATGCAAACCCAGAGACGGAAGTCGTAGCGGTCAAACCATAGAGTTGGTTTCTGTTGACGCTGTAGAGGCGGGACCAGGCGTGTGCACGTTTGACAATCGCCATGCCTACACGGTGAAGGAGGCAGAGTGGCCGGTAGTGAGGGTGGTGTCTTATAACATCCTCGCAGACGTCTATGCCCAGACTGAGCTGTCCAAGACTGTGCTGTATCCCTACTGTGCCCCGTATGCCCTGCAGCTGGACTACAGGCAGAACCTGATCAAGAAGGAGCTGGCTGGATACAACGCTGACATCATCTGTCTGCAGGAGGTCGACAAAGGTGATCGTTGCTGATAAGACCCATTCGCTGACAGGAAAACTATGAACGATCCAAGTACCAGAGGATTAAATACCGACCCTGGTAGCACTCGCTTAAAACTCCACCTGGAGTTCTGGGAAATATCACAAACCTGATAATATCTGGGCTAAAAGAAAACTGCAGTTAATATGAAGAATACAACAAGGCCATAATCAATGACTTGCTTTACAGATCAAAGTAAAATGTTGAGTCATCACATCTGAGACAAAGCTTATGAAGCCACTTTGCTTTAGTGAACCTCATTTATGTAAGGAAAAGTGGCTTCATCGTATTTTAACACTCAATCATTTTTCCCTTTGATTTGGATTCAATTTGAGCAAGAACGCTGAGAGACAACACTGCTGCAGCGTTAAAGCACTTTTATCTGCTGACAGGCTCAGATTGTTTTAAGTATTTGAAAAGTTGCCCCACCAGCTGGTGCATGTAAATGTTTACTGTCTTGCGTTTCCTCTCTGATTGGCTGATGCTCTCTGGACTCTTCAGGGGTCTTTGTGGATAGTCTGACTCCGGCGCTGGATGCCTTCGGTCTGTGTGGCGTTTTCAGGATCAAAGAGAAGCAGCACGAAGGACTCGCTACTTTCTACCGCAGGTCAGCCACAGTTTCATTATGCGAGGTTGTTATTGATGTTATTTTGGTGTACGCAGATGCAGCTGCAATGTTTGAGTTGGTTAATGGAGATTGTGATGTAGGATATTAACATCACAACCGTTTGAGACGAATGAGACTCGGACATATCTGAGAGCTCCAACATCTGGTAGAAAACATCTGGCCCGTCTCCATTTCATTCAGGTTTCCAGCTTTCCTGGTCGAGGTCAATCATATCAATTTATCTAATATGGGACAGCTTTGCCAGAGGAGTGCAGTTGTGGCACATTAATAGTTGACAACCGAGGCTGCTGCCACTGCTGTGGTTTCGACTTCGAACTAATAAAAGAGCAAAGGGATGTATTCATGTGACATAGAAGTGTGTCCATTAAATATTTCACTGTCTGTTCAATCATATTTTTTCAGTAAGGCGCTGCTGCCAAGGATTATTACTGATTCGTGATACGATTTTTTTTTTTCAATGTGCTTTTTGCGCGAGTGTGAATTTGTCAGGCGTTTTAGTTGATTTGTGTGATTATACATGCTGATTCTGTGGCTGTGACGGGACGATCTGATGTCAGATCGAGACACTGATGGACACCTCGTCCTGTTGCAGTTCAAAGTTTCGGCTGCTGAGCAGTCATGACATCATGCTGAGCGAGGCGCTGACGTCGGACCCCATTCACTCAGGGCTGCTGGAGAAGCTTTCTGCCAACACCACCCTGAAGGATAAGATGCTGCAGAGGTCAACGTCGCTGCAGGTACGGCTGCTCACCTGCTTTCCAGATATTTCTAGTTTGCAAATAATATATTAAACATCTACACTCTTGTGGTTTGCACTTGCAAAGAAAGAAAAAAATCACAAACACTTCAATCCCACCAGAATTAAAAATAAACACGTTATTCAATATTGAAGGAGTTGGCTCAGTTATAGTGAAATGTGTGAGTTTCTCTGCAGGTGTCTGTGCTTGAGGACCTCGTCCAACCAGACAGGAAGGTCGTCGTAGCCAACACTCACCTGTACTGGCATCCAAAAGGTAAAAGTACTCTTCTGCTCGTTTAAACTCATCTGTCATTTTAATCAGACAGTGGAGATGGACAAACGTCTAAAACCTGAATTCATTTTGAAGGAGGCAACGTTCGATTGGTCCAGATGGGCGTGGCTCTGAAGCACTTGAGTCATGTGATCGGGGAAGTTGCACCGCGTGCCCCGCTGGTGTTTTGTGGTGACTTCAACTCCACACCAAACTCTGGTAACTTCACTAGTGGCTTATAGCTTCAGCTGAAGGTCGCTGAGTTTAGTTGTGAACTCCATGTTTGCAGCAGGTTTGCAGGAGAACGTTCGCTTTAATCCAGTTTCTGTTTTCATTCATGGCTGTTGTGAACTTTGTGCACCTGTTCTTCTTCTCGCAGGTGTGTTCCAGCTGCTCAGTGAAGGTGTGATTCCTCCGCAGCATGCTGACTGGAGCAGCTCGGGCCCGGAGGAGTCCTGCAACATGGAGCTGATCTCCGCCATCCCTCCTCTGCAGAGCGCCTGTGGTCAGCCAGCTTACACCAACTACGTTGGAGGATTTCATGGCTGCCTGGACTACATCTTCTTACAGCCAGAGAGCATGCAGGTACTGATGGCTGGGCCGGCGGTACTGACACCACTACTTCTGCAGTTTTACTGTATTAGCAGAATATCTGTTGACCTGGATTGAACAGTCTGTCTAAAGTGCATAATGGATAATCGCATGTTGTCTGAAAGCTGAAGTCCAGCTCCACCGATCCTATTTGAGGATAACGGGACTTAAATGTTGAAAGAGGAAAAACATTTCCCATACATTTCATAAACAGAAATATAAAGCATTATCATAATTTACGTACATCTTGGCCCTCGCCTGTAAACGTTTTTTGCAGTTATTGTGTGTATTTAACATTTGTATAGACAGTGATGGGGTGTACAACACTACTGCGGCTATTTCAGATTGATGTCTCCGCCCAGTTTAAACTCTGTCAATCAAAGTATCTTTATGGCTAAAATGGCTAAAAGCCATTTTAAGTCTTTTAAAATAAATTACAGGTTTAAATTTTGCAGGATTTAATGAAGCGTACAGATGTCTAGGATAAGCTCCCGTTCCTCGTGACCCTGGACCAGATGAAGCGGCTGTAGAAAGTAGATGTATGCATCAGGAAATGAAGACTATGACTGATGTGATGATGTCAGTTTGAATGAAAAGAACACTTAACCTCAATAAAGAAATTCAATATGATATATCACAAAGGAAAACTCCATATCTACTCAACAAAATCCTGACATTGTGTTCTCCAACAATAAGTTTAAGATTATTTAAAAAAAAAAAAAAAAGTTATATTTTTCCACAGCAAGATGCTTCACAGGTGGACGGAAGCTTTGTCAGGAGCATTAACTTGTACAGACCTTGATGATACACTGATGATGAACATTAATTTGAATCAGGTGTGTTGAAGCAGGGTAACATCTAAAACATGCAGGACAGTTGGCCCCAAGAACCCGGGTTGGGGAACATTGCATTAAACAATCTGAGGGCCATCATATCTCGATTTACCAGCAAGACTGAAGGTAAAATAATGGTGTGTGTGCGCGCAGGTGGAGCAGGTGATTCCTTTGCCCAGCCACCAGGAGGTCACCACCTACGAGGCCCTGCCCAGCGTGGCTCACCCCTCCGACCACATCGCCCTGGTTTGCGACCTGCGCTGGAACCCCTGACCTCCAATCTCAATTGAAGTGCCATCAGTTGGTCCGGCATAAAAATGTATTGTTGCCTTTTAAGTCTTAACTTTGAAACATGTTCCTGTAGGTTCACTGGAGAAGAGACGTGGGCGAGCGGAGACGAGCTCCCGCACCAAAGAACGTTTGTAAACTACAGAGTCATGAAAATGTTGAGATGAAGTTAATTTGTGCAGTCATGACATTTCATCACTGATATTCAGTATCGGGAGGAAAAACATGATTTATTTGCTTATTTTAGATGTAATTTATAATTTAATTCGGGAAAAAAAAACAACCATTAGAAGAAATTTTAACTCCCGTTGGTTCTTCCTGCGAAACAAAAATGTATTGGCTTCACTTCCAAGTGAGATGGGTGATTAAATTTAACTTTTAACCGAAATATTTATTCTCATCATTATCATCAGATGTGCTGCTCAGTGGTTCTTTCTTCTTTTTTTTAAATAAACTTCCAGTCAAAAGCAGCCATTTACACTATTTTGGAATTTAAAACTAGTAAGAGGGTGAATGAAATTTAAAAATTAAACTGGTGACAGCAGGTGATTGTAATGACACAAAAGCAGTTTCCATTAAAGTGAGATTTGCGGAGCAACAATGGACGAGGATCTCCACTGTCACTAATGTTTTTGAAAATAAATTGTTTAAAAGAATATTTAGAACCGGGTTGCATATTTATACAGCTACACTTTTTAAAATCATTACGATTTCTAGAGATCAGGAGGAGTTTCAGAGTAAAAAGGGCAGGTTCGTGAGCCTAAGCTGAACACCTGTGATCTTCTATCTTCCAGGTGGCGCTGGATCAATAAACATTTATCAATAGTCTATAAACACTTGGCCGAGGGATTACTTTACCACGACAATACCACGACAAACATACGGAAAACTGAGTCATACAAAGCTGTCATCATGGAAGAGAAAAAAAAGTAGATGGACTGCTTGCTATGGAAATTAGGGACTTATAACACACCTTCGGGCGCCACGCTGTTTTTCTTTGATTGGCCAGGAGCGAAGTTGAGGCGGGGCCTCAGCATGTAGGACGTACCGTGAAGTGTGACATTAGGGGCGTACGGAAACGAAAGTCTTTATAGCGAAACAAATGTGACCACACTAACGTATTATTGAACACTATAAAAGAATTAAATACCAATTTAGTTTAGTTTTGATTGCTGAAGAACATGTCCTGCTTTCAGTAAGAGATTCTCGTCTACGTGAACCCCCCCCCCCAATCACTGCAGTTAAAGCAGACCAACAAGACAGTCACATTTACCACCGCTAACCGGAACCCTTGTAACTGAAACTTTAACGTAAATGCTCAAAAGTGATACATTTATGAAAGAAAATAAAACTTTCCGATACTATTTAAAATCGTTTGAAAATAGATTTAAAATAGTTTAAAGCCTGATGAAGAAAACAGCTCTACCAACAGGTGAATAGATCTAACTAAATTCTTGTTCTTTAAATGTCTTATTTTGAAAAACCTAAACCGGATAGCACCTATCTGAACCCCCCGCCTTTACGCAGGACGTGTGAACCGGAAGCCAAACAAGTAATTCGGGTTTGAACCAACAATCCTACGTGTCATTCTTCGAGTTTCACGGATTCAGAGAGCTGCCGAGGATAATCACTGAACAAATCCCCGTAAGTTATCATCGTCTTCAACCATTCGCCCACACAAACTGAAGATTTTGTCCACACAATCCTAGATGTTTGGTTTGCGGCTGGTTTTAAAGTGATCTTTCGTGGCTAATGTTCCTGAGCTAAAATCAGTGTTTAATCTTTAAATACCAACACGAGAACTTTCCTCTCTCCAGTTCTACTTATTGTTCCGATTTCAGTCAGAATACAAACGCCGCAATTAATGTAATGCTCTGTTTGCCATGATCACAGACATCTGCGATGTTGTGTTTTCGTGCTGCTGAAAGTTCAGTTGCGGCACATCTGTCGGCGTTACTTGTATTATCGGCATTATTATTATTATTATTAGGAATACTGTGGTTTCTGAGTTTTACACAAGCACGTGCCTGTACGATTGAACTAAAAGGTGTATGGTCAGATTTTCCTGAATGAATGAAAAGTTGGATGGGTCACGTGATCTGAGGAGACGCTGCGACTAAAGTGTTTACGGTTCCTGAGTTGGGTCATGAGGCTTTGTTCAAGAAAGAAAATACAGCTGCTTTAGTCTAAAAGGAGGAGAAGCAATTTAAGAGACCTGGCAGGAGGTTCAACAAATCTCAGCGCAGCTACATTTATACTTTAAACAGCCGTAGTGGTGCTGATCAACCAATGATGACTCCGAGGAGGAGAAACTGATGCAACTGATGGATGAGTGTAGTGTGGCTTCCTCTCTATTGCTAAAACATATTCCGTAAATAAGAGGTTGATTTTCCTTTTATATTGCAAGTTAAAATGTATTCGTTTTTAGTCTGGTAAACATCATCACGAGTTTGCCAATCTTGATATTACCTGTCCACCTGTCAAAGACCTGAACACAAGACAAGCTTTCCCTGATTTAACACTGTTCCCAACACGTGGCATGAAAAATATTTGTTTGATTAAGTCTACTAGTTTAAAATGAAACGTTTTATTGATGTTTTGCAGTTGGATGGAAGATGTGGGATGATATTTGCTCATTTTGTAAAAGAGATGCAAAGTACAAGTGAACACAGTGAAGTTATGTGAAAATGAAGCTGTTTGAAGGAATTTATATCAAATTTGGGTAAAATCCTCAGCTGTGTATCTACATATTCTCCATATTCAGTAGTTTAAGTCAATATTTAAGAGTTTGCATCCCACTGCTATCTTGTATGATCAAAAATAAATATGTTTATCATATATGATATACTTAAGAAATGTTCCTGTTTTTGATTTTGATACTATTTATAACACATTAAAAGGCATTACATTCAGTATATCATCTCTGACTACTGAGTTGAGCAAAATCAATGTTTTGCTCTTTCTGGGTAGACTTTTATCTTTCAGGTTTTAATTGATATCTGGTTAATCTACTTAATTTGATGATCCAGAGCAGTTTTTCTTAGTGATTCTGTTGTACTTCTCACCACTGATGGCAGGAAGATGAAAGCTTTGATTCTGGTGGGGGGGTACGGGACCCGGTTGCGACCGCTCACCCTGAGCGTCCCCAAACCGCTGGTGGAGTTCTGCAACAAGCCCATCCTGCTGCACCAGGTGGAGGCGCTGGTTAAGGTGTGGAGGTGACCTACAGGGGGGATTTTATTTATTTTTTCCTGCTGACTTATTAATTTTGCAATTTACTGATTGCTCAGCTGGTGTGTGTTTGCAGGCCGGTGTAAACCATGTGGTTCTGGCAGTGAGCTACATGTCAGAGCTGCTGGAGAGAGAGATGAAAGTCCAGGAGCAGAGAGTACGTAACTCATCACTCTTATCAAAGTATCCACGTAAAAGTAAGGGCGTAAAGATGTACAGACAGAACCTTTGTCACTTCCGCTTGCAGAAGAATAGTTATTGCAAACTTAATTTCTGATGCAACAATTGTTTTGAAAATCCAATCAACCATCAAATGTTATCAGTAGTTAATATTGATCTGTATGCTTTAAAAATGGTTCTGTGCCGAAGTCGTGACAGGATTTTTATTAGGACTAACGAGTGTGAAATGAATGTTAAATTCATTGATATGATGGATTGATTCCATTTCCTCACAGTTCTTCCTGAAAGAGCTGATGATGTTTTCCCGAGTCTCTTAGAAATGATTCTTGTGCTCACTGTGGCACATCACGACTGTCTCGCTCCCGTTCTCTCCTCAGCTGGGGATCCATATCTCTCTGTCTCATGAGAAGGAACCTCTGGGAACCGGTGAGTGTCTCCTCACTTCAGACAAAACTGAACAGACAGGAAACAACCTAAACCTCTGGTGCAAAGTACGTTTTAAATGTGTCTAGTGACTCAAGGTCATTGTTGGTACATTCTCGTCGTCTGCAGTTTGGTTGGGACGGTTGGTATTTAATCTTGTTGTGACTCTTGCACTGAATCGGCCCGAGTTAAAGAAAATGCAACACTGGATAGTTGCGCTCTGACCTGGGTCTGTGATGTCGCAGCAGCAGCTCACTGAATGAGAAACTTTTAAACCCAGACGGCATCAAACAACCTGGCGTGGTTGAGTTTTCAGATGCATGTGTCACTGCAGACATTAAAGTATGTCACCTCAAGCAGAGACAAGTGGATTTCTAAAATATCCCATTTATCAATACTGTGCCAATTGTTTGCATATTTTGGATCTAATTACAGTTGTTTTACAATGTTCATCAAGAAAACTCACAGGCACCTCTTGGATGCATAACTACCAATATTATATTGCACATTTAAGTACACTGTCACATATAAGTTTGTAGGACGAGAGGTCGAGTTCACTCTGACCACGTTCATGTTTGCTCCACAACCGACCGGAGGTCACTGAGTTAAGCAAACAGGCCTGAAAAAACGACCGTACTCGGGGTTTTCTTCCACAGAGGAAACGGGAGCTCAGGCCCCGACAGAAACTAACCCAGGGATGTCCATTCACGTTTTACGACTGTGCATAGTGAGTCTGAGAGCGTAGGCTCCACCCACACCTGGCTGCTTGTTTTGATATAATTGGTAAGACATGAACCAACACACGTGCACGTCTCTGTCTGTGCACAGCGGGGCCCCTGGCGTTGGCTCGAGAGCTGCTGAATGTCGATAAAGAGCCGTTTTTCGTCCTCAACTCGGACGTCATCTGTGATTTTCCCTTCAAAGATCTGCTGCAGTTCCACCGCAACCACGGCAGGGAGGGAACCATCGTGGTGAGACGGCCTTTATTTTCATTATTGCAGACTGGTAGAGGTATTTAAACGTCCACGGGATAGAAGATGATTATTGTGACTTAAATAATGATTTGATTGGTGTTTTTGTCTTGGGTCTGTTTTTTAAAGTGGTTTTAATATTCTTAACAGCGGGTTTATGCCATCAAAGTCCTGAATAAACATTTACTCAGGATATCCTGGTGTGTGACCTTTTATGTTATTAGATCAATATAAAGGCGTTGGAGAGGTTAAAAGTAACCTCCACATTAGGTTTTTTTTTTAATAACCAATGGAATTTATTTAATTTGTTTTCTTTTTGTGTTCTCAGCAGCAAGGGTTTGTTAGGAATTGAGAACTAAATCGATTATGAAGTCTTACTAATAAGTGGTATTACTGCCCTCTAGTGGATCAAATGTTTACTGCTGATCAGTGCATCAAAGTATCAAAGCTCAAGTGATGAAATTTCAGTTTTGTTACAAAAATCCAACACTGAAGAACTAATCTGGTTAAAAGCACCTAACCCTTAAATCAACTATTTTTGTGTTTGTGTGTGAAGGTAACGCGGGTGGAGGAGCCTTCTAAGTATGGCGTGGTGGTGTTTGAGTCAGACACTGGCAGGATCAATCGCTTTGTGGAGAAACCGCAGGTGTTTGTCTCCAACAAGATCAACGCCGGGATGTACATCTTCAATCCCAGCATGCTCAGCAGGATCCAGGTGATTGGGCCGTCTCGCTTCTCGTTTTCTTTTATCATTGTTGCATTCCAACGTAGAAGATGCATTCAAATTTCATTGTACATCTGCCGACAAGACAATAAACGCCTTTGATTTGATCGTTTCATTTCTTTTGCAGTTAAGACCAACATCCATTGAGAAAGAAATATTTCCTGTCATGGCAGAGGAGGGTCATCTGTACGCCATGGAGCTACAGGGTAACTATTGCCCCCAGTGTAGAACTACAGGAGAGCATGTCGACGTTCTCTGTGGGGCTTCAGACGCAGAGATGAAGCTCGGGTTGGAAGAACTGACTTTTCTGGGTTCATTTTAAGCTCCTGCGCAGTTTTCAGTGTGTAAATGTGTTTAAAAGCCAGTATTATCACTTGAAGTGTTTTCAGGAGTGAACCTACTAGAATTCTTATTTTGAGCTCATTTGAGACTGAACACTTGAGCCTGTTTAAGATGTAATATGTTCTGCTTTACTTTTGTTGAGAAGAATGTAACAGAATTTGGAAGTACGGTTTAGTAGGATTTATTCACAGATGAAGTGGTTGATTAGTGTGATTGAAGATGAGTGGCAGCAGCATCATTCTAACAGAACATGTTGTTGGAAGTTGACCCGTGTGCTCGCTTTGGTCTCCGCAGTTCACAGCCCCACCAGACGTAAGTGTTTGGATCTTTTCTCTCGTTCAGACTCATGCAGTAGTTTTATTAGGAGAAGCACCAACGAGGGCTGAAAACGAAGATGTCTGCAGCAACGCTGTATATCAGTTGGTTCTCGTGTCCAACGCTAAAGGTTTTTTATGTTTTCAAGTAGAGATCTGAGCCAAACGGGAATCTGTTGGTGCTTCTCTAGATCCTCGTCCCTCTGTGGGAGCTCTCAGCTTCATCTAAAACAGAGAAACCACGTAGCCGAACAGTCAAACCACCCTTCTGCCCCTTAGACACACCAATGTTTTCAATTTTTATTGCTTATAAAATCAGTGTTCTTACCACCCTGAAGTCTTAGATTAACCGTGTTAGTAAATGTACAGATGTTTTGTTTCTGTTGATCACCGCAGGGCAGTTGTGAGCAGAAAGACGCATCCTGCCTGCACGCTCTAATACCTATTTTTCTTGAAATGAAAAATAAACATTAGAGATGTCAATAATTAGATGACACAGAAGTCTCTGTTTAGTGCAATCAATTAGTTGCCATGGCAACTATCTATACTTTGACTATTTTGCTGTTTCTTTTCTGTCTGCAGGTTTCTGGATGGACATCGGTCAGCCTAAAGACTTCCTGACAGGGATGTGCATGTACCTCCAGTCGCTGAGACAGCACGCTCCTGAGAAGCTGCGGACGGGGCCTGGTTTCCTTGGCAACGTCCTCGTGGTGAGTGCGGTTTGCCAACGATACCTGTTGAATAAATATGTACGCGTTGATGATCTCGTGTCCTCATTCTCCCTCCCCAGGACCCGACGGCACAAATCGGCGAGAACTGCACCATCGGTCCTAATGTCACCATCGGCGCCGGAGTGGTCGTGGAGGACGGCGTGAGGATAAAACGGTGTACGGTGCTGAAAGGGTCGAGGATCCGATCGCACTCCTGGTTGGAGAGCTGCATCGTGGGGTGGAGCTCCTCTGTGGGCCAGTGGGTGCGTAGTCTTTAAATATACTTTATTATTAATGAATACACTACACTAACTGTGACCTTAAACGGCGTGTAGCATTCCACATGATGATGCTTTGGCATCAGAAGCTTCCGGTAAACTGAGTCTTTTCTGAGGATGTATTTTGAAAGTGAACCTTCGAACTTGAGAGCCTGGTGTTTCCCATGACATCATGGGAAAGTCAGGTTGAATGAACCAAGACATCAGGAGAGGAATGGTGGACCTTCACAAGTCTGGTTCATCCTTGGGTACAGTTCCAGGTGGCTGAAGGTCTCGCGTTCATCTGTTCAAGCGATAACGTGGACGTATAAACGCCAAGAGAGCTCTCACCCTTGTGAGAGGATGGCGGCTTCTGTTTGTCAGAGATGACGGCCGTTGGTGTGAAACGGATCCCCAGAATAACGCAGAAGGAGCTTGTAAGGAGCCGCCTGAAACCAGGCCACACAGCGGGAGAAGGTCACTACTCCAAAACCACCAGTAACAAAATGCAGATTACAGTTTGCAGCTGCACACGGAGACAAAAGAGTCCTGCAGTCCGATGGGACTGAAGCTGAGCTGCTTTGTCATAATGTTGGGAGGAAAATAGGCCGAAGCTTGCAGGCTTCAGGACACCGTCCCAACTGGGAAGTTGCTTATCGAGGGCGGTGATATTTTTACCTGAATTCTGGACAGTTAGGAGCTAAAGAACGGACATGCTCGCCTTGATTTGAAGCTCAGAAAACCTGGACTTCAATGTGAAAGTCTTCTGTTTGGATCACAGGAAGCACCAATGAATTTGAGACGGAAACAAACGTGGTTGTTTTCACTTGTTCTGTTTCATGTGAAACTGTTTTCAGGGTGATGATGGCTCTCGTCTGGTTTCTCCGTGTTGCCAGGTGCGGATGGAGAATGTGACGGTGTTGGGGGAGGATGTGATTGTGAACGATGAACTTTACCTGAACGGTGCCAACGTCCTACCTCATAAATCCATCAACGAGTCTGTTCCCGAGCCGCGAATCATCATGTAGCGTTGGGGAGGAGGAGAAAATCCCAGCAAGTTTTATACGAACTGACCGAAAAAAAGTGTGCCAGGAAAAAACAAAACAAAAAAGAGCGGGGATCAGATGCTTGGAGGAAGAACAACAAACAGCTTTATTTTTTTCTTTCTTTTCTGTTTTAGCCCTGCTTGGCTGCATCTCCCATTAGTCAAATTACGGCACAGGTTAAAAACTGTTAAAGGTTCATGTCCTGAACGCGGTGGATGGTAAAGGCGAGGGAGCGATCTGGTTGGTGGAGGGATTAATGATGCTTCAGGGTTGGGGGGTGAGAGGGTGATACGAGCACTACCTGTAAGATTCATCGTGTGTTTACACTCTGGACAGCTGCAGTGAAACGACTCGAACTTCAGCCGGATGAGATCACGCTGGGTGGCGTGGAGATCCCAGTCTGAATACTGAACGCCTCACGCCGTTGGTCGTATAGTTGAAGCTGCAGCAGGACAAATTTACACTTCTTTATGAAAATGTGAACCTTTTAAACAAACAGGATACATACTTGTAATGAATGTAAATCAGCACAGTGTTGCATTTCTCACCATAGCTTATAATTAAATCCATTTTTATAAACGCATCCTGATTAGTTTATCTTCAATGAAAGTAAATGTTGGTTTACAGCACTGATTAAGGGTTCTTGGTAACACGCTTCAGTTTCTGGTTTGCAGGCAGGCGTTTCAGTCTGGTTACATCTGATCTGGTTTGTTTTAGTCCTTAAAAAAGCACTGATGCCTTGTAAAGATGCTGCTTTTGAGTTCAGCTTGCTGCAGTCACGTAGAAATGCACGCCAGGACCTTCTGCTGTCACCAGCAGGTCGGCTCACGAGCGCATCGGTACTGAAGTCAAAGTCCTTATTACTTCGATCGGAACCGGTTATTTGGGTGTTTTTTTGTTTTGCGGTTATTTCAGACTTCAGTTTTGTCTTTTGCCAGTCTGAGCTCGACTTGTTTCGGCTGCACAGCAGTTACTACAGCTAGGAGATTTAAATATTCAGATTATTGAAAAATGTTGTATGCATGTTATGTCATAGAAGCTACGGTTGGTTTGGCACAATTTATTTATTTATTTTTTTCCAAAAATAGGCACGAAACGGGAGTCGAAGCAAAACTGTAAAAACCCGTGAGAGGTTTTTGCAAACTAAAGTTATTCAATAAATATACACAAAATTTGTATGTTACGGGGATTTATTTTAACTTTTTTTTGTGTTTGTCCCTATTTTTATTTAAGTATATTTTTATCTTTCCGGGCTCGTTTCTGGCAGCTGCAGCCTTGAGTTTGCAGACAGTCGCTCTTCATACTCGCTGAGTCGTCGATGCTCTTCAGAGGTCGACTCGTAGCTCACAAAAACATCAGCTGTGTCTTTTTTAGACACCGTTTGTGTTTGTGTGTTTAGATGTGGTTCCCGTCTCTGGAAAAAAAATCTAATGAAATTGTGCCAAAAATGCAGTAGTGCAAAGAAGTCTGTTGTCTGGTCGAGTTATTTAAGAAACCTGCGCTTTGTAAAGTGTCCATATTCCTCTATGCCTCTAACATTTCTGTCATTTGGGTTTATTTTCCTTTACGTTAAGAAGCTGCCACAATATGACTGTTGAGCACTTATTTTGCTATAATTCATCTCAGCCAGGAAAAACCCGGGATCTCAGCTCATATTTGCTTTATTGCCAACATCATTGTTGGTGCGGGTGAAACCCAACCGTCTCTGATGACAGAACTTCTACCTGCTTCAGAAGTAATAAAAACATTTCTCAGCCAACATGAAGCGTGTGGAAACGTCAGGAAAACAGAAATCTGGATCAGAGTCTTGTGGTGAGATGTTTGTCTGTAGTGGGTTTAGTTTGTGGCACAGAAGCGAGCAAAGCCTGACTGGAACTTAACTTAAATCCATTTTTTTTCTTTTTTGTGCCTCATCGTTGTAAAGTGATAAAGACTTTTATATGAAGCCCGTTCCCATGCTGCTTAACCGAGTCAAAGGCGATGAGAATCGACCCTTCCCTTCGTCCTGAACTGAAAACTGGATCTCTTATTGATGGTGTGAAGATGAAATGAGTCCGCTGGTGTTTAAATGCAGTTTCACGCCAGTCCCGATCATCCCACCGTCTACCCTAACTGACTGTTTAATATCAGCGGTTTAGACTTATGTGACGTCTGACAATGTTGAATAAAGTCTGTTTAGTCAGTTTTCTGAAGCGTATTGATGGTTTTTTTGTTTCCTCATCCCGTTGGCGTGCAGCGCAGCAGTCAGCTGTCTGGACGACCGTCTCTGCACATACAGGCAGCAGATCAACAGTCAGACGCTGGATGAATAATAATCAGACCTACGAACATGGAAACTTTGTTTGAATGAAGGAAAGTTGATTCTTGTAATGTAATGAAGTCTTTTTAAAAACATCTGCAAACAACCACTAAGTGTGTTTTTTTATTTTTCTTCTATTTTTATAATGTTTACGACGAGGAGATGCGCTTTTGCGGCGATGGTGAGTCTGGGTTGTCGTCAGGACCTTGTTAGGTTTTGCTTGAACATTAAAAATGAAAATGCATTAGAAAACGAGTTTTTAATTTTCCTACTCTTCTGCTCCCCTCTGCAGGTGAAAGTGCACTTTTTGAATTAAGTCCTACAGCTTTGAGCTACTATGCAACTAGACTGCGTTTTGGCCACTATTCAGACTCAGTAACCCTCAGAGGTTATTATGGTATGAGAAACTGCACAGCACCAGCAGCCCTACACTAGAAAATGATGCTTTACTAGTTATTTTATTCCAAAACACTTGGATTTCTTAAGTCGCGCGTTGACGATGGATGGGAATGTTGGAAAATTCTGCTGAGCCGGGATGTTGCACCAGGCTCCTGCGAGCCTGAGCAATTCCCTAAACGACTATTTTAAAGTCGGGCAGCGCCAGTCAAAGTGACAGGACTGTGATTTCTATTTTATTTTGACTTGAGAGACTTCAGACGAGCTTTAATGTGATCTAAACCAAAAGAAAACAGACTATTTTCATCAACAATCCCAATTAAAACATCCAGTTACCTGTGTTTGAAAGAGGATTTGATAAATAATCACACGATTATTTTAGCTGATTTGTGAATATCAGCTGTTTTCAGTCTGTGTTGGGAAGCACCAACAGCTCTCTTTGGATTGTTAAATTTACAGGATTGTTTGCTGCAGGTTCGAGGTTCACATGATATTTATCTGTGCATACTTTTAATTATTGACAAACTAAAGAGGATGCAATTCTGAGTATTGTCTTTAGATCTGGAGAACGCGTCTGACATGTTCTGATATCAGTTGTATTTCCTCTGGTGAAATGTTCAAATCATGGTGTTTGTGTGCCGTCTTTGTCTGGCTTAAAAAAATAAAAGCGTCTCAGAAATGAAATGGCCAAGTGGAAACCAACACCCCAAGTTTTAATTTGACCAGTATTTGACATGATCATTCAGTTATCGAACGACATTGACTGCTTCAAATCAAACTTTAAAAGTCTGTAATCAAACATATATACAGATAAGTATAAAAACAACACAAGAGTTCAACCGTATTTTCAAAATAAAATGTAAATCTCTTTGCAGAGGTTTGAGTGCAGCAAATAATAAATATCAGATTATTTTTCATTTTATTGGTATCAAAATGGTTGTGGTCGACCTTCTGCCCCCAACATGACGAGTTAAAAACAGAAAACATTCAAGAACAGAGGAATAGTGTTTACACTTCGTTTGTGTAGGTGTGAGGTCGCGTCGAGCCTCTGGTGCTGAGGCTGCAGGTTCGAGTCCCGGCATCGCCGGTTTAACTCTCCACAATCAGACTGAAGACATCAGAGCCCAACGACGAACATGCTCCAACGTGTTCCGACTTTGAATTTGACTCCCTGGATTTGATTTTTTGCTACAATCAAAATTGTATTAATAAAAAAAAAAAAAAAAAAAAAAAAAGACTGTTTGAAGTTGCATCTTTCAACCCACTCGTGTCCCTTTAAAGTCTGAGTTCAACACTTAAGGCAGAAAAGATTTACAGATGAATTTCTCCAACACAGTTTACAGAAATTCTGTTTTTCAAATGTATAACAAAAGCAGTGTTTTAAACATTTATGTCCCAGGATTCTCTGGCGGCGCAGAGGACCGGTCTTTCATCTTCAGTACATGGTAGCGTTTCCACTTTGAGGGATGTTTTCATTATTTTTTCCTTCGAGCAGGTCGTGAGAATACTGAGACTGAACTTTATTTAGCCTCGCCATGTTGCAAGTCAGCAACACCTAAACTAGTGATTAGTTTTATTTAGAGGAGACGAGTGCACATGATTACGTCCTGCCTGCAAGGCGTTTTTGGCCTTTAAACTAAGAAAATAGTCTAATAATGTTATTTATGGCTCCAACATCTGAATTTCTTTGTCAAATCAGTACCATTCATGATGCATGCATAGGAAATTATTGTTTCACTAATTACATTAGTAGAGATTTGACAATTACCTCATGAAATGTGGAAAACATGCAGGGAAAAACAAAAACGGGTAAATTACACATTTCACGACTTCTGAGGGGTGAATAAAGATCACTGCAGGGCAGCTTGAGCTTGGTCCATAATAATAATCTGATCCTTTTGTCCACAGAACTGAGTATTTAAGTTTAAACTTCAACTCTTGCCAGCTCTCATTTGTTAATGTGAGGGATCCGTTAGTCTTCTGTTGTCTGAAGTTTCCTCCACAGGTGTGTGAAAACCATCTTTGTCCAGCCAAAGTGTTTGGCACATTTTCAAAAGTCTCCACCTACACCAACATGTGAAGATAAAAACCACACGAGCATTCAGGTACCACGTCTCTGTGCTCTTAACATGCACGTCTGCGCCATCATTTCTGAACGTTTAGGTTTATTTTATCTGCAATATCTCAATCTTTTTAGCCTTAAAAATATTCTTTCCAACAATTGCTTTTGCCATTTGCATTTAACAAGAGCCCAAAATAAAAAAAACAACTTAGTTTTATGAATTTATGAAATACTTGCGTATGAGTGGAAAACGTCTGAAAATAAGTTATGGCATTATTTTATTTACTCGGAGTAGTTTTAGATGATGAGATGAGATAAAACACTGATGAGCAGAAATTTGTTGATCCAAGAGCAAAAACAAAGTGCCAAAGCTTCAAGGTTGTTGTTTTAAGTTGTTCCTGCTGTTGTCACCACTAACATAACAGAAATATAATTAGATAAACAGAAAAACAAAATATATCTTGTGGGTTATCTGGGATTAGTAGTTATCAATATTTTTTTTTTGGTGTTTGAAGAGGAGCATGGCCTAAAAGTAAAAGTCTGTCCCAAAGGTCTGTTGGTGGTCTTCAAAATAAAAGCTCATGTCAAGTTTCAGGCAGAGATGTGCCCTAAAGTCAGAGCACTCCAGAAGAGGGGGAGCTCACGTTTACATCCCACACGCGTCTGTCGTGTTGCGAGTACCAGGTCTACCGATTTCATCTGAAGCTGTCATCACACACTTTCAACGTGTGTGCGTTTGATCTGTCTGAGGATCAGTGCATCTTTAAAAGTCTTTTTATCCTCCAGTCTTTGATAGTAAAAAAAAAAAAAAAAAAAAAAAAAAAAAAAGTTCAATAGTTTCCTCCTCCCTGCAGAGTCTGGACGGGTGTGTTTTATTTCAGAACAAGTGTAGCCTCTGACCCGTCTTTCCTCTTCAGGTACAGTCCGTAGGTGAGGTGGTGTTCCCTCCTCAGGAAGGCGTAGAAATAATCGGAAACCAGCAGGATCTGAGAGGAAACATCATTAATGAAAATTTAGAAACAGAAATCCATCAGGCCATTTCAGGATAAAGTCATATTCAATATCACTGGAAACTATTCAAGAAGTCTCTTGGACTTTTCCAATGAACCTTCTACGCATGGTTATTTTTCTTTGGTTTGTGTGTTGCATCATCTCTTATGCATTTACAGCTCATAGCTTCTGGTGAAGTTTTCTATTTGATGGACTGGTTCACTTTCAAATTTTCTAAACATGTTATTTATTCATGTTTTATCTCTAAATCATACAGCTTCTATTTTACGCCAGACATTTTGCAGGAACAGTAAGAGATTACAACCTGACAGAAACTATGTGTGCAGGACACCAGCTCCGTGAAAGTCACCGTGTGCGTAAGCGTTTTACCCCTGCGGTGACCTATGAAAGCATTTCATCAGACCGGCCAGAGCCGGATCGCCCTACCTGTGCCACGTTGAACAGCAGAGTTATGGCGTAGTAGAAGTTGGAGTTGGCGCTGCCGGCGTAAATCCAGAGGTGCCACAGGACTGGGAACAGAGCCGAGCAGGCCAGCAGGACACAGGACACCAGGAAGATGTTCCTCAGGACTGGACAAGGAGAAAAAGCAAGACATTTTCATCATATCAAACTGACACTTTATCATTATGTTCCAGTTGAAGCAATAATTAGAAAAACAAATGTCATAAGTATCGAACGACCCACAGATTCAGTTTCACTCCAACAGGCCACACTAAGATGCTTTATAGGTAAAGTACCAATAGTATCAGTATCAAAGAGAGTCGGAGAATCCTCTCCATGCGGCTCTGCGATTGACTGGCAGGTGAACCTCTGCCTTCACCTGTGCTGTGATCCAGACTCCAGCAGAGCCCCGAGACCCTGCGCTGGATTTAGCGGATATAAAAAACCACAAACGTATGGATGGAGAGTATGATCACTAGGAGGCGAATAGACGGGATCTACAAACATTCATTATTAATGACCAAACTCCGTCTGGAAGATGAGGACTCTCAGTACTCTAACCCGAACGAAGGAAAACCTCTTTCACCTTTCTGAGCGGCATCACATTAAAACGTGTCCCAAATGTTCTCCTCCCTCAAGCAGGAGACTCAGCTGAAACAAGTTTCAGCAATATCAACCAAATAAGTGTAATTTTCTTTTAAAGCTGATGAAGTGAAGTGCATCAGAGTGTCTGGAGACGCCGTTACGTTGCATGTTTGTTTCATACACTTACATCTGTGCAGGTGACTCCAGATGGGAAGGAAGGCCAGGTAGAGGGCGATGTCCCCGACAGTAGGGTAAGACTTAAAGATGGAGATCACAGCCAACTGCATGAAAATCAGGAACACGGGATGCTCCCTGCAGCACGTGCGCGCGCGCACACACACACACGCACACACACACGCACACACACACGCACACACACACACACACACACACACAGATGACTCAGACTTGGATTAAAGAGTAAACAGAACTGAGCTGTACCGTTTTAACTCTGACAGACGGACGGCGGCGAGGCCGACTTACTTCAGTTTGATAGACAGAGGGATGGTGTAAAAGAAAACGTTGATCTGGAAGACGCAGAGGAAGAAGAGGCGGAAGTGCTCAAACATCTCGGCAAAGAAATACCAGAAGAGGCCAATGTTTGGGGTCAGGTCCGGGACCGAGAGACTGAAGAGAGGCAGAGACTACAATTAAAAAAAACAACCCAAAACAAAACAACAACAAAAAAAAAAAAAAAAAAAAAAAAAAAAACGCTTTGCAGCGCCCTCTGGTGGAGAAGAGAAATAATTAAAATAGTTGCATTTACAGCACCCCCTTGATTTGCCCAAAACTCAAACATCGCCAAAAAAAACCTTATTAAATGCCTATTGAATTGAAAAAAAAAGAAAAAACTGTTAAATATCACAAAAACCTTTTTACGCTTTCACAAGGAGGTTTTTCAGTTAATTTGATAATCCAGTTTATCAATAAATTTCTCACGGAAACGCTTTTTGCTCGTCTCCTGCAGCGCAGGATGTGACGTAGCCGGTCAATCTACAGTCATTAAAATCTAGTTTCCAGCTGTTTTTGGCTTCATTAATATGATGTAGTGGGGCTGCTTAATGACGCTAATGATGCACATCTTCTTCAAAAGTCAGGATCTTTTTCATTGTTTTGAAGAATCACAAATCCAGCGTTTAGCTTTTTTTCTTTTTTACAAAAAAGTGTAATGGAAGCACGACTAATGTTTGTTGTTAGTGAACTAAATAGTAACTATAACAGACAAGGCAAAGACGTTGAAATTGTGGTAAACTTCAAGTCCAACAAACTCCTTCCTCTGCCGACGTTCCCGTGTTCCAGCAGATTCACTCACATCATTCCTGTCCTACTGAACCAGAGGTTCATAAAAGGCCCAGACAGCAAATGCAGAGCACATAACTGGCAGATGTTTCTCAGATTCATTCAAACTTGGCTTTTCCAAAAAATGTTTGACAGAAGAACGCACAGAGAAGACAAACCGACAGAAATGCACATGTTCTAGTGTCTCAGCTTTCTGTTTTCCACTGACATAAAGCCGTAAACGGAGGCCAGGTAGTCCCACGAGCCGAGCAGGAAGAAGGAAAGACAGATGAGGACAAACAGGCTGCCGAGGTACATGAAGAGATACTGCACCACGAACCACCAGAAGCTCGCCCGGCGCACGTTGACTGGAATGTACTGACGCTGGAACAACAGACAACATGGAGAAATCCATGAAAATGTACTCAAGGAGATGTGATATAAGGGAGAAAAGGCAGCTCATAATTTACAAGACAGCTCGGTTCAGTCCAAGTTACTAATCACATACCTGCATTAAATACAGCAGCGCTGGAGCGCACAGCGTGAGAGGGTAGATGGACTGATAGGTGGCCAAGCACAGAAAAATGGCACTCAGCAGGACGTTTCCTGACACAAACAGAGTCAGTCACCGTGGTTTCAGCGGCAGCGATCAACATTTTGGGGCGTAAAAATGAAACATAGTTAAAAACAAATCAAACGTAGACCTGCAGCCAACCTTTTATTGTTGAGAGGATGAATAGCGAGATGACGGCGTTGTTCAGGCCACAAGTTGACTTTGCAACACAGGATAAGATGGTGAACGGGTTCAGCAGGTAACTGTGAGAGAAGACGACAAATAACCAAGCTGCCTCTCTGGGCACCACTTGTCTGCGTCCCTCTTCACGCTCAGTGAACGTCCTTCGAAGGGCTGGTGGTACTTACAACATGGCTACTTTCAGGGGGGTGTAGAACATGTCTTTGGGGCTTCTGATGAGCTCCAGACAGTCCGGTGGGTAGCGGTCTGCTTCCAGGGCAAACTTCTGCTTCCTGAACTGAAAACCCACAAAGAGGCCAGTCAAGTCAAGGATAGAAAAAACAGGGCGCATGTTCATATATCACATAAAAATATATCTGCCACACACCGAAATAACAACATAATTAAAGAGAAAAGGGCAGTGAAGTAAACTTCGTAACCCGAACATTGTTTTTGTTTTTTTTTTTACCACTTGTTTGTTGTAGTCTTTGACTGCCATGTAGAGAGCGACGGCAGTGATGACGTCCGCCAGCTGCGGAGACAGAAACAGCAAGAAACCAAGCACAACAAACATAATCACTTCAATCCAGATGGAAAAAAAAAGAAAAATAAATGTTCATGAACAGAAACAAACGAAACTGGCTGATTTATCCCACTCACCATAAATGTGATCTCTGCATAATCCACCACAAAGTGGAAAAGATAGATGATGAGAGGCGTCTGATGAAGAGAAACAGACATTCAGGATCAAAGATAAAACACATGGAGAGAGAAAGAAGAAAAAGGTATATTTGGGTATCAACACATCTTTACAAAGCACAAAGAAGCAGAGGTAGATGTGATCACTCTGTGCTCATCCTTATGCACACTCAGGTGGAAAAAGCTTCTGATGACATTCACCTGAGTGTAATTTCTACTTCACAACCGTAACAAATCTGGGCTTTTGTGAGGAGAACGTGGTCAAAGTTACTTATCTGCATAACTGCAAGTGCTGTCTTAGTAATGGAGGCGTTTCTGAAACGGTTCACTTCACTTTTTACGTTTGCAAATGCTTCTAGAGCCACATATACAGCTGTTGCCAGGTTCAGAAGAAAAACACGGAACAGAAAAGTGTTTGTGGATCTCTCACCTCATGGAAAACATCTCCAGAGTACGGTGAAACCCCCAAGTCAAGCAGAGCCAAACCTTCAATGACTGAAAGCAAATAAGAAAAGCAGTTTCATTGTGGAGCTGTGGCCTAAAGGCTTTTTGTTAGATGCAGCAGCTTCAGGGCCACTAGTGCAACTCTGCATGACAGCTTCCTAATGAACAACTGATGAAGGTCTGTGGCGTTTCTGTGCAGTTCACGTGAACGCTCGTGTGTGTGAACGTGAACGCTCGTGTGTGTGAACGTGAACGCTCGTGCAACGCATTTCATCCCAGAACCTCGGCATGTTTCAATGATCAACGGTTTTTTTTTCTCTTATTAAATGCACGTATGGCATTCAACCCAGCTATATATTTTTGACTTTTATTTTTGTCAGAATTGCGCTTCAAATCCATAAAAGCTCCAGACAATCTTCCAGAGAAGATCGATGGTTCACTGCTGGTGGTTGAATCTTCAGCACAAACACACAGCGGCGACGAACCACGAATTCGGCTGTATTTGCTCAAAGACAGCGCTCTGGGGTCGTCCGCAGCTGGACCTGGCCTCTGCGAGACCTCCGGGACTCATGTGAACGGGAACGACGCCGTCGTGTTGAACCGGTTTGACTCCGGAGCGGCCGAGCACGAGCACGAGCCGCGCTCCGCGCCGCCGCCCCCGCGGCGCTCGACAACCGCTTACCTCGCTTCCAGGCGGTGATGGGAGAGACCACCTCCACCCTCTCTGCGACTAGGTCCGCCAAACTGGACCTGAACAGAACCGCACGTAATGTGACGGCGACAATCAACAGCAGAGTCAAGGGAGCCGCCATCTTCACAAGGAAGCTCTTTCTCTGCCCCTCCCGCGAGGGGCATGATGGGAAATGAAGTCCACGGTTGAAGGGAAACCCCGACGTCTCAAACGAAGTGTATTTAACTAACTAACCAACTAACTAACCAACTAACTGTAGCTACATTTGTGTGAATAAATGAGGCGTTTTTCCTGATACTTGGCTGAACATGAAAACAACTCTACTTATTAATGTATCAGTTTATTATTTACATTTTTTTAACTTGCCTTGCTCGTCTTTTATGATTTATTTTTTAACTAATATGTGCCCTTATGAAAATAAAATGATATATTATTTTGTTCGTTAAAAAGTCCCACTTTACCACGTAACAGTGCTAATCGGAACAACAAATTCTGTGCATGTTTTCCATCGGAATCGTTCCTCGCTGGATCAAAACAAATCCACCAGCTTTCATCAAGTTAGACAATAAACCAACGGTGTCTGCTCAACACACCGAATAAAAGTAAATCTTACATGGCAGATTTACGGTAGTCAAGAATGACCGTGTGCCTGGAATAAAATCACTTAAAACTACCATTTTTAATATTTTTTTTTTACATAAAACACACACATCCCCGAATGTAAATTATGTTAGAAACAACAACAATAATAAAAATAAACTGAATAAGAACACTGCGTATCAAAGGCAGCGCAGCGTCTGATCTGGTGCTTTTACACTGAAATCCCCAGACAGGAAATGACCCGGGTCACCGTGAAATAGACTCGCTGGCGCTCCCGTCAGGAGTTTAGTTTTCCTTTCCTGGCTCGACGCTGATGTGGTGAAGGACCATGGCAGGCTTAGAAGTGTTATACACCTGTGTCGCAGGTAGCGTCAGCTGTCCTCAGGACGCGGTGGTGTGCTTCGTCCACTGGGAAATGATAAAGAGCGGATATAAGTGCATCGGTTCTGGGGACGAGGTGAGTTTAACGAGCACGCTCTAGCTAAAATACAGTTAAAAGCTGCGTCATATGCAGACGATATTTTACACAAAAATACACCCTCGCGGTAGCTGACAGCATATTCGCGACGCAGAGTTGTAGCATTGAGCTCACAGGTTGCGGTAACGGTAAGAGTTTAAAAACGCTGAAGGTGCATTAACTGAAATGAGAATGATCGAGAAAACACGCCGAGTTACAACAGACGTGCGTGTCGTGAAACCGCGCGCGAACCGGAGAGCCGAAGTTAAATAAAAATATAAGAACTGTTATCCTCTGTGTTGGCCAGCGTGTGTGTTTAGTGTGAAACGAAACTACCAGCTTTTTCAACGGAGGTCTGCACACGCGGATGCGCGTGTCCGCGAGCCGCTTCAGAAAAACTGTAAAAACACATTTACGAAGCAGTCTGTTTGGTCTTGTTTATTAAAGTTACCACGTTTCATGCAGGGAGTTTTATTAAACTGAGATCTGATTAACTAAAAAAAAGTGTTGTGTCATCTTTAGCTCGCTAATCCAGGCTGGCAGTCGTATCTAAACACTGCAGGGAGGTTTTTTTTTACTATTATTGTGCTCTCTTTTTTTCTTCTTCCCTCCCTCCTCATCCTCATCATCCTCATCCTCAGCCTCGCAGCAGTGATAAGAGGTCGGAGCTGCTGCCTGCTGACTGGAGCAGCAACAAAGAGCTGTACAGTCTGCGCTACAAGGCCAACGACACGGACGCGCACACGCACATGCTCCTGAAGGCCATCACCGTGGACTCGGCTGTAATCTTTAACCTGATGGTAGGTGCAGGACGGGGAAACCTGTCACTTCGTCCGCCAGCCAAATAGTGATGAAGTTGACGAGCACAGATCCAATTCTTTACATACCTTTTGTAAAAAAGAAGAAAATGAAACGTAAGGCCCTAAATCACAATATTTAGTTGTTTGTGTAGTTATGTGAGGCATAACCATGAAGCCTTTTTTCTTGATCTTATACTCTTTCAACTTTAATCAGGTTGTTTGTTGGAGTGATCTTCGTCTTGGATGACCTGATTCGAGGTGTTACTTTATACAAATGTTTACTCAGAAACTTTGCATCATTATTGCGTGTGGACCTGAAGTGTCCTGGTTTTAATTTTGTGGCTTTTACTGGTTTTATCTATTATAATGGCGACATAGTTAACTCTTTACATCACAGCATAGCTGACAAAATATACCTGACTACCATCTTCTTCTACAAATTATTATTATTATTATGTTGTTCTGGGGAACAACATATGTGCAAACAGCAAGGATGCAGTCTTAAAGTGGATGTACTGGAAACCCTCTGCCCTCTGACTCTACCTGGAAAATTCTGTCCAAAATAAAGATGTGGAGCCCAGGTGGAGCCCAGGTGGAGCCCAGGTGGAGCCCAGGTGGAGCCCAGGTGGAGCCCAGGTGGAGCCCAGGTGGAGCCCAGGTGGAGCCCAGGTGGAGCCCAGCAGCCGCTGGAAATAGTTGTGACTGAATGACCCCCAGCAAAGAGCTCGGTGTACTCCTGAAGCACCTCCTCAGGACATCATGAGAGACGCGGTCATGAACCTCATCCAAGTCCATAAAAACACATATGGACAAGTTGAGCAAATGTCCCAGCACCCTTCCATGTCTGTGTGATGGTGAAGCTGGTCCAGTGTTCCACGACCAGGACAAAAAGCACATTGTTCTTTTTGAATCGAAGGTTCAGCGATCAGCCAGACTCTTCTTACTGGAAGCCTGACGTCGATTCCATGGTCTACCAGGCTAGAGACACAGTCCCTGACGTCCAGCCCATCAGGATCCATCACTTAAAGGGACTCCCGTCCGTCCCCGGGCTCTGCCGCTGTGGAGATGTTTAAATACCACAGAGAGAAAATGTCTTTAACAGCGAGAGAGAGAGAAATATTTATGTTTGTGTATTCATTTCCAGTAATTGCCTGTTATTCTTACTTGAGGTTGTGTGAGTTATGAAGTCATTAGCAGGCTTAAACGATAATGGTTTCATATAAAAATAAATATTTAAAGCTGTTAGAGACAATTAAATAATTACTTGCAGTTCTAGGGTTTAATATTATTTGTAGTAAAGTAAAATGTTATAATAATGTCAGCTCTAATCTATGGTACATATGTGTAATCAGAGCAAACTTTTTTTTCCCCTTCAAACGAAGGCCAATTTATTCTGGAAAAAGCAAACCTCATCATGCACAGACGTATTACAACGCTTGGCTTTTGTAGTTAGTGTGTGGAAGCTGAACAAAGCCAACTTCGTTCTTGCTCTTCCACCACACGCAGGAGCTGGTCCCAAAATGACCCCCAGACCCAGTCCCATTCCTGCACCCAAAACCTCCCACCCCTTGTCCTGCCTAACCACATCCTCCTGACCCCCACAAGGTCTTCACTGACCAGATGAAGGCAGAGTTGCAGGATTCGCCTGGAAGTCATCGTACAAATAAACTTGCCTTGCCTCTTGTGCGCTATGATACAAAAAAGACGGCTCGGATCTGTAAGATGTATAAAATCTGTTTTACGTCCAGAACTACGTCGTTAGTATATTCAAAATGAGTAAATGCTTTAGAAACATTTGAGATTTCCACACATGTTGAGTTTTCTTTATGTTATATATTAAGAAGCGGTCAGATTTTCAGTTTAAAATTGAACAAACTGGTGTATTAATAGATGCTGTTTTGCTGGTGTGGCGGTTGTTGCGTGTGTTCACAGAACTCCAGCACGCAGCAAGTGTCAGACTTGACGGTGAACATCAGCGATCACGTCAACGCGGATCAGCTGCACATGTTTGACAGGTCGGTTTGTTTTCTGTTATAAACTTGTATGATTGGTTGGATGATTAATTTACCGTCTGAGATACAGCAATATTATAATTAGTCTGAGACTGTAGCAACATCTGTTTATTTTTTCAATGATTTTCCCATCAGAAAGCTCCGCAACCAATTAAAATAAAGTTTTATCATCTTCTCAGTGCGTTCAAAGATGTAGAAAGTTTGTCGGAGAAGGTGAAGACTCAACTGCTGCCCCCCCGGGAGAGGGTGACGGGACAGAAAGCAGAAAAGAGGAGCCAGAGGGACGAGGAAGAGGAGGCTCATAGAAGAAGAGGAGAGGACAGTGACCCCCTCCATCTCCCCAACAGACATCCTCGCCAGGGAACACATCCTCACTGGTTAGTAATGATGCAGAGGTCTACATAAACCTTAAAGCTGCACAGTTGTTCCTCCTTCGTGGTCTTCTCATGTGTTGGGAACACGTGGAAACAAGTCCATGTTTGGCTCCTGCTTACAGAAAGAAGTCGACAGCAGCATATAGGCTTCTTTAAAATTCAAACTTTCTCCCAAGGATTATAAATCCCAACATTAAACTTAATGTTATCTTAATGTCTTTATTACATTAAGAAACAGCATTTAATGGAATATCAAATAACCCTGCGTCTATTTCTAGATAAGTCTTTGAACCTTTGTTAGGGAGGAAGACCAACTTGATTTAAAAATGTTTTGTGCATGTTTGGGATCCTTAAACATCACACATGTACAAAACGTGTATGGAGATACATTTTTAGCTTGCAGGGATCTTAACTGTGTACCAATCGACTACTGAATACTGGATATACTACTGACAAAAGATGCCAAATGAGGAGGAAAGTTGCTCTCCTGGAATTGTCGTACAGATCCGGTTGTTTGAAGCGGTAACCAAACGCCTCTGCTCATTTTGTGTCTGCTGACAGCGATATACCGATGCCCACAAGGAGACTGGGAGGACAAACCTGCACACAGTCCTTTTTTAATGCACTTGTTCACATACACAGTTAAAGTTAACGCATTTGTGTTCTTGGACCTAAGAGGACTTATGTATAATGTTGTTTTTTTTTTTCTCAGGTTTGATGTACACCTATTAAACTTAAAGCTAAGATGACAACAGTTATGTTGTTTTAAATTGGTTTATTTCACATTGAATGTGTTTAAGTTCAGAGCTTTAAGAACAAGGGAAAAACAATGTTTTCACACTTGAAATCTGGACTTTTACTCCATTTGCGCCCTTCATTACTATTTATCAAGAAGAAGACCTGTTATTCATTATTAATAAGCACATAATTAACAGGTAAATTATTGATTTTGTGTCAGTCAACAAGGATGGACCCCTAAAACTTCAATGTCAGTGCCTCTCCAGCATCATCAATATTTATGTGCGTCGTTCAGCAGACACGCAGCTCTGGATGTGCTGAGTTGGTGGCTCGTAGTCCAGACAGAGCAGCTGCTGCTCAGCGAGCGTTTGTTGTTTATATCATTCTAGTTGGGGACCTGTATATGCCGACATTTCATGAAGATGGGAAGCAAGTTCCTTACACAAACACTCACGGCGGTGTAGCAGTGAGGTTGGTGTTGTGAGGTTCCACCGTAGGAACCTGTGACTCAACGTTTACAGCCGAGGACGAGTGTTGGCACATCAATCTGTTTATAGAGTCACTTTGTGGGGAATTCAACTTGTTTTGTAGACAAGTAGCAAGTTCTCATATTGTAGATCAGTAAATGTTTATGTGAGAGTAAAAACTTTGGTTTGAGAAAGTCAGTGTTTACATTAACACTCAAAGTGGCGGCAGTCTAAAGGTGAACTCTTATCCAGAGTTGATGAGGATGCTTTTAAATAAACTCTGAAAAAAACATAAGACTTATTTTTTTTTTTTTTTTTAATGTAAAAAAAAAAAAAGACTTAAAAGAAGACAATTAACATGCTGAACATTTTAGACCCTGCAGGAAAAACAGAGTTGTTTGAATTTACCATGGTTCGATTGAAATGCTGTTATGTCTCATAAAAGCAGCTAAAACTATACAAGTCTGTTTAGTTTTGGGTCGCACAGACAGCGGTTGCTGTGGAGTTGCTTGTTTTTGCATCGTGATACTCCTTTATTTTAGTTTTATGACAAATATAATTACCAGGTGATGCTGCATCAGACTAGTTATTAAACTCAGCCTCATAACGTTTTATGCTGTGAAGAGAAACGTCAGAGTAGAGAAAAGCTATGATGCGTGTTCTGAAAATGAAAGTAAGTCAGTGTCAAGTCCTCAGAGTTGATGGGAACAGTGCGTGCGTGTGTGTGTGTGTGTGTGTGTCTGCAGAACAGATTCAGTCACTCTGCTTTTTCCACTCGTCTACTCGTCCATCTCCCTCCTCCCTCCCCGTCCTCCGATCATATGAGATGCTTGGTGATGTCAGCACTTTATCGACCTCGCTGCTGTCGCCTCCTCGTCCCCAGAGGGCCGGAGAGACAGAGAGAGTAGAGGAGCCACAAAGACGGGAACACAGTAGTAGAGAGAGAGAGAGAGAGAGAGAGAGAGAGTAAAATCTGAGAGGAGGGAGGCAGGAAAGACAAAGATAAGGAGGTTGATATCAGGATGTTCACACATTAGAGAGAATCAGAGGGTGAAAGAGATACAAACGAGGAGACAAAGACCGGGAGTGATGGATGATGGGGTAGCTCCACTAAGCAGAAAATAAAGAAGTTCAACAAGAAAGGCAGAGAGAACAGAGAGACAGGCGACATGAATGAAGGTCACCTTCCAAAATTTGAAGAACTAAAACACAATGCAAAAAAAGAAAAGAAAAGTGTGTAACATCATATTCTGTATAACTGTTGACTTGTCCATTTAATGTTGGTCCTGATTCCCTGTGAGTCATTAGTTGTTTGTCAAAACTGTGACTAATGATTCATTAAGTAATGGGTCATTTGTGGTTTTGTGACCTGGGTGCAAATATAAATGTTTGGGGGATATAAAACTAGGAGCTCTTAAAAGTCTGATCTTACCCAACAGCCCATAATTGGAAGCAAACTCAGTTACGTTCTACCCCAGAAGTCTAGACGTACCGCGAGCGAACTGAAATCTGGCTCTGCAGGTACGTCTAGCACCAACCCTTGGAGCTCATTAACGACGCCCACAAGGCCTCTGGAGCCAATCGGATCAGTCTACCCTTGTAGCGAGGGTCTCTGAGCGGGCTTAACACGATGACGACGGAGTGGTGTATGCATCTGGTCTGAAAACTGAAGATCAAGCGTCTTGTTTATTTATATTTACTTACAGTAGTCAACATTTGAAGTGGATCAAAACAGCACAAAAATGATATCTAAAATTCTTGCATACGTTTAATTTTAAATGTTGAGTACTGTATATACAAACCTGAATAATTGATGTTTGTTTCTTCAGGCCTGACCCCATGGTGCCTCCGTTTGCAGCTGGAGGAGCAGATCTGGATCCATTTGGGTGAGTTGTCTTGTCGTTCTTAACAAACGTTTCGGATCATTGTAATCGTTTCCAGATTTATGTTTCAGCGTTGAGTTGGTCTTGTCTTAATCTGGGATTCGGGGATGAACTGTCGCTCCACACGGTAACAACCGTTGGAGGATTACTGGCATTTGTCCAAGCTCGCTCTTTGTGTCAGCGAAATGTGAGGCTTTGACCTCAAATATCTCTGGAGGGAACATATCTCCAAAAAGCAGCTTAGCAGCAACTCTGAGTCTATGTTTAGTCTCAGCATTCATTTTACATGTGCTCGAGGTTTTATTAGTCTGTCCACAGGGTTTGTACAGAACAGATCTGCATGAACTCCTTTTACCCTCATCTGGTTTCTTTTGTCTGTTGTGTCATCTTAATCCTCTAACTGATGGTTTCAGGTCTTTTCTACTCTCATTGTTACCCACCGATTACGTTGAGATAAATACTGAAACTTGATCCATTTTTAAGTACATTTCACCTCCATTCAGCGTGATACTTTGAATCATTTTTGGAATCTCCAAACTTAAAACTCTGTTTTTGTTTTTTTTCCTTTTGTAAATCATCTTTTCACAATTGACAATCTGTCAATTCTCATATTTATCAGCTGCTCCTGGATCAATCAGAAACCCCGGTGGATAAACAGTCATGAAATCTCAGGAAACAGTTTGCTTTGCTCAGCTTTCCTCTCTTTAGCCCCGTTGCATCAAACCAGAACCATCAGCTCAACAGCAACAGACTCAAGCTTTAACACAATTCTTTGTTTAAATCCACTTCTGTACTAAAAGCCATAAATTCACCCTCCCTTTGTGCACGTCACGGCCTAATCCGTTTCAGAGTGGTACATGGGGCTCATATGTCACAAGCAGACCTGTCTTCAGTTTACCTCGATATTAACTGATAATACGCAGACATGCCGAAGCTTGTCCAACTCGGGCGTGCTGGTCCGGCTCAAGCCTTTACAAATATTGGAGGGAAATCTTTCATACACTTTCTCACGTGAAGTTGGAACCAGATCCTTCAACTGCTCTGTTTGGTTTCATGGAAGAGGAGGAAAAGCCAACTTTGGAAAAACATAGTGTTTTATCCTTTTCCTCCCTTCTGGCTCGACGACAAGTGTGCTCAGGTGGAGGGATGCTTTCCCTCCCACTCATGCACAGAGGCTGGACGAAGTAACGTCAAACGGGAAATTCCAGGAACTGAGGATCTGTTTTTAAAAGCTTTCCAGATTCTGTAAAGGTTTGACCCTGCACCCTCCTGTAGACTACTCCAGGAACCAGGTTTGGTTTGTCCTTCAGACTTCATCAGTGCTTTTCAGATTCCCCTGAATCTCTGCAAAATACTTGTGCAAAGGTTTAAATCTGACTCAACACTTATTTGTTTGTTTTTTTTAATGTTTGGTGCTTCATTAAAAATAGAGTTCAGTTAAGTGAAGTTTAGATGACATTTGAAGCCTTGGATGGATGAAACCCTCCCAGCGCTGAGGCGCTACTGCAGCCTGACACTGACGTGTCCTGACATGACCTACATGAAAGTGTCCAACACGCTAAAGCGATCGCAGCTCACGACACCGGACCTCCTGGTGGGATCAGCGGTAATCCGCTAAACATGTCGAGTCTGAATTACAGCAAATGTTTAGTGTTTCACGACCTGATGAAGCGCGAAGTCACCGTGCAAATTTGGAACATTTTCATATTGTGCTTTTTATTTCTTCTGTTTTACTTCAGTGATTTGAACTTTTTGAAGGACAGTTAAACTGAACTTAAGAAAATAAAATGGACTGTAAAGCTTCTCTTCCATCCATCCCATTCTCGCTCCTACTTTCATCCTTCAGATCTCGCGGTCGTGGTGGGATGATAGTGGACCCGTTGAGGTCAGGATATCCCCGCTCTGGCTTCGACCCGTCCAGCGGTATACCAGACATTCTGCCTCCTGGAGCCGTTCCCCCGGGGGCTCGCTTCGACCCGTTTGGACCCATTGGACGTCACAGACCAGGGTGAGACACGGACACAAGCACACCTCCCTGCACTCAGATGGAGCTCCATAACTGTCAGGCCAAACTGAACGAGAACGCCAGTGTTGAACCGATTTATGGGAATGAGTTGGTGACGGCAGTGTTAATAAAGCTGGTCATAAAAGTTTCAGATGCAAAGTGAGTGGTGGCTTCTTTGAAACAACATGGTTAACGTGGTTAGAGTGGTCGTCCTTCAACCATAAGATCAGAGGCTCAATCATTTAAAATAAAAAAAAAAAGGGCTCAGTTTGTCTTAAAACTGAGGAGGTATGTTACCACAAGAATGTAGTGGCTTCTATTGAAGGGGGGGGGGGGCTGCATGTAACTCTGCTCAATCGAGTTTTGTCCCCGCTTTTACTTTTACAATCAACAGTGGCAGTTCAGATATTTGTCATATCATCAGTGTGACTCTGGCAGCTCTTTATGCCTGAATCTGTATCATCGGTCAGATTATTGAGCGTCAGCTCTCATCGAGGTGTTGGATTTACTGACATCCTCTTTGTGACACACTCTGTGTGCTCATTTGCATCATGAACGGGCGGGAAACATCACAAGTGGCGACTTTAGTGTTGATTTGATGCACTTTTGATCCGATCATCCGAGATGTTTTTCAGTAGCAGGTGTAAACCAGCCCTCGGTGCTCGTGTACAACGCTCTTTTTTTCTGATCCCGAATGCCTCTTTTTTTTTTTTTTTTTTTTGTTGCTTCCAACAAAGACAGCACATATGCAGCCACATGTGATCACCAGAGCAGATAGTTACAAGCTAGAGATGCAATGTTGCTGGTGACATCATTAATAATACGATGGTGGCACAGCTGTGGCAGGCGGATGGTCTCTCGGCAGTCGGGGATGACGCCGCTGAAGGGAGTTTGTTTGTTTAGCCTAAAAAAAGACTTGGCTTCCTCCTCTAAAAGTTTAATTCAGTTGATAATATTCACGCTGTTTGTGTGCGAGACGCTGACAGACACAGCTGACAGTGACGGGTCCATCCGCCGACGGTACGGGTGCGAGCCTCCGCCCTCCCTGCTGCTCTTCTGTGAGCCAAGTCCAGAAACGTAAACGAAGAGCAGCAATTTCAATTTGATTTAATTAGCTGCTTTCTGGAACTGGTGTCGTAAAAGATTCTGTTCCTGGAAGAGACCGAAACTAATGGCGTTCTTCAGTTTCTGAGTGCGCTCCTCATGCCTGTGACACCGCTGTGTCTGGATTCTTTTGTTTTTTTTTTTGTTCCTGTTTCCAGGCCGGATCCAGACCACATGCCCCCGCCCGGCTACGACGACATGTTCATGTAGAGCAGAACGGCGTTGTCTCGCCGCTCGCTTCTGCACTGATCCAGTTCAGACCTGTCTGCAGTTCTTCGGTTCTCCAAGGAGGAGGGTTTGTTTTCTTTTTATTTCATCTGACAGAAAAAACAACACAAAACACAGAGATCCTACAACTGATGTAAAATTAGTCTGAAATATAAATGAGTTTAAAGATGTGTTGGATGTTGTTAAAACTTTATCTTGGACAACAGTAGAGCCAAATATCTAGAACGGAGACACGTACTCACCATAAACTCCCACTTCTGTCTTTTAAACCCTGTTCTTCATTATTTTAAATCGACCACATATTAGAGCTTAGATCGATGTGATGGGAGCTTTTCATGAAAATGCACAAGCATCTTTAAAACGTGAGTGAAAACTCTTCTCTCTTTTTCCAAAATAATAATTTCTGGTGAAAGCCAGTTATTTCTGAATTGTTATTTCACTGCATCTAAAGCTTACAGTTTGTTGTTGAGTATTTGTTTCTGAATATTTTGTATTTCTACTGGATGCATTGAAATGTAGACGTCTAAAGTTGTTTTTGTTTGTGTGATTGTTGGTTGAATAATCTGGTTGATTACTGATCTTCTGCCAAAATGTTCCAATAAAACACTTTCTGCTTCGTTGTTGTCGTTTTCTGGGGCTTTTTCTTTTTCATTTTTTTTAAGGTTAAACATAAGATGTGATTTTTGGCTGTTTTAGGAAGTAGTTGAAACGTTTCCATTTTACTCTCAAGCTTTGAGTTTCTGTTATTTCCTCCTCGGCAGGTAGCGGAAAACCGTCTCCGGTCGCTTTCTGTCCAGGAAGTGTTCCGATGTTTTAATGTGATTCCTACTTTACATCCACGGTAGTAAATTATTACACTTCACAGAAAAATGTTCAACACATTTTTGATAAAAAAGTGAAGATTTAAATCAAACCAGAAGTATTAGACGGACATGTTTTTGTTCTGTGTTATGTGTCAAAAGTACTTGTGATATTCTGGGATGTCTTTGAATAAATTTAGCTAATTAAACGCTTGTTTTCATTTACAAAGAAATACGAATAACTTTGTTAAAGAAATGTTGAGACCTGTATTTGACCACATTAAATCGCAATAAAATGTTCTGATTAAACACGTTTTTGTCTTTGAATCATATCAACTCCATTTATTTAGAGACGCCACCTCCCATCTTTATTCTTAAATGACATGAGTCGGTAACAAAATACACTCAGTCACGTTGTGTTTGTTATAAATGTGTAAGATAAAAAGGTTTGTTTGGCTGTTAAACTACCGTCTACTACCATGAGCCTCATTTCTGCTTTTTACTCTTAAAAAAACAAATATTAACACGTTTATCAGGTCAAAACCCTGTTAAACATCACGATGAGCCTGTCATTTAAATAACACGCCTAATCTAAGCAAGTCTGAGAGTTCAAAGTTCTGCGTTCATGGGATTATTCTCCGCCCTCATTTTCTTGTAACTTGCACTTGTATTTCATTATTTAAACTCATCTCAATACAAACTAAACTGATTCAAACTGATTGGCTTCATATTTTTTCTTTTTTTCCTACTTGGTAAATAGAGGATGACTGGGAGACACGTAATATTTAATGTAATGATGCTCTCAAATTCACAACTGAACTCACCTGACGTGTCCTTTTACATGTAGGTAGAGCGGAGACAAACCTCCTGCTCTCAGCAGGCGGTCAGCGCTGGATGAGTGAAGAAACAGTATTCAAACCTTATTCTGGGACGAACGTGAGTCATCCTGTAAGATGAGTCATCCTACCATCGGCTTTAAAAGAAAAACCTGAAGAAACTGTCACACCTTTAAAAAAACAACAGAAATAATGAGCAAGAGAAGTAAAATAAACGGAAGCAGAATGACACACAGCAGGTTTTTCTTTTTCATTATTAAAATTAAAATCTGGCAAACGACTGACGGTGTTAATGAGAGAGACACAGCAGGCGAGGATGCTGCAAAAACAAGAAAAAAGAATAACATCCAACAATGACAGCAGACAACTGGAAACAGGTTTTTTAGAGGTGATCGTTAAGGCAGAGAAAGTGGTTGTAATATGTTCTAAGACTGCAGTATATGTGTAATTGTAGACGTTTTATTAATATGCAGTTAATATGTGGCTGTGTAATTGTAGAGGTTTTATTATTATTCAGCTGTTTCTGGAATTGCATTCTGCATTAATTATGCATATTTATTTTGCCAAGATGAAGTACGCAGTCTGCAGCATATAAAACAACATTTGGGTGGTGTTCTGCTTCCAGACACATTCAGCTGTGCATCTGACTACCCAACCTTGCATATTGTGTCCCATAATGCAGTGCGTCACTGCAGCAGGTGGCATGCACCTGGCTGAGAGCAGTATACTGGTAGTACATACTGTATACTACATTACTTTAACATAGCCATGAGTTTTATTCCGTGGTTGCTATAATTTTGTTATACAGTTGTAAGAGTTTCTAAGCAGTCAGTAAATGGTCACAAGACAAAAATCTCCTCCAGTTACGATAAAGTGCACTCTAGTGTGTTTGACCTGCTGTGGCTGACTCTCCCTATCGAGTGCATCAACTTTACACCACAATGCATCATAAAGTGGAGTTCAGTGGTCACAATAACCAGCTGCAAGTAGGAGGATTTCCATGACTCTTCTTTGCAAAACAAAAGTGAAGCTGAATTTGCGACAAAGGAACCAAAGCCGCGGTTGGAGTTTCCATTAAACTGTGTTTTTCTTTTTGTGAGTGCGACTCTCCTAGTTCTGTCTCCGTGTCCCTGTAACCTTCTGATCTCGTCCTGCGAGACTTCGCTTCAAAAACTTTGAAGAAGATGGACAAAAACATCTTTAGTTTTGGACAAACTAGAGTTTGCTGACTTTAGATGGACGGTAAAATGCTGGAGTGTGACGTAGCAAGGTTTGAAACTACTGTCTTAATGAACGGATAAACAGCCAATAAAAAAATGCTGGAAAGTTGCCGCTGCTGTGTATCAGAGCATCGTGTCCTAAAAGCAGTCAGCGTTTATCGTCTTTCCTCGTTGAGGTGATAATGGAGATGTCAAATGTCAGCCGTCTCTGTGATCAAATTCTTACATCAAACGCCAGACGGCCCGGCTGACGGGGTGTCTGCAGACTAAAACCGTGGTCCTTTGCATTTCTGCAGGTCTAAAGATGAAAGGATTTAAAAAATAAAAACCAGAGAGCAGCGCACAACGGGTTAAGAAAAAAAGAGAGCAAAACAGAAGCTTTATTAGCCACGTTAACAAAATGTTACTTAAAAATCAGCATAATCGTTACATAAAGGATAGCGTTCCTCATTATGTACAAGAACAAGGCATCAGACCTTCACAGCATCGCACACTGACAACATGCAGATTCACTGGCTTCCTGAAGCCCACTGAGCAGCGTCCTGTAAAACTAGTGAGCGGCAAACACATGAGGTCACAGTCATCTGCAGAGTCAGCGCATGTATCAGCAGAACATTTACAACCATTTATTTATCCTCACTTCATTTCAACTTACATGTTTAAAGATGACTTTAAAGATGTACAGAACAGTAATGAATATCTGTCACCAATTAATACTGATGATGTGGCTTAATTCTAACATCATAAAGGAGTTATATAACAAGTTGTTCTTCACAAAATACACAAATGAGCAAAAATGAGCGAACTACGGTGCAACTGTGTAGTTTCCTGACTAAACCTGTGAATGTTCTCTTAACCATCTTTATAAATCCATATACGGTTCTCTGCTGCAACACTCGTATGTACACAAACATGATTTCCTTCTTTAAACATGAATCAGTCAGTGAAAAGAAGAAATTAAGAAAATCTGTATTGTTTGGGGTCTCTGGTTTTTATTCAACCAGAATAAAAAAGCTGATCAATAGAAAAGAGATGCAGAAATTATCAAATTTAGAGCAAAAAACTCCTTAGAAGTTACAAAAAAGGGAGGAAAAGGTTGGATTACAAATGAGAGGCAACAAGCCGCTTCATCTCCAGCAAGGACAACTATCCGCGTTGTCAGCGGAGACGTGACGACCCCCGTTTAGTCTTCAACTAATGAGCATTGGTCTGTACGCTGCATCAAACATAATCAGGGGGGAGACATATACTGGGTTGCAGCATCGTGTCCTGGCTGTGGAAGCCTAAAGTGGTGCATGAATCAACTTCCACCAGTCGAACAGTCTGTAATAACCTCCCAGCCGACTGTCTGCAGTTATTCATAAAACGCTCCCGGATTAAAGACGAGCTTATTAGCAAATGAAGAAGCTGGTGATTTAAAACAGCTCCCAAAGAAAAATAATGAAACCATAAATATAAGCAACAGAATTGTTTTATGATCAGCTTTTTCTGAGCCATTGTAGATTTTATCTCAGATTAAGAGTTTATGTCACTTCTTTGATGTAATATTCCAAAACCTTTTGTGCAGTTTTATTTTGTTTTCTTTGCTACTTAATAAAGATCTTTTTCAGCGTATTAACTCTTCAACCTATGAACTTTCTCAAGGTCACAATATAAGTAAATGCAAAGTAAAAACATATCTTAAATGATTTTAATGACTATATTTTGTGCTCCAAGTTACTGTTATTTTCATACATTGATAGCAAAGGATTCACATCTGCAACTTACAAACAGACACACACAATAAGGCTACATTATACTCTCATTTCATTTGACACATTTCATAGACTAAAATATCCCTCAATTCATTCTCCTTTTAAAGTGATATGTCACTTTGACAGTTAGGTTTTTTGTACTTCCATAGACGTGTAAATTTGTGAACTGTCAGACGGTAACACTCGCAGCCCTGGGCCATCCCTCACTGACACCGACACCGACACTGACAGCGTCGCTGCTTTTATTTTGAAGGCTGAACATGTCACTGCAAATACCCGGATGTTTCAGGGCAGTGTGCACTTTCTTTTAAAGGGACTTTGGTTTCCAATGTGCCACTGGTACAACAAAGCAGAGTTCATTAACAATTTAAAGGCATATGAAGTAAATTTTTACTTTCAAACAATAACGCAACAGAACACATGCGTGTAATGCAGATTGGCTAGAATCAGATATGCCGGATTTGCAGTGATAACTGCAGATTTCACATATGTCTATCAACAAAATAGACTCATAAACTGATCCAATTCAGGGTTGAGTGTTGGAAATTGAGAAATAAATAAAGATTTTGGAATTTTACTCTATAAAACAAGCATCTTTTTCACGACTGTGGAGTTTACATTACAAAAGCATTCTATTTTTATTAAATCTTTATCTCAAAAAACACATCTGTCAATGCTCTATGTTCCAGACAAAAGGGAAAAAAAAGAAGAGGAAGAGGAATTTTTTACATGCTTATGCAACAGACTTTCCATGGCACTGAAATTTCGACTGTCTTCAACCAGTTTCATGTGAGAGTGATGAATATTGCGTCAGTGCATGACATCACTGCATGCGCCACCTCCGGCATTACAGCATTGGTGTGTACATTCATTGAGTCTGAGCAAAATGCTACTGCTGTGTGTGATATTTGTGCATACTGTGCATTAAACACAAAGGGAGTCAGCCCTGCCCTGTCGGCGAGCAGGAATGACCTTTGTGGGTGTTTTTTGTGAGATGAACAAAAAAAACAAGGAGGATGTTTACTGTAAACTCTATTTCTCCTTCAGCTCATTTGAGGTTTGATTTTCAAAAGGACCTTGTTGTCACGACGACCTTCACCGGATTTTCTCCGAGGCAGCAGGATGTGTTGTGATTAATGAGACTGAACTCCGGGTCGTGGCCCCGGACTCTGCTGAAGTGTCCTTGAGCATTGTTCTGAATCCCAAGCAGCTGTTTTGTGGCTGACCTCTGGTCACAGTGAAAGTGGGAGTCGTAGTTGGCCTGGCGATAAACCCAACCACAGCTGCAGTACCAGAAACTTAGGGTTCCAGAGACAAACAGTTGGCAACGATTTCAATTCGTGAAGTTACATAACATTTTCCATATTAACTTGTTTTCCTTCATGAAACACTGATTTTCAAAAGCCTTTTAAACTTTCTGATAGTAATCCGAGTGAAACTCCAGACCTCTGGCAAATCCAAAACAACATGGGGCAAAACAGCAAAGAGGAGCAATTAAAACCATTTCATCATTCAGTGGTCACAGGAATGGCGGACAGGGACGCAGCAGCAATGATGTGTGTTTCACCTCTACGTGGCTGCGGGAACATGTTCTCCAATGCCTCCCTGCAGAAACAAGTTAAGTAATCCATGCCTCTGTGAAGGAGCATCTCTACACCACAGATATTGAAGTGTTGAGTGGGATTTTCCTTCTGTAGTATCTGCTGACACAATTCAGATGCAGTGTTTGTTTTGCAGTTAACGTCTCCTGATGTCATCAGGATAAAATCACAAAAGCTTCACTAGATAAAAAACTATTAGTTCCTCCCAAATGGACAAACTGACGTGGTTTGAGTCCTATCTAAAAAAACAGGGACTGTTTTGCATCTTCAGGTGAGTACAAATTGGACCTAACAAAAATAACATGTGGAGTTCCCCAAGGTTCGATTCTGGGGCCTTTGTAGTTTAGCATCTATTTGCAGACGTGCAGACTATGATCTGCTGTGGCGACCCGTCTGTTCAGAGGGATTAAGCTGAAATGCTTGATAATGTTGTGCAGCATTTATATTCTCCCACTCGCTCAAATGACGTTACCAAAGTATGCAGATAACACACATCTAAATAACCATCTCACCGGGAGACTATAATCCAATTCAAACAAAGGGCATTGGTCAGATTAAAGAGTGGACTCTCAGCTGCTGAGCTATTTTACTTTGTAATGCACTTTTTCTTTTTTTATGTAAAACACTTTGAATCATTTTTGTACATGAAATGTCCTATATGGACAAACTTGACTCGCCGAGGATCAAAAACACGTTGTTCCCACAAAAAACGGTTTATCTGCGAACAAATCGTTTCCGAGGCATTCAAGCATCGTCTCCTCTATTCTGTTCTCGCAAGGACTTTCTGTGACATCCAAGAACTACTCCAGCAGCAGTACTTTACATAAATAGACTCTCTCGGTGGTAATAAGAGTCATTGTGCTGAAGACAGAATAGATTGATTTACCCTTGTGTTTTTGGACAAGGTTCGAAGACGGTCCAAACATTCAAACATTTCACAGAGGATCTAACCACAACCTGCTGTTTGTACAGACTCTGTTCCTCTGTTCTTATTTATAATTTTATTTATAAACAAATAGTTCACCTTCATCTCTGTGAATGAAAAATATTAAAATGCACCAAATGCGCCGCAAACGATCTTGGAGGTGATTAAGAAAAATCTGTTTCACAAATTCTAGATGAGTGGAAAGTTCACAGCACAGACAAACAACAGCGCACTGATGACAGCTGGTAGCTCTTGTAATTATCATCAACAATTAAACAGAGCAGGGCATGTAATTTTGTAATTAGCCACTCTCTGGCTGGGGGTTTTGATGTCTAACATCAGTGAAATTGTGCTGTGAGAACGGACGCTTTGTCCACACAAGCAATCTCGAATCTTTTTTGTTTTCTTTCCACTCCACTGCCTTCCTCCATCCATGTGGACATACAAGAAAAGCAAACTGTCTTCCACGTCTCTTGTCCAACCTGTGTGAGGTGAACCATCAGGAGCATTGGTTGGCCCCCCCCACTAACGAGGGGCTGCAGGCTGCAGCAGAGCCAGTCTTCCTCGCCTAATCACAATCAGCATCAGACAGCTTCTTCGCGCTCGTTAAAACCTACAGCTGAGTCACGTCAGTCTGTTTGCTCTTCCCTTCCCTTCCCTTTCACCCTGAGCGGTGAAACCTGAGCGTGTCTTTAACAGAACTTTGCCGTAACTCCTCAACTTCCCCCAGCAAGCTGAAAATCCACCTTTTCAGGAATCAGCATCCCACCACCTCGTTCTCATCCTCATCCAAACAGAAGCAGTTGAAAATGTTGTCTCTGTGAAGCCGTGTTTGAACAGTATTATAGAGCTATAAGCGGATAAGTGTGGTGACGTTGTAGGATTTTCATGCCACAGATCAACATTCATTCATTATCTGTACGCACTTCAGTCCCGCTCAGGGTCACAGGTGGGTGGAGCCTCCCCCAGCTGTCAACATCCCAAACAACAATATTTCCCTATGCACGTTACTGCTTCAAAACACTGAATAATAATCGTCCTTTATTTATTTACTTGTTAAAATGCAGGTTGCCTTAGCAAATCACCGATTGTTTAAATGATTTTCTAAATAATTTCTAAGGGTCAGAGGGATTTGCTCACTTTTGGTCCTTTCAAAAAGCAGCCATAACAAGAAAAACATACAACAACCTCAGCAACTGCACCAAAACCACCACGAGGCACTCGTGAGGCCAGTTTGAAGCTCCTTCACATGCTGTCAGCCAGAGATCTGGGAGCGCTTGTTTCTTACTCGCCAACACTTCAGCAGAGTCCGGACCCACCAGGAAACACAGCAGAGTTCAAAACTGCAACTTTAATTTCATCCAGCGGAGACGACGAAGGAAAACTGACAGATATGGCGGGAGCCTGCTCATAAATTTGTCTTTTATTATCTTTTATGGACACTAAAGCTCCTAATTAATTCATGTGAATTATACTGTAAGATGCAACACTCAATATTTGTTGATCATAATATTTTATCATCCGCTGAGTTGGCTGATTGTATCACTAATCTCAACGGTGTGTGTGTGAAGTTCTGCTCTTTGCTTTAACCTGTTACCTGGACACTGAGCTTCAGGAGCTGCCAGCAGACAGAGCAGACTCTGACTACGATAAGGGTTTCTGCGTATTTGGTTTCTGGGCCTCTGTTGGTCCTCTGCATGTCCCACAACTCTACAAGGAATATTTACAGTGTGTTCGTTGGCGCACTGAGATTTAAAACTGTTGTGTTTCAACGATCAGTTTAAGAGTAGTCGGTGCATGACTGTACGTACGATTAAATGTCCACACAAGTGACACGGGTACAGAAATGCTGCAGACTGAGCTGTGATGACGTGCGCAGGCGTGTGTGTGTGTGTGTGTGTGTGTGTGTGTGTGTGTGTGTGTGTGTGTGTGTGTGTGGCTACGTTATCCTTGGCTACCTGGCTCACTATGCACACTGGAATACATCAGCATACTAATATTAATGTTACACAAATTACAGCGTGTTTACTCATTAAGGCATACCGTATCCTCACATGACATAAACAACATCAGATATGATACAGAAGAGCTGCTGCTGAGTCATTAAAGGTTCATTTCACTCAAAACCAGCTTCACATCCAACTTTAAAAAAGCTGCAATCAGACGGAGAGAAACATCCGGAAACCGTCCCGTTTCTGCCCGTTGATTAACTGTCCCGCCAAACGTAACTATTCTGTGTTAATCCCAGCAGAGACTTACTGGAGCGTCTTTATCTGCGTCCACTTTCGCACTTTACCACACTTGAATTCGTGGCGGACTGTTGGAGAACGTTCGCCAGATTTATTTTTAACTGAAGCAGTTCAGATCAAACGTTTGGGAAATGTTAACAATGGTGAAGAAACAAAGAGCTTATTTAAATAATACTTTCAAGACTTCAACCTTTACAATCCCAGATTGTCAAACATGAAGCTTTGTTGCTTTTGTTGACAGTTTAATTGTTCTATTAGTAATTTATAGGGTTAAACTGTTCTTTTAATAATTTAAACACTATAAATGTGTCTTTCATATATTTCTTTTGAATTTCTACAAACAAAATGCAAGAAAAACAATAAAAAAACACATGTTACATTAACAATAATATAATAAACAATCACAGAGCCATTTTTTCCCACATTAACTGCACTTTTAACTCTCTTGAAATGGATATAAATAAATCCCCCATCAGTAATTAAAAAGCAGCCTCCGTTCAGGTTTTGTCATTTTTAATCCTGTTACAGGAGCAGTGACTCGTATTTAGCGCAGCAAAGTTTTATTTGTCAAGATAAAAATGGGCATTCAAATACTATTTAAATTTTGGGAGAAGCGGCTGCTGATGGGAACGTTCAGTTCAAAGGTCATCTTTCTGCTGGAGGTGATGCTGGCAGAAATATTGGTTGGTAAACACGAGGCAACACTTTGGATACTGCAGGAGGAGATGCTGGATGTGTGACATGGACCTTCTACGTATTAAATGTTGTTTTTTTATTCATGCTTATGAACCACCAGCAGAGAAAATGATTAAAAAGTAAGAAAATGTGAAAAAGTTGACTTTCTCACATTTCCTTGAGAAACATTTTTACATCAATATCAATAATCACGTTTATATATTTGCTACCTCTGGTAGCACTGGGACACTTTTTGTTATATTGTGACTATTTATATTTAAAAAATAAATAAAGAGGCCTCCCCATAGTTTTGGAAATCTAATATAGGTCTTGATCTTAATCTTCAGCCTTAAACACCTTAAAACTAGTCAATTTATCTGCCACTCTAAAGGCCGTGTCATAATGAAGACCGAAGATCAAAACTGACAGACGATTACCAGCTGAACGGGCGGCTGCAGCGCGTTGATTTCGACATCCAGCTACTGCGTCGTCGTTTTTCATTTATGAACGAGTGCTCACAGAGGAGCGGTGAACATCCTCCTCTTGCTCAAAAACGGTGTCGACTAAAGTCACAGTCATCATGTGGGCGCCAAAATCTGCTGTCTTAAATGTAAAATTACGCTTTTGGAGACAAATGACTATATTCAAATTCACACAAAAAAGCATATTTTAACGGATAAAAGCCCTTGCATCATGAGACCCTATCCATCTCTAATAAACCGATCCACATGAAAAGACATATCTATAAGAGCTGTGCAGCTCAACTGTGCAGTTCATGAGCAGACAGAGAAACAAATCAGAGCTAAACGGTGCTACGAGAGACTGTTTTCTGATTCGGAGACACCAGTGTTGTGTGATGCCGGTTTGAGCCGATTCCTTTCGTACCTCTGAGGTTTGCGGTTGTTTTCTGCACACTCAGCTGTTTTAACGCTGGTGGAGAGTGTAAATGTTGCCTCTGTTTACTTGACTGAGATCAAGCCTTCCATCGCTCTGTGTTAAATCAATAATAATTCTCTGTTTCTTATCTATACACTGTAATATCTACTAGATTTGTGGTTCTATTCACAGCAACATGAGAAATGTTATATTTGTGTCGAGGGTTTAATGTGTAGTTAGGTTTATATGTTGACCATCTTTTGAGCATAAAGACTTTCACAATGGTGTTAAACATGATTTCTGCAGTGTTTTTTTTTTTATTGTAATGTGCTTTATATTTACGACTGACTCTGATTAAAATATGAGTATTTAATATTGAGACTCTGATCTCCAATAATCAAACATTCATCTCCAGATGTGCTCTTATCCTCACAACTACAGGCTTACCTCTCTCTTCTTCTACATCATCAAGCCTTCTTTTGTAGCCATACATCTTCTCTGATTGGTTAGAATAAACATCCCTTAAGCCTAAAGTACATTCATCCCCACTGGGATGCTGGGATAAAGCTTAGTCAATCCAGCGGAAAGCAGTGTGCTTAAGTTGTGCTTCTCCTGCTGGTCGGAGCGGAGGACCTGCTCAACTGTGCATCCCCATGATGCAACTGGGCGCCCCCTCAGAGGACGGTAACACATCATCAGGTAACACATCTTATACTCCACATGCAGCTGAAGGAGAAGCAGCAGCAACAGGAAGATGTCTGCGCGATCCTTCTTCTGATTTGGAGTCCTTGCTAGACTCTGGCTGGATGTTATTCCGTGTGTCTGAGTGTTCCACCAAAAGGTCCTCACCTCCGTCCCCGCCGTCGCCTCCTCCTGCCTCTCCGGTGGCCAGCTGCTTCATCCTCAGGTTTATGGAGCCGTAAGTCCTCTTGGGTCGAATGAACACTGTCCTGCGTCGGTACATCTCACCCCGGCAGATGGACACCATGAGCAGCACGGACAGGAACATTCCCCCCAGGGTTAGGAGGCCCAGGCCCGCAATGATGCACTTGTCCAGGTGAGAGCCCAGCTGAGCATAGTACATCTCCAGCTTTTCCATCTGACGTGCCGACACGGAGTCCGGATCAACTTTGGCCTCCCTGGGGATGGTGTAGGCGATGACCACCAGGACAATCCCGCTCACCAGGAACACCAGCGCCAGGATGAAGCCGTAGTCTGCAGAGTGGTCATCAGCAGGGCCAAATGCTGTCAAGTCCTGGCCGTCCTCCTGCCCTGCACCTCCTCCTGCACCTCCTTCTTCATCATCATAAGACTGCGGAGAAACCTCCTGATGTTGCTGCTGGAGGAGTGGAAAAAAGAGAGGATGGGAAGGGAAAGGAAGAAGGGAAGTTGGAAGCAAGCAAGGAAGGAAGGAAGCAATAAAGACAATAAGAATTGAAAGCCATAAAAGGAATAGAAAAAGAAAAGCAAACAAAAAGGAAGAGATGAAAGTATGAAGTTAGGTAGGACAGGAAAATATGGAAGGACACAAGGAACTATGGAACTGGACAAAGAATAAAGAAGTGAAGGAAGGAGGACAAAAAGTAAAATAAAAAAAAACAAAGCTGAAGTAAATTAGGTTCACTGTGACGGCTACAAACAAAACCATGAAATCCAGATTCTTGTCTTTGCATTGATTTGAAAAAAAAAAAAAGGTATTAAATAATAATTATATTATTCAGAGTAATGATCAGTAACTTTTGACGTGTTGTCCAGTCTGTCTGCGTTCTTGTGAAACGATGGAGCAGCTCTTCTCAGGATTTTGGAGTTCATGTGTGATGTGAGTTTCCCAACGAGGCTCAATGAGGACTTGGAGAAGGTTTGTGGCCATGTTCTTGTGGTCTCTGTCACAAGCTCCTTGAGGAATTTAGAGTAATTGGCCTTTTTGCTATGAGCTATTGAATTTCTGCATAAGTGTAGTGGGTGTTTTGTGTTCACAGAGTCGACAGTGAGTCGGACTAATTCCAATGTTACACTCTTCCAAGGCTTTGTCATAGTTTCTATATAAAACCTTTAAGTACAGAATTCCTAGGTGCAACCAAGGTTGGAGGGTTTCTACTTCAGTAAGGATCTAATTTTTTTCTAATCACAGGCGACGTGATCTTGTTGGCCTCACTGAGCAGAGACATCCTGCAGTGCAGGGCTGGTTTGCAGACAAGTCTGAAGCAACTCAGTTGAGGATTTCAAGTCTGAGGGGGATGGTCCTCAATCGAAAACTCTCCTGAGTTGAGAATGACTTGTTTCCTCAAACAGAGGGAGAGATAAACTGACTGGATGGATGGATGGATGGACGGACAGATGGACGGATGGATGGATGGATGGACGGACGGACGGATGGATGGATGGATGGACGGACAGATGGACGGATGGATGGATGGATGGACGGACGGACGGATGGATGGATGGATGGACGGACAGATGGATGGATGGATGGACGGACGGACGGACGGAATATATAAAGAAAGTAACCACCAAACCAGACTACGCTCACCTTACTGTTGCCTGATGTTGAGGGCAGACAGCTTGCAGAGACGGCAGGTTCCTGCTGCTTGTCCTGCTGCTTCTCCTCCTGCTTCTCCTGCTGCTTCTCCTGCTGCTTCTCCTCCTGCTGGCTCTGCTCCTCGTCCTGCTGGTAAGAGGCATTCTCGAAGCCCTGGGCAGCACAGCCCACTGTGGAAACGCTACGGGGTGGAGAGGCAGACGCAGGAGATCGGTCTCTCCGGCCTCCTCGCAGCTCCTGGAGCTCCACCGCATTCAGAGACGACTCCATCTGCATGTGCTCATGTCTTCACCAGACCTCCACTCTGCTTTGCCCTTAATAGATGGATGGATGACATTTAACACATTATTAACTCATGGTAAAGTAACCTTTCCCTGGGGAAATGCTGTGACCTTTACATCATCAAAATGTACGCTTACATTTTTATCTATGTGTATTTTTTTCTTCAAATGTCGAATTTTTTTACATAAATGTGCTACAGGTAACACATTAGTATACAAATATTGTCTATTACAAGTCTTTAAAGGATGAATGAACTACACAAAGTACAGTACTTAAATAAAAAGTTTTCTTTTTGAATTTAAAAATATCAAACTGTTAATTTTACACTTTTATCTCAACATTTGCTTAATGGCAAAAATAAAAAAGTCCATTTTACAAACCAACGTATATTCATAAAATATGTATTGCATTAAACAACTCCTATAAATAAACAGTTGATTAAATTCTGTAACACATGCAAACATTAAAATGCTCCTTACAAGTCCATTAATTAGTAACAATTATAATCATGAATGATAAATGAACTCAGTGGAGCGGTCTGCATTAGGGCTGATGAGTATTGCAACGATATCACCAGGGGACATTTTTCTGTGGAAAAATCCCAGAATTAATTTGCCACAAATCACAAAACGGTGAAATTATTTTTGTAACTCTGTTTTTACACATCATAATGAGAGCTTTTGTAGGCATTAAGGTCTTTATTCTGCTCTGGTGGGTGAGAGCACGCTCTTCCTTCAGTCTCTGGGCAGGATGCTGGATTACTTAAACTCCTGGTGAGACGGTTGGTAAGTCATGAGCTGTGCTGGGTATGAAGAGATGCTCATGGTTTTTTTTTTTTTGGTTCACTGGTGGCCAAAGATCCAGGTCCAGGTCCAGAAAAAGACAGGACGATTAACTCAGCAACGATCAAAAAAGCATGGGAATGTTAAGGAATGCCTTTGTATCCCAAACATGGATATTTCCGGCTGCGTTTTGCACCGTTGCCTCACAGCAGGGCCTCTTGTGTGGAGTTTGCATGTTCTTCCCGTGCTTGTGTTGGTTTTCTCCGGGTACTCCGGCTTCCTCTTGCAGTCCAAAAACATGTATTACCGGAGGATTGATGACTCTAAATGGCCCGTGGGTGTGTGTGAGTGTGTATGGTGGTTTGATGTGGCCCTGTCACGGACTGGGGACCTGTTCAGGGTGTACCGGCTCCAGCAGACCCCCATAACCGTGTACAGGATTGAGCAGTATAGAGACAGGGATAGTTTCCTAAACCTAACCAAGTGCTTTACACTAACCATGAAATGGCATTGTTTTACCCGAACCACACTGTTGTGATGCACAGAGTGAATAAAACAGAATTTAAATGAAAAACTTGTTTTTTAGTGTCAAACTAGAGTCCCACATTTGAAGCACTGTGTGCTTGGACCAGTCCCACATTTCTTAAGAGGACTTTAATAAACTATACTCTAAATAATAGTGAGCATGGATGGTCATGAAATGTGTGTTTATGATGGTGCTGAGTTGAAATGAGAATGTGAAGATGGAATGGATTTGGTTTTGTGTAAGTGTTTTTGTTCTAAAACCAAAAATGAACCTACACCAGCGTGAACGTGGCCTCAGCCCATTCAAGCCTCCTAGACACTAAACAGGATTTTAAACCCATTTTAAAGTCTCGGAGCTTGCCAAAGAAAATCCTGCATTGGAAACAAACCAGTGAGTAATGGGGATGCAACTGTAATGCTTAAAATGCTCCGAATCGGGCTCACAGACACCGCTGAGCCATCTCTGGACAGATTTCCAGCTACTAAATATTTGGAGCTGCTGGCCGTAGTTCAGATGTGGCTGCAGCGCCACAATGGTCACTGAGGGTTGCAGAACAAAGAACAAGCAGCAACACGGCAGCACCACAACAGGAACAGTTTACAACCATTAGTCTCTTCTTAAGGTCCATTTTCATCTGAACTACTCCTGTTTTATGGGTGGTTTTGCATCATCTCCTGCATCATTTCTGTGCAGTGTTTTATTGACTAAATATGGTTTGGAGACTGGGCAGTCATTGCTGTCAGATCATGACATGTGACGCCCTTTACAGCCACTTTAACACCACAGCTCCCAATTACAGGACGGCAGGTTGTGAAGTCTGAACAGCAGCGAGCTGACAACACTGAAGGTCTCCCACCCCGAAGTGTAAAAATGACGCATCTCTGCCAACAATGAGAAATATTCACAAAAAACCTTCACATGAATACACAGTGTCGAAGTTGAAAGATAAACTAAACTTAATTATCATCATATTTAAGCTATATTTTTAAGTGTTATGAGACGTAGTAGCGAGGTCTTACTTTGTCCAAAATTGTGCAGTTGTGTTGCAGTTATTGTCGAGCTTTTTGTGTCGCAGCTGCAGGCTTGAAAGTCACACATTAATCACAGGTGTCTCAGTGTTCACTCTCCATACCCGCCTCCTCTCATCACCGCTGGCGCCATCACTTCCTGTTGGGAAGCATGACAGTTGAAATCAGATGCCAAGTATTTCGTATTTGTCAGTATCCTTGTCCGACCCGAGTCTTAGGAAAATGTCCTCACTGTCCTAAAGACATTCAGGATAATACAAAGCAGAAACATAATCGGACTGTACATGAGGAGGCATAGAGAGAAGGACATGATGGACTTGAAAATAAAACGATGAAATAAATCAAAATACATTAAGTTTAAAAAAACTAATTCTAAAAGATATTTTAATGAACTTACTGAGCTGGTTTAAACCCAGTGAGTCCTGGTGTGATCATCATCAGGCAGCGTAATCAGAAGGTGTGAATATTACAACAACGTGACAGAGCTGCAGTCTAATCAACCTGACAACACCTCCAGCCTCGCGTACGACCCCGCGTGCAAGAAATGGTCTTAAAACACACTTTTCAGTGTACAGCTGGTTCATATCTGAGAAGCTGCAGTATTAAAGCAGCCTACTGACACACTTCCAAGGTATTTTTGCATCAAACACCATCAAAGGGAGATGGGGGGTCCTGGGGGCCATGGGGGGGCTTGAGCTCCCCAGAGCAAGCCATCGTTTCCCCCTGAGGTGTTACCATCACCTTGACCTTGTGATGCACCAAACTGCTGAAACCTGGACCCCAACAGTGGCTATGTGTGCGTGCGCGTGTGCGCGTTTGTCAGATAAGAACTCCACTGACTGACACGGTTTTCTTTATCCGACCCGTCGGCAGGTAAGAAAAGCAAAAGAGAAGCCAGAGTCCAATTCAACAAACGATCGCGTTCTGACAGGAATTATACAGCCAGCGACACAAAATCCCTGTGGAGGGAAACACCGCGGTTGGACTGAGCGTCCAGGCGGGCGGGAAGGCGGAATCCACCCCGCGCTGCATTTCAATAAACCTCACCGAAAGCGTCGACCGCCAGCGGCGGATGGGGGTGGGGGGTGGGGGGGCACCGACTGAGGGAGCAGAGACTGGCTGCGGAAAGCGACCGTGATGGCAGCTGGCTCTTACCTGGTGCTGATGCTGCGACCCGGCGGGGAATCAGACGGCTTGGACATCCGGAGAGATGGATGCTGCTGGATGAGGAGCACGAGCGATGAGGATGGAGGGAAGGAGAACGGCGGCGACACTGACCATGCGCAAAACCGGCTGGTGCTTTTCTGCTGTCAGATGAGTTGATTGCAGAGTCACAGGAACCTCTCCACTTCATACCTTTTCAACCATAGTGTCCTCTGATGTCCAGAGGCTGCAGCGCCCCCAAATTCAAAGTCTTCAACTATTTATGTGACATTACTGCTAAATCCGAGCCAGGCGGCTGAGCGCGCAGCCTGAAGGGAGGTTCGGTTGTGGGTTCATTTCTGGTTTAAGTCAGACGGAAGTTGATGTGAACAAAAGTAAGATTTTCATTGACTCATTCATGTTTGGTCTATAAAGACTGGATATATATATTCTTTATTGCATAAATATTATGTAACCAGTATTTTAAAACACAAATATTGAATATACCATTGTTTTAAAATTAAGTTAGTTTAACATGTTAATGTAAATATTAATGATAACAATATTAGTAATAGCAATATCTCAATTACACCATTTTGAAACACACAGAACCAATCAGTGAACAGGAGTCCTCGTTGTTTAGATCCATCCATCCATCCATCCATCCATCCATCCATCCATCCATCCATCCATCCATCCATCATGGATGGGTGGATGGATCTAAACCATCACCACCAACCTGGGGGAGAGCTTCATGAATGCGTTTCCATGGCCGAGCAGCTGCATCCACTGTGGTTTATTAGTTCATCGTGTTGTAACCAGGTTCTCCATTAGAAAGTGTGCTGCTGCACTCTTGTTCAGATCTTGCAAGAGACCTTGATCTCAAATTCAAAGTCAAAGGCTAAAGGGTGTTTAATCATGTTTTATTAACATCCGTCAGTTTATGTGGAATTAAGAAGTCCTAGAAAGGTAAAATTGATAAGACAATTATTACTAAATCATGGTTTTGTTAAATAATTTACTCTGCAGTACAGCAAAACCTATGACACAATAAAAACAAGGGGCCAAAAGAGTTTTAAAAAATTATTTTGGACGCAGGTGTCAAATCAGAAGTAAGTACACTGATATGCACTTTAAATTCCACATTTGATCATTTAAGTCTAAGAATGAATCGGCCAGTGGTGGAAAACCCTGCCTTATCCTGGATACAGTCTCCATAGCTGTTACCATAGCAACGCATGTAACTCAGACGGGCACAGCTATAAACCAGCACTGATAAAAGCTCTAGTTTGGTTCGGAGGCTGCTGCAGGTTTCTGCACGCACCACGCTCTGCTCCATCACAACTCGCGTGTTCATGGCTCTTAACACGAAGAGGAATATTCTCTTCTTCTTTTTTTCTGCAGGGAAACATCCTCAAATACCTCACAAACATAAATATGGTGTCGATGGGTGTCAGTTACTCCAGCAGCCTCAGAAGATACCATTCCAGTCTACATCCTGCAGGATTCTGTGGGAGATACTTCTGTGGAAGTCCTTACACTCAGAGCTGTGCTGTCAGCAGCATGTCAAAAAGCCAAAATCTCTGTTTACTATCTGATCTATGTATCACACTTGCAGCTGCAAACTCTCACAAAAGCTGGCATGAACTTTTCTTTGGAGGATTGCAGTTTACTGTCCAAAATCAGGCAGGAAATGGAGAAGCTGGTGATCAATATTGTAACGAAACAAAACAATTAAGTTGATTCTTGTAACTAAGAAGGATATTCTGAATAAGGCACATCCTTCAGTGGTTTAGTGGCTGGATTAGTGGAGGCAGAGGGCTCAAGCAAGGACTTCCTGAAGGAGAAGTAAGTATTTCAAAACTGAGGAGAGAACGTGATGGCCTTGAGTAAGAATCTAGCTCAGGTAATGACTCAGCATCTGACTCCTCACTGCCGCGTCTCCGTGTCGGAGAAGAAAACAGCATCTGCTGCTGGGACGTCTCCCATGCAAAAAAAGAAAATAAAAAATACACCTGCCTGCGATATGATCCGTGATCTCATGCAACTGGATGTTTGCATCTGCAGCCTCGGCGGATCATTGGCAATCACCTTGAGGTGTGAGGACGGGAGAAGTCAGGCTGATCAGAGTCACTGCACAGGAAGAAGAAAAGAACCGAGGCTGAATCACAGGCTGCATTGATTTCCTTTTAACAGGATGAATTCATGACAACAGGGGACATTTGGGGCTCTTTTAAGTCGTCACTAAAGCTGCTGCAGTTTTCTGTGAACCTTCCTTCTTACAGTCTGTTTTATGACGAGCACAGAAATCCAAGACCTTTTAACATCTGCTAGAAATCAACTTTTTCCAAGAACGCACCTGTCAGAGAATGACAGGGAACAAATACTACACATAAATATTGCTTAAATTCCCAATCCGTTTGACTTCCTCACATTTTCCCAGCTCTATGAATCGATACTTTATAATACATGTTGGACCTGGAATGACAGTTTATTCCTGTTCCAGGATAAAACACGGATGCAGGATTGACGTATCTGCTGTCAACATTCGACTTTAAATAAAATAATATAATGCAATCAAATAAAACCGCTCAATTATTAACTGAAGACAATAAAACCAGAAAAAAAAAATATGAATCAAGTACATTTTATTTTACAAGATGCAACAGTTTGTAAAAACATAAAAAAATACAAACATCCTTGAAGTTGATTCAACTGGAGAGTTTAGAAAAACAAAAGCAAATCCATTATTTTATTTTATAAATGATGTCTGAATTTCTGTTTTCTGTACAAAAAAAATCTGTTTGCTTTAGACTCTGTGAGTTATAAAAGAAACTGTAGATATTAAGTGTTTAGTTTCTACCAGCAGAACTGTTGCAGGAATGCAGACTGATTCTGTAAAATGTTAAATTCAATAAAACAGTGTAGATACTACACACACGGCGTGCACAAATGCTGCTGCAACTGTTATTGTCAGCATCCTGACTTTTACTAACAGCATTAAACATGAAATGGTTCAATCGCATAAAATACATATCAAATACAAACAGTAAAAGCCATAAAATTTAACTATTTTCCCCAAAAAGATGAAGTCTGAACACACCTGAGACTTCTACAAATGTCTTAATGAAAGACAAAACTTTTCACAAAGTTCAAATCTTTTTCAAATGCATTCGTCAACATTTTTTTTTTTTACACAACTTTGATTTTTTTTTTTTTTTTAAAACAAGATCACTCATTTGTGTATGACAGATATAAAGACCGGTGCATTTAGAGTTGTTTGCTTAAGCCTGTCAGTGCTGCGTAAAGAAGACGTTTGTGTCAGAGACGATCGATTCCTGCAGAGTGAAAGTGAGCTGGCATCTTTACAGAGACGACAAACGTTCCTGGTCAGGATGCATCAAAGACCAGCCCCTAACAGCTGACGTCTGAACGGCCACATGAACATCTCAGCTGGTGTTTGCATCAAAATGAGAGCTGAAACTGACACCGGTTTCAGTTGGGTCCAAAATGCAACAACTGAATGACACTAAAACAACAAAAAGGGTTCAATTAGAGGGTTAACTCAGCTCAGCCTACATGGTTAGGACTTCCCAGCTGTGCAAAGATGAGGCAAAATAAAAGGGAAAGTTATTTAGATACACGTACAAATATGATCATTCTGATTGTGGTAGAATTGAAAGGTTAAGTAAGCAAACAAATACGTCTTCCTTGATTTAATGGTATTTCTGAGCACCACTGCTGGTGACGCAGATAATGCACGACAGGGGAACATTAACCTGGGTTTGATTTTTTAGGCTCAGAAGAACAAACAGGTCTTTGAGGCAAAATCTGGGCCATGGCAGAGACGGCCGTTACGGCTCACAGATCCAGGCAACGTGAACATCAGCAGATGTCCTGAGGTAAGGACGCCTACACTGGGTTTCTGTCCGTCTGGGTTTGCCTCTGCGTTGTACAACAAACTGCATATGTGTCAAGTGTGTAACAATGTTTTCGTCAAAGGAAAACCAACATTTTTGCAAAAATTGCAATTTAAGTCAAACTGACTGAAGAGGAGAAAGCGAGAGAGGGTGAATATGACGCCCCCTGGTGGACAAGTGTGAGACACAGACGAATGTCATAATTTGCTTATGACTGACATCAGATGTTTGTTTTTTTTTTTTAAATCATGACAATAGAGGAGTAAGAAGAGTCTGGTAGAAGAGCAGAAAAACAACATTAATCTCAAAGTCTCTATAACTCTCAAGTCATAGTGTAAAAACAAACTGGTATCAGTTGTAGACGCAACTGAAATAAATATTTGTCCGCATGTAACTGTGAGTTTTAACCTGAGCTTCTGTTCTGAAATGAGTTACTGTCATTACAATCCTGTCAGTATTTCAGGTTCTAGTGTCGTGCGCTGCTCGTTTCATCAGTGGCTCTGCCTCTCGGACACAACGTCCTGCAGACGCTTCAGCAGCACATCTGGACTGCTGCCATTCTCCGAACACGCCCGCTTGCTGGGGGAGTCGTACGCCGACGACATCATCACATCCCCTTCCATTGTGAAAGCCCTCTTCCTGCTCGCAGAGCCCTGCCGGATCATCCGGTTGATGTCCGATAGATCCTGTGTGGATGCAGCAGAAGAGTTAGTGAAGGATAACTTGACAGAACCTGTAGAAACCTTGTTTTCACTTCATGTTTCCTCCAGTCGGCTGACCACACACACACACACACACACACACACACACACACACACACACACACGCACGCACGCACGCACGCACGCACGCACGCACGCACACACACACACACCTTGATTCAAAGAGGTTTTATAATGCAAACAAACTTTAAAATATCAATATTGCTGTTCTCATCAACCCTCTTTTCCTCCTCCGACAGACTGAAACCAACATTTCCCTCTGGACTCACCAACATCAGCTTTTCCTCATATTCTTAACCAAATCTTTACAAATTAATCAAACAAAATACTAATCTCAAATTAAGCGAACGTGATGTTCTCTGATTATTTTTTCTAGATAAAAACAAAAACAGTCAGATTCAGCCAATAACGGCTCCACGTTCGGGAGACCAAAACGATACAGACGATCAGAGAAACTCTGGATGATTTCTTTTGGATAACAATTAATCAGCAGCGTGACACAAACAAATCAAAATCTGACACTTCTATTTCTGCTGTATCTAGACTAAAAATAAATAATTAACCTCCAATAAGAACTGAATAACATGCTGGTGTGGCCCCTCAGAGGTGTGTGTGACAGTGTGCGCGACTTTCTTGCCTTGGACGGGCTGCTGTTGATCCTGTAGGTGTAGGACGTCGGCGTGAGGCTGCCTGCTGCGTTCTTGTGAGGGGAGACGTACAGCGAGTGTCTCTGCGAGACTCGACGAGGAGACAGAGGCTGAGCCCGGACCGACGGGAACGGAGACAGAGGAGGAGCATCCACCTGGAGGATCCAGCCGTGGCATCACGTTACCATTATTACATACAACACACCAACCCGGCCGTCCAAAGAGTCTTCCTGCAGCAGAAGACAAGCCGTGACATACCTGATTATCGTTGGTGGCATATCTCAGAGCAAAGCTCTTCATCTTGAGGACGTATACGGTGTTATAGAACTGGATGAGGTCCCCGCGCTCCTCGTCTGCTGACTGGTCGGGATTAGTGTCTCCAGGGAGTCGAGTGGTTTTCTCAGCAGCTGCGGAAACAAATCGTTTTAAATAATTCATTACAAAAAAAAACAACAAAAAAAAACAGTGAAACATGTGAGCAGGGTGTTTTCAAACGTACTTCAACCTCGGAGCGTCATGTTAAAATCCAGATAACAGAATTTACTTAAATAAAAAACCTAAACAGTAAATTGTCCTTCTGACCATGTGACACTCGGGGTCCAATGAAAGCGAGAATCAGACCTGAGTTCAACAGGACTCGCTAAAAAAAAACAAAAAAAAACAGCAGAGAGACCCCCCTGGAGGAGTCACGACTGTGATGTGAACTTTGCCTAACAGAAGTAAAATACTTTTAAAGTTTCAACCTCTTTTTTGTTGGTTATTGTTATTTATTTGACCAGTAGGTCCTTTCAGAACAGGGTTACAAATAAGTTAATGTTAAATTTAAAATAAATAATTCAAGGTGTTCCGGTATGATCCTTGAAACAAACATTTGTATGACTAGTATTTATATGTATATATATATATATATATATATATATATATATATATATATAAAATCAACAAACCAGCCACATACCCTTAAAATTCATACGCTTATTTTGGATCAAATACATAACTCAATCAGTTTGCAGAATTTGGTGTCCAAATAAAGGTTTATGCTCCACTGGTAAATTTATCATAAGTAAACAAAACTTGTTTTGAAACAAAAATACATCTAAATAAATTGATATCGAATCGATTCTGAGGATCAGCAACGATACCCAGCCCTAAAGTCTAATGTTCATTTTTCCGACTCTCAAACACCCATCCGAGCTCCACCAAACCCAACCGATCCGCGACGTCGACGCTGGTTTTCCAGATAAGTTAATTATGTTTCTGAGGAAATCATCATCGTTACAGTCTTCCAGAGGGAGGTAAGATTGGGAAGGAGAAATTGTGCTGCCTTGCAGTACTTGAAGTTTGCTGCTTCGTGTGTGTGTGTGTGTGTGTGTGTGTGTGTGTGTGTGTGTGTGAGAGCTCACATTCTCCACCAGAGACTGAATCCACTTCCATGTTTTCGTCAGCTATTTGCTCTTTGGCAGTATGATGCAATAAGACACTGCGATACACCTGCGCACACGCACACACACACACGCACGCACACACACACACACACGCGCACACACACACACACACACACACACACACACACACACACACACACGGACAGTGTAAGCAGTTTCCCCAGCTGTCAGAGTTCAGAGTTCAGAGTGTTCGTGTGCGTTCCTCACGTGGCTGCTCGCTTGTGGCTGGCTGCGGTAACACTTCATGATGTCCTGGAAGCTTTGAGTCTCCTTGGTGATCTACACGTAGGGAATCAGAGCCGTCAGTGTTCACGGGAACGTGAGCTGCAGTCAACCATTTCACATCCTAAAAAGACAAATCCTGCTTCCCTCCGGTAGGTCATGGAGAAGCGTCTCGCTTTTCTGAAGAGGCACTCGGTTCTCTGGCCGGCGTTTTCACTGGTTTTCATGTTAAAGTCTAAACGCAGAGTTACGGTTTATCCAAAGCTCAATGAAACAGAGCAGCTGCCTCTAGAATCTAAACAGAAATACTTGAGGAAGCAGCATCCTTCATCAGTAACATGTTAAAATCATTGACAGACACGTCAGAGGTTAGGGTACGAGGAAACGAGGACACGATTACTGACAAACTTCACGTTTTTGATTTACAAAGCTGAAGAGTGTAACCAAAGACAACATGATCACCATCCGGGACCTCAGAGGTCCACTCCCATCGGCACACTTTCACACTTTTGCCATCCTTAACCGTTTTGTTGTCATATAAATGTGTTTATGAACATGGTTACTTAAGTTCATTTGACTAAAGAATTAGATTTATTTAGTTTTTATCAAATCTGTGTGCTCTTGAAGCCACAATTCTAGTGTATCTGTAGCTTCATGTTAAAACAACCCATTAACAGTCTTTAATTGGAAATATTATTTAAAAAAAACAAAAAAAACAAACACAAACAAAAGTTTGAATGATGTATATGAGATATAAATAAGTCAGATTTTTTTTTCCCTCCCTGAAAATAGTTCTTCATGTCAGGCAGCAGTTGAGATGTTTAATCTCTAAAAAAACAAGTTCAGTCAGCTGAGTTAAGTTTTAATTAACTGTTTTTGTCCGTCATGTTCCCAGAACAGCTTCTTAAAATGCCACACAGCAGCTAATTAAATGTGAGGGTTTTTCCCAGTTTTCTCACTTTGGATATGATGTAAATGCTGCACAGCAGCAGCTGGTCGAGGTGTCGGCCCTTCATCAGCTCAGTGCAGTGGACCAGAGAGTGCTCAAAACACGTCCAGATCTTCCCTCGCAGCTCTGAAGAGATGTCCAGCTTCAGGCACAGATCCCTGAGACGAACACTGGCCAGGTGGTACACCTGCAAACAGGGCAGGAGACAGCGGCATCAGTGGCTGCAGATGTGCCCTCAGCGCAGAGTCAGCAAAAAGAAAAGAAAAAAAATCTAAAGAAAGCACACAAACGTATGTTGAATAGACGTGTACATGAGATTAAACAAAAACGTCTCTGAACCAGAAACAAAAAGCTACAGAGGCAAAAGAGAAAAGCTAAAACATCAGTTCGTCCGTGTCTTTTATGTCTTTAATAGTGCACGTTTCTATTTTTAAAAAAAAGCGAAGCAAAGACTAAAACAAAAATCACATTTTCAACAAATAAAATACATCTGATCTTTTTAAGGTTGAAGGAGGTTAAATAAAAAGTGTCCCTGGACTTCCAGGCAGATCAGGACATAAAATTAAACTTATACTTGAACATTCCTGAACAGACTATTACTTTTTTCTAAACAAGGATTGAAATAGTCCTCTTTTGTATCTATGAGTGATTTTTTTTTTTTTTAAGTGCCGTCTCCACCTCCTACCTTCCTGAAGAACAGAGCGAGTGACCCTGTGCGTCGTGGACGTCCGTTTCCCGTCTGGGGTTCGGAGATGGAGGGAGCAGCTGTGACGGCTGGAGTGCGACTCGGGGACGCGGTGAGCAGGAACTGAGCGGTCACGATGCCAGAAGACTCGCATGGCTGGACTGGGATCAGTGCAATGGTGCGGTCGCTACTTATACCTGTCAAGATTCAAACAAACACGGCCTTCAGCAGCCAGAAGAAACGCCCAGCCTGTTTTATTTAGACTTATTTCAGCTTCTAACCCTCAAACTGGCATGCAGAGTAGGCCCCATCTGTTCACAAATTTCACATGTCATAGTGCTAGGGTGGTTTGAGAGATGGTTTAAATTTTCTCTTATTTATGATTCAGTAACGGGAAAATAATTTCACATTTTTAAAAGGCTTCATGCAAATTTCCCATTTTGTTCTACTCAGTTACTGAGCTGCTAATGTCTCGCTGGTGACAGTTTACAATTATAATGTTACAACAGTGATATACGTAATAAAAATTATATATTTTAATTAAAAAAAAAAAAGATAAAATATTTCATCATTTGATGAAATATCAGACATGATGAACTGATGGTCGGTACAGTGGAATTTTCCTGTTTTTGTGTATCGTATTATAACATTGAGAACAAAAATAATAAAAAATGTTATTTATATGTGCCTTTCAAGGTACCAAGGAGGATATAAAACAGTAAAACAATAAAGTAGAGACAATGAACAATATTTACGAGTTTGTCATGTAAATGTAGGACTTAATATGCCTTAATCCTAACAAAACACGTTCATTAAAATGTATATTGCTGCTGCTGCATGAATATATATCATGAGAAGGTCATCATGCCATTATATTATGAGGAACTCGTGCAACTATGTAAACAGTTAAGTGCAGGGACGTGGGGGTGTAACGACCTTGCAGTGGGATGCTCAGGACGGTGGTCTGCGTTCCCTGGCCTCCGATCTTCAGAGTGCTGCCGCTTGTGCCAAACGTCAGCCTCTTCGCTGGAGACGGCATAGGGCTCCCAGTGAGGCTCAGGCCTGCAGGCGGAGCTGGAGGGTCATCGCCGAAAAGACGCCGCTTGGCGCTGCCAGCAGCAGGGGAGCTGTATCTGTCGTGGACCGACAGCGGAGAAGGGGGCACGTCTAGACGAGGTAAACAGGAGAGGAGAAACCAGAGAAGCGAGGGACGCATTAACCTCACACATGACGCTGTAAAGGAAAAACGCAGACATCCGCCACACTTGAATCCACACCTTTACGTGCGCTTCCCAGGCCCGACCTGAACTCCTTAATGCGAGGGTGGATGATAGGGGAATGGGCGACCAGAGGCAGGTGAGACGGACCTCCGTTAGTGGAACCAGAACCCGTGTCAAGACTGGAGGAAAAGTTCACCTGCAGGTTGTTGAAGTTAGAGTGAGTCAAGATGGAAATACATCTTATATCATGCATGTCATTACTTACAAATCGGATCTCTGGATGACTCTACTGTCTTTAGAATCTATTTATGTTATTTTAACCTGACTGACTTGGTTGAACCTCCTAAACTTGACTAAGGCAACAAACGTACAACGCTGGGATGTACTGACAGGGCCCAGTCCAGCCTGGTTCTTCTCTTATCACTGGATTTCTGATTTAGTGAAATAGCCCTGGGTAGATACAAACCAGCATTTTAGGGATTTTTAGGTAGCCGGGGCCACTTCTTTGAATTTGCGTGTTGAATGAAGACGCTACATTGTTACACACATGAAATCAGAAGCAACGGTTAAAGGAGATAAGACCGCTCTCGTCCCAGTCTTCAGCTCATCAATAATGTACTTTCTGAGTTACTTTCAGGAGGCGGAGGTTTAAAATAAGGACAAAGACAGATTTTAAATGTGCATGTTTCTTAAAAACCTGCAGACCGATAAGGTCACGATCTGACTCCTAACGCCAGTTTAAAAACAAAAGAAAAACATTTCAGTCATCTGACGTTTGTTTTTTAAATCTTACTGAAGTCCATGAACATTTGCACGCTTCTCCTAAAAGCATTCCCCATTTAGCTTCACAATATTTCAGGCATCTGTTTCTCTGAGTGTGTCCCACCAACCTCCTCCACTGTGGGGACTTTGTTCCCGGTAGCCTCCAGGGCGCTCCACAGGGCAGAGTCTGTAGTCCACGCTCTGCTCTCCAGAACTTGCTCCTCAATGGAGTTGAGATGCTTCACCATGTCTCTGGACAGACCTTCCTCTGAGCGGATGAACACCTCGATCACCTGCACACACACAAACAAAATGGTGATAATTACATACTATTTATCTATTAACAGACTTTGTCTGATTGCATATTTGTGATAGATGGAATAATTTAACAAAAATAATGTAAAATGCTCCATTTCCTTGTGAAAATAAATTGTAAATGATGTGTTTTGGGTTATAGTTGCCTTAAAGAAGTAAAACGAGGGAAGAGTGAAGATATTGATGATCCAGGGGAAGCTTCTTTGGGAGCTGTAGGAAAACAACACCACCTCCAAGCAGCAGGCCATCAGCGAGCAGTGGAATATGTCCTGCTCAAGCAGAACCTGAGAGCCAACACACACAGAAACACACGCTTTTAAATGCAAACACAAAAGCAACCAAAAAAAAACAACACAAAATGTGTTCAACAGAGGTGATATCTGTGGGAGGACAGAGGCATGAAACCACTTGGGATTTATGTGCATGCTGATAATGATGAAGGTATCTGAGTGATAACCCAAACAAAACTGGAGGTGGTTTTTAAAAATTGCAGACCTTTTTCTAGAGAAGTAAAAAGGAACCTCCCCAATGTTGCTGGATGTTGTTGGTGCAACAAAACAATGAACTGCTTAAAATTACTCCTACTTCCTATACTTGTGAATACTCAGAGTTGCTTGCCTGCCTTGTTTTGAGCATTTCTTTGCTCAGATGACCCTGCTGTCAATACTGTATGACAAATAAACCTCTTTGAACCTTGAACCCGGTATTTTCTGCTTACACTCATGTCCCTGCCCTGCAGTCGTTTGGTCTCCTGAACCAGGACGTTCTCCAGGATCTTGTAGTACAGGATCTCTGCCAGTTTCAAGCGGTTCTCTGCGAAATCTGACACAAGAAAAACAGGATGCAATCATACATCACAGGGATTCTCCTGAGACTGATGTGCAGTGGGACTCAACATCTGTGAAGCCACTAAATTGCTTTGACCTAAAAAAGCAATAAATGTGGGGAGCTGCTGTCGTGCTTTAGGAAACATTCTGACGCACGTCTTAGATGTTTCATCTTATCAAGATACCTCTCCAAAACCTGTTTAAGTTTGTTCGTGTGTTATACCGATGTGAGAGCCAGGCATCTCCTCGGAGTCGTTGGTGTAATGTTCTTTGAAGGTTTGTCCCAGAGTCTTCACCCGAGCCAGTATGGACTCTGTGGGGTCTCTGGAGCAGGACCTGAAATCGCAACGCAAGGCACAATCACATTTTATAAACAAAGTTAAACCAATAATACTAAAGCATCTTATAATACTTAAGCATCTGGTTCATTTTCCGTTTTTTATTTTATAAGTTGAAAGCTTAACATGTAGTTAAACTGCTTGTGCAGTTAAAACAGAGTGAAACCATTTCTGATGCGTTTAGGTTCATGTTTTATATTCTTACTGAGCAAAATGTAGTTTAGTTTGATATATTTAGCCACATCGTGACATTAAATGAGAAAAGTACACAAGAAGACATAATATGTAATGTTACTGAAGTTTTCAGTGATAAAACACTGATGCTCTGTCACGGTACGTTTTCTTTTTTATTATTTTTACTGGTCATTTCTTGTAAAATATTAAAAATGTTTCATTTGCGACTGGGATTTGGGAATTTTGGTAACATAAAGAATATAACTGTCACCACCTGCCACATATGTGAGCCAACAGATATTTTAATAAGCAGACGCGGAGTCATTTGTAAATAGTCCTTTACGCAGCCGGGTTTGTGGTGTGTTCAAGCTCTCAAACATCTCTCAAACCTCCTGGACTGTTGTGATGTCAAATTTAAAGCTCGAGTTGTAACAAGCACATTCTGGTTGGTGGCACTGCCCTTATAGCTATTGTGGAGGTTGCAGTACAAGTTATTTATAATGACCTAACCATTTCAGATTTTAAAAGGGGGGAAAAAAGCCTGTTATATTTGGGTCAAAAATAAATATAAAGCGTATTATAAATAGATTTTAACGTATGGATAGAGTAAATGAAAATGTAAAATTATTGTAATCTTAATGCCAAAAGACTAAAAAGGCATCTAAAATAGAAATAAACAGGTAAATAGATCTCTGCTTTCTTTGTAGGTGATGACACGTAACAAAAACAAAGAGGCAAAACAAGTAGGCAAACTGACTTAAAAATCTGCATCAAGTGTTCGCTGGGAGACGTCCTCAAACCAGCCACCATACTCTGCAGCCGGCTGACGCTCTGCGTCGCCAAGGATACCGGCGTGACGAGCAGGTCCTTCTCCTTCAGGTAGACTCGACCTGTCAGAGGGGTGGACGGGGCGAGAGAGCCAGACTACAGAAAGAGGGAGAGAGTAATCTTTAGTCTTTATTTCTGTGAAATCATATTCATCTGTTACCTAGTGTCCTCTTATAAAGTGCTTATAAAAGTCTACATGGATCAATTCTACACCTCCCATCTTTAAAGCTATCTGACGAGAAAGCTTTAAAGACTCTTGTGTTGTTCTCAGAAGGTCTGTATTCAAGAGTGTGTGTACCTTCTCCACGTGTTGCTGAAGCTGGTTCTGAGCAGCTGTTTGACGGGCAGACCGTTCCTGAACAATCTTCCTCGGCGTTCCAATTTCCTCATCAGCATCAGCTCCCAGAAACACTCGCTCATCGAAGTCTCCCACCGTCAATACATACTCCTCATATTCTCGGTTCACAGCCTTACTGTTGTCAGCACGCACACACACAACAAAGGTTTTGGAGAAGTTTCCAATATTTTGTGTATTTATAGTTATCTAAGAAAAGGAGACCATGAAAGAGGTAGTACAGAAAGCAAAAAATGAATATAACAACTGTAATCTTGTTGTTTACTTGTTATCAATGAAGTTCTGAGGATCCAACATTTCAGTCAAATGTTCTTCATTTCCCTTCAGGATCTGATTGATGCAAAAACAGATGAACAAAAAAGTAAAAAACTAAGAAAAATCAACTAAAATCTAGGGTGATCTTCAAACCATAAAAAAAAAAAAAAGAATAGAATAAATGTACAAGTATGAACAAGGCAATGAAGTGAGGATGGTAGAAAACTATAAAAATACAAGAAACAACGTTAACGACCTTTTGCATGAGCGATAAGATCAAGTGGCCACACCTGTTTCAGGAACAGTTTCTGTATGTATGGTTTAAAGTAGTGCTGTTTGATGCCTTTCGCCTCCACCACCAGCCCATCGTGCAGCTCACATAACCTCTCCAACACACACGGAGGAGGTTCGTCTGGGGGTACGTGGCCATCAGGGCGGTACAGAGGAGGCAGACCTGCACGACACAACCGGCATTAAACTACCACGCTGACGCAGAACTCAACTGGCATTTAACAGCTGGAAAAAAAAAAACTCTTTCAAAATTGTTTTTTGTATCAAATTGATTCTAAAGTGTTCTAATCCTAGAAGCTGTAGTTCCCGAAAATACGTGAGTATATCAGCACGTGTGCAATATGAGCAAAACGTGTGAGCACCAACACTGCTGCAATGTGTGATTAGTTTATACATACATATGCACGTGATGCACGTAGATCCTGTATGTGGGTGTGGGGTGTGATTATAGTCAGTTACAGAGGGAGGCTCTTACTAAACAGCTTTAAAGTTTTCAATAAATCCTCCTAATTAAATGTTATTTAAGGTTATTTCTCTCTCACACACACACACACACACACACACACACACACACACACACACACACACACACACACACACACACACACACACACACACACACACACACACACACACACACACCTTTAAAGGAAGGGTTTATGAGATCCTTCCTGTTTGCACACAGAAGAGCGTTGCCGAACACCAAGTCCAAACAGCAGAGCAGCAGGTGGTACGAGTTCACCAGGTCATCGCCGATCATGCGAAAGTTACCTTCACAAATCCCCAAAAACACAGTTACTCTATAAGAAGTTGATTATTTCACCCGTTTAAAATGCAAATCACATCACCTGTTGAAACATATATTTTACATAAAACTGTTTTTTTAAAGAAAATGAATGTTACAAAGACTCCAAATGTGTTGGTCTTTGATTTCCGACTGGAATTAATTAAACCGTGTGTGTAAATAAACCTCTGTGGCGGTGATAAACTGTAAGAGACATTTTCAGTAGTTTGATTTTAGTAGCTTTGTTTCTTGGTACCTTTAGTGTAGACAAACAGAGTCCAGCAGAACTTGAACACATCACTGATGTGACAAGGCAGCCGCCTGCAGAGCCAAAAAAAGAGAAACAAAACAAAGGCCATCACAACTGACAGTAAATCAGCATGTGTGTGATCACTAAAGAAGAAAGAAAAACTGCGTTTGTGTGTAATACCACACAATAATACCACACGTGACACCAAAACACGTACCAAACAAAACGAAAATATTAACAGACAGATTTTAGTCTCTTGAACTATTTGTTAATGTGAAATGTGTAATATTTCCAGCCTGTGGTGCTCCCCGTCTTCTCCTGGAAGGACCTGATTATTTTGCACGTTTGTCCCGTCTTCCAGCGCCCCTCATAGGACCGGTGCTGCATCAACCTTCTCTAACCATCGTTACCTGCTCTGACAGCAGGCAGTGTTTTGTTCAGAGCGGCTCTACCTTCTCGAGTGGCTACCTGCTCTACCTTCTGATTGAGTTTCTTATGTGATCTTGAATTGAAAAAGTGATGATGAGAAAAACTGTCCTTCACTGGTTCCTGGACCTGGACCCCATATGACCCCAACAACAGCATCTCAAAGAGTCACAAAAACCCATCAGACCGTGACATAAACAACTGACATCTTTGTAGATATGCCCGTGAGAGACTGTCGCTGCTCAGGATACTGTGATAACTGACCATCTCATGGTTTATTTGAAACTTTCAATAAACAGGAGTGATGAAAACAGGCTGGAAACTAATTGCATTCTAAACAGAGCGTTTTGTTTAAATAAATAAGAAGACATGGTGAATGTCTATGAGAAGCTGCAACTTTCCAGCAGCCATCAGGTATCAGAAAAGTACAGTCTGATGTGGCTGAAGCTTTGATCACCAACCAGTTTTAAGAAAAGTCACATTTATTACAACTAGTTGTGGTAATTCTTCAGGACGTGAATGTAAGTTAGTGTTTTTTAAGTTATAGGAAAAAAAAACAGCGCATGCACGCGCGTCTTGCCTGTGCTTCCTGCTGCGTGGCTGGCGTGGCGGCTCACATCCCTGTGGATTCTGAAACATGTCCATAAAAATGGGCTCAAACTTGCGAAAGATCACAGTGGACACCTCAAAATTCCTCTCCAGGCGGTCCATTCGCAGCCTGAAGTCCTGTGTTAGGTTTGACATGTCGGCCCACTTCCTCATCTTGGAGAAGAACTGGATCAGACTGCATGAGACAGAAGTATAAAAACAAAAACCCTTATGAAGAAGACATGAACATTTCAACGTAATAATCAATTTGCTGTTTTATGTGTTTAATGCAGGAGGCTCAAGTTAATGTTTCCAATATGTTTTATTGTTCAAACAAAACAAAAGTACAGAGACTGTGTTCAATGAACACAGTAGTCCTCTAATGAATAGGGACTAATTACTAATTTAATTTTTTTTTTAATGTTCCCTGGGAGTGTTATTCATAATAGATAAGTAACACTTATTCAGGACCAGAATAGACCCTCTAGGCCTTTGGTGACTTTCTGAGAGCATTACAGAACATGAAGGCCGCCCAGAGTGACAGGATAATGCTGTTAGACTGGGTTTAGTCAGCGTGGTGATGCGAAGTAATACGAGGAACCAGCGGAAGAATCGCTGTGACAGATTCATTAAGAGCTGGTTTACCAAGTCAACAGAGAGATAACTGAGATAACTGATACAGTCCTGTGATGTGAGGTAGGTACATGACAAAAAAAGGAAAGACAGAACCACAGAAAAGAACATCTTCAAACAAAAATGAGGAGCGTAGGCCCTTGTTTAAAATGTCTACAATTAAAATATTTATATTTCTCCCCTCTTTTTTAAGAGCAAACTGTTGGAGAGTTCAACAGATTATTTTTAACGAAAATAAATCTGGTTCACATTATAAGTTCAAATTTGACTTTGTGTCAAATCATATCCTATTTTTGCTCAGTTGACAGTCCCGTTCTGCAGAGCGGATGGAGTCTGACCTGAGTTTGGAAGAGCGAAGGATCCTGGTGAGGGACACACAGTTTCCCTCCATCAGTCCTTTCCCCACTGTGGGAGTGGACCCCTTCCTGCAAGCAGCGTACAGAGAGCATGCCAGCCAGTGGACCACCTCTCCCTGCAGATACATAACAGTACAGTGAACCACCGTTGAGGACTGAGCTTCACGCTGCACAAACAGGAATCAGCCTGATATAGACATCAGCAACAGGAAAAGCTGCAGAAACAACAGAAACACTCATTATGGACATTTATTAAACAAATCTGGACAAATATGTACTTTTCCTTTCTTCAGCTCAATCCACAGTTATCTCAGTTACCATAGTATCTCATAAGTATAATTGTGCTCCATTTTTCTTGTAGTTTGTTGTGCAGTCCCACCCTCTGACCATCCCAGTGTTTACCTCCACCTGTCTGTATAGACGTCTCTGTTGGAGACCTGCTGACATCCTGACCTGCAGTCCCACCTTCTGACCATCCCAGTGTTTACCTCCACCTGTCTGTATAGACGTCTCTGTTGGAGACCTGCTGACATCCTGACCTGCAGTCCCACCCTCTGACCATCCCAGTGTTTACCTCCACCTGTCTGTATAGACGTCTCTGTTGGAGACCTGCTGACATCCTGACCTGCAGTCCCACGCTCTGACCACCTCAGTGTCTGCTGTCTACACCCGTTTATATAGTGGTCTCTGTAGTCCACAAACTAACCATGAATCAGTCATATGTGCATAAAACTCTTAGTTCTCCTGCTCATGAATAATTAATACTAATATTTTTTGTACCTTTGACAATGCATCTGTGCCCTTCCTCTCTCTGATCTCCCTTTTCCTGCTCAACTTGGCTGACCTTCAGCAGGAGGGTCCCCCCTTATGAGCCAAGTCCTGCTCAAGGTTTATTCCCTCTTAAAGGAGAGTTTTTCTTCCCATTGTTTGGTTTAAGATATTTCTCACACTAGGGAAGTTTTTTTATTTGCCGTTGTTTATGTAATAATTGTTCGGGAGTCATGTTCTGGGTCTCTGGAAAGTGCCTAGAGACAACTTGTATTGTAATAGATGCTTTATAAATAAAACTGAATTGAAATGGAACTCTTGTCTGTCATTCAAGAGATAAAAAAGTAACTGCGGATGTGGCTGTAAGTCCCTTTGAACTCTGCAATCAGTAATCATTATGATGCAATCACATGTCGGAGTTGTCTCACAGAGGGAAGTCTGCCTGACAGACAGCATTAGTTATTATATTTAAGTGCATGCAAAATCAAAGACAATATCCTTCATAAAAATAGTATTCATTTAACACATGCTGATTACAATTTCTTCAGATTGTGGAGATATTTTTTAAATATAAATTTTACTACAGTAAAATTATACCACCAACAAAAAGAGTTTTGGGAAGTTTACCTGGAATTTATTTCATTTAATTGCCTAAAAGTTTCTCAATCATAGCTCTAACATATCTTGTTTGAATGTTTGCATCTAATGTTTAACATAAATGGATTGCTTTAAAAAACGTTTGTAATTTTGCCACAACAATATGTTTATCTGTGCCTGTAATTTCCCAGAGTCCAAAAATAAGTTTCCTGAAATTATATCAGTCCAAATTTCAGTTGACAACAACAGCTCAATACAGAGACGCTTTCCTGCCGCTTTAATTTTTCTTTTTCTTTTGCAGTTGCAAAACAAAACAAAAAACACAATCATTAATAAACACATGATTAATACACACATTGTAGATAGTTTACATACTATGATCAACAATGTGAAATTAAACTGTTCAAATAATTAACCATAAATATAGTGAATAATTTATAACAGGAACATGTTACAATTTTTTCTAGTTATTTTGATTTACTGGTTGTTTTTCTTCTTCAGTTAACTACGTATTTATATAATAGTGGCCTGAAATGAGTGAAAATGTCATCATTATCATCAGACCTCCAAGTAGTTTCTTAAAAACTAAATTATTTCCATAGATGCTGAGCCACGCAGCTTACCTGGACGTTGTTACAGGCTGTTCTTCACAACACACACCTGTTCTACACACTCACTGACTAACACCAAAAAACACTCGCATGTCATCAAACTATCGAGCAAGTTGCTGCATGGCTTTCCATTAAAGAACTTGAACGCATTATAATATAGTCGTATTACTGTACTAAATAGTGTAACTTTTGTTCTGGTTTGGTTTTGCTGTACGAACTTCAGTCTGACGTCACTGTTTTTGTGATTTGGCTGCTGAAACACTATTTGCTTTTGCTTGTCACAAAACTCTCTCTGTCGCTTACAAGCAGAAACATAATGTTTCAGACACTGTTATATGAAAGTAATTACAAATGGTTGGCCCTAAATGTTGAGGCTTCAAGTGTGAAAACGCAAACAAGAAGGAGCCCTTTAAGCGCAGCGGTTGTACCGCACATGGACCTGTTTGCAGAGTTCGCTGTGCGGGAGCTGCTTCACGCAGCCCGTTCACGTGGAGCACAATGAAGCACCGAGCGGACACCCGGACCACGCCGAGACGCGCTTTCACCTCCAGCGTGTACGTGTTCAGGATCGCGGTGAAGTTGTCCAGGGCTTCGGTGGCTGTCTGCTCGTCCATGTTCAGCTCCTGACACAACGTCTCCAAACTCCTTCGGACTGAATTCTCCTCCATCCTCCCCGACTCCGAATCCGACGACTCCTCGCCCCGCATCCACAAAACGTGACGGCAGCGGTTTCGACTTTAAAAAGCGCCTCGGTGTTGAGCGTTTAACACCACAACAACCTCCACCCAAACAAACACCGACAACTGCGCCCCCACGAGTAGCAGGCTTCCGCTAGCAACCCCCACAATGCAGCGCGTTGGCGCGAAAACTTCTCCACTTTAACCAATCAGAGGCGACCAAGGAGTCGGCCCACCCCTCGTGTCGTGTTCGTCTCAACCGGCGGTTGCCGGGCGACCGACGTCTCACCCGCGAGGACTTTAATGACAAATAAAATATTTAACCTAATCTAAAGACGTTTCAGAGCAGAATTTATTGGAAGTAATTAAAATTCACACTAGTTAAAATGCTGACGCTGCATTACACTCATCAGTTATAGTTTCGATTTTCATAGTTCACAAAAGTTAAAAAATCCCAAAAAGAGAGAGAATTTAAACCCGCTTTTATCTATTTTACTTAATACATTTACTTGTAAATGTATTAATTACTGTTGAAATGTTAAAAATATTTTACTAGTTAAACTCTAAACCAACACAGTTTCAAATGTTTGCATAATAAACTTCTCCCATGACACAACTTATCAGCAAAATCTTTTTTATTGGCTATATATTCTCAACATATGAGTCTATTGAAACAGATTATTTTAAAATAATGTTAAGAAACGGTTAAGTCTTCCTAACTATACAAAGAATATCCTCTGGAAAGCAGTAATAAGTCTGTACTTCCTGTTCCTCCAAATATTGAATTTGCTATAATACAGTAAATACTGTATATTGGAAATTGTTTTTATTTTTAAATTACTTTTATTGCTTTATCACATGTAGAAAAAAAAATAATTCAAAAGTATCCAAAGAAGAAATGAAAAGTATGGAAAAAAAATAAATATAATAGAACATATTGACAAAACTATTGTTTCACCCATCCAAACAATTGTAATCAGGGGGATTATGGTGCGGGGTGGATGAACTTGACTGGCCTGCACAGAGTCCAGACCCCAACCCTACAGAGCACCTTTGGGATGAATTAGAGCGGAGACTGAGAGCCAGGACTTCTCATCAGTGTGTGACATCACAAATGCGCTCCTGGAAGAATGGTCAAAAATTCCCATAAACACACTTAAACCTTGTGGACAGCCTTCCCAGAAGAGTTGAAGCTGTTACAGCTGCAAAGGTGGACCAACATCATCTTGAACCCTGTGGATCAGGAATGGGAGGTCACTTAAGTTCATATGTGAGTCAGGCAGGTGAGACAATACCTTTGGCCATACGGTGTATGTTTTTAATTAATCGATAATTATCGGCACAGTTTCAGTACCTTCTTGATTTAAAAATTTTAACTGTATATTTTATTGATTTTTATTGTTTTGTTTAAAGTACCAGAAACAATTGGAATTTCCTTTTGTTCATGTTCACTTTATTTGTGAAATAAACAGAAAAGTAAAGGTTGGAAAACCTAATGACCACAGCTGCTGCTAAAAACTGCAAGTATTTGAAAACAATGTCAATAAGCCAGCAGCTCAATTATACTGACACAGTATTGTTACAGAAATCAGTCTCTAATGGGATTTTCAAATAATTTTCAGGACTACCATATTTTTACATAATAAGCCTACTACAGACCAAACAAACATTAATACAGCAGACTAGCACAGCGTCTACTGAACTAACAATATAATTCATCCACTCAAAATAAATGCAGCAGCCAGCTACGTTATAGCCACCATAGCAACAGTTTGCATTACTAATACTAATCTTTTCTATGTTAAGATAAACTTATATTTTGATTATCTGAAACAAAGCTTTGTGATAGCGCCCTGCATGCATCCCCACACATTAAGAGGCAAGTGTTTGGAAATCACCACAGAAGGATTAACAGCGTTTGCATGTTTTCTCTCAGTGGATGCTGTATCTGGAGTTATCTCTGGTCTCAGTCGTCTTTATCAGCAGTTTTGGAGCAGGAGAGCTGCTGCTGCTGTGATAGCCGTTAGTGCTTTTAGGACCTGTAGAGAAACAGAGAGAAACTCAGGAAGGTGGCGTGAGAAAAAAAAAAGGGAATAGCTGTTTTTGTGATACCTGAATATAACTGTCCTTTCTTAAAATATGACTGCTAAATCAGTAATTCAGCCATTTTTCCTTGATATTCACCCTCTAATATGAGTGTTTAGATTATTTTCATTTATTGTGGAAAGAAGTTTGAACGGCTTCAGTATTTATGCATTTTATAATTCTTCCTTTTGGGTTGTTACTTACTGTAGTTGGAGATGGGCTGGATGTTAAGGATGGACTGCTGTCCAAGTCTGAAGAAAAAAATGATAAATAAACAATTTTAGTTTAACTCCAGGTACATTTGAGTCTCCGACTGAAAAATACAAAGAAACTGCTAAATTCATGTATTTTTTTTAAAATCTGACAATAATCTGACCCGGTCTCCTTAATTAATTTAAACCGCCCGTCTTGTTTTAGGGAAGGCATTAGGAAATTTTCCAATATTCCATATGGTAAAGAGGAGATCTCTTTTTTATTCCTTCTTGTAAAATCTTCATCAATAATTAATTTACAGATTTGTTTCTATTGTTTTTGTTAGGTGCTTGGAACTCCTTGTCCAGATGTTTCACAATGTTAATCAAATTCAGCAGATTCAGTTATTGAAACTCTACAGCTGGAATTATTCCCATCCACACAGATTATCAGTTTTGTGCCAATAGGATTGGATTTCCCAGAATATCAAGCGCAAGAAGACTTGATGGCAATCTGGCATCAGTGGTTTCAATATTTACAGCAAATAATTCAAATAAAAAGAGTCATAACGGTGCATTATAAACATCTTCTGGTTAATCCATCACAGCACTTGGCTGCACGATTTTCAAAAATGTAGTAACAGATCTGTAAACGTTTAAATTAGGCGATGCTTTGGACAAAGGTTTGGGAATTCTGAGATTCTCCAGATAGTTAATTTCTGTACTTACTTTTAGCCAGACGCACAACTAAAAGTTTGCAATTATTTTCAAATAATGTTTTGTTTTATGCTAAAAAAAAAGAAAAAAAAAGAAAAACAAGAAACTGTTGGGTGTAACAGCAGCTGTTTTGATGGGTTATGGTGTGCTGTCCACATTCATAGGAAGTAGAGTAGAATATTCTCATAATTTAAGATCAGTTCATCCTCCTCTCCTGTCCCACCTGTCCTCCTCTCCCTCTAATAACTTCCTGTAGGTGGCAATCTCAATGTCCAAAGCCAGTTTCAGGTTCATCAAATCCTGCAGGTGAAGAGAACGCAATCATTTAAGGAGACATTTACATCCCACAGTTTTATTATTTTTCAAATCTCCATCCATGACGTGTCCTTATTCACCTGGTATTCTCGTAGTTGTCTGGCCATGTCCTGTTTGGCTCTCTGCAGAGCATCCTCCAGGTCTCTGGTCCGGGCTTTGGCTTCTTTCACAGCCAGTTCCCCACGTTCCTCTGCTTCAGCCAGCTGGTTCTCCAGACTAGCACGCTAAAATGGATCGACACACACACAAAAAATAGCAAAATGACCAGAAGTGGATCTGAACTATATTCCTCCTGCAATTGATGTCACTTGTTTCTACCTGCGCTTTCACAGCCTCTATCTCGGTCTGCAGGCGGCTGATCAGCCGATTGACCTCAGCAACTTCTCCTTTCACCATCCGGAGCTCGTCTCCAAACTGGCTGGCCTGCACTGACATTTGGTCAAACTGCAAACAGAAGAATGACGACTATTATGTGTACAAAACAGACATCTGTAGGTACTTATGAGAATCACCTTAATTACAATTATTATCTATTTATTTAATATCTTTGTCAAGCAGTTGGCCAACACGTCACATTCCCTCATCCGAACCTTGTTCTTGTACCATGCCTCTGCCTCCTCTCTGCTGCGGGCTGCGATCTCCTCGTACTGAGCTTTGACTTCAACTACGATCTGCTCCATGTTGAGGCTGCGACTGTTGTCCATCTGCACCACCACGGAAGTGTCTTTAATGCTGGCCTGCAGCTCACGCAGCTCCTGGTCAGGGATTGAGAAATGACGATGGTAAAAATATTTCCTTAAGTTCTAAGCCATTTGAAGAAAGGTATATTTAATTTTGTGTAAATTTAAAAAAGATTAAAAACCAACTAGCGAAGAAAGAAGATTACACATACAGGTCAAAATTCCTTGAACACTAACATGGTTTGGACTTCATTGAAACCAAACTGCATGTCCCTTCATTGGTTTGGTGAGACAGTAGTGGTATAAAAATTCCTGTCTTTTAATTCTATTTTCATTATTTTCAACTACTAGACGTAGACAAGAAATCTGGAAACAATGAAAAAAACTGATGAAATTAAAAAAAATTCTAACCTTGACGGCCAAACCGACTCAATTTGTAGAAATGCCATGTCAAAAACAAATCCAGAAATCTTTGTTTTGAAGAGTGAAATGATCAGCATCTCTTGCCAGATTAATGCAGTTTCATACTAATGTTTGAAGCTGTCTTTCAGACGACAAAGCAAAGACAAACCTCCTCGTAGACATTCCTCAGGAAGTTGATCTCATCAGTCAGACCTCCAACTTTGTCCTCGAGATCTGCTTTGACCAGGTAGGCCGAGTCCACATCCTGGAAAACACATTTATATTTATATCCACATGTGCGATGAAGATGAGCTTAAGTTGAGCATGCTGAGTGGTCCACAAGACCTGAAAATTGCTACAGGTCTATGAAAGCAGTCAGTTTGATCCCTCAGACTGTCAATATCCACCCAAAGGTGAGAAAACACCCTTATTAAAGTAAAAGTCCTGATGTATGACGTTCAGTTAACTTAAATAAAGTAATCTGACACTTTGGCAGTGGAATTACTGATCTGAAATGTGTAATTGGTTAATGGACATTCATTATTATTTATTTGTCATTGCTATTTATAAATTAATATCAAAAACATTCATTTGACATTTATATAATACTACTGGATGGCATTACATGCAAGAGTTACTGCAAGATTAATTCAAAGTTTTCCCAGATTTGGAAGCAAGGCTCCTGGCTGAATTATCCGATTTCATTTCTATATTTATTTGACGGGGACAGGGCACAGTTTTTACGGTTTCACTAGAGTCCTATATCAAATAGCTAAGGTTACTGCAATTTACATGTACACACCATGAAATCGATTTACAATCCAAGAAAAAAGTGTGAACTTTGATAAAACTGAACTGCTGCGGTTCCCATGCAAAGCCAACGTGAACTGTTACCAAACGTTTACGGGTTTTGTTGCACAGGGGAATAAAGGAAAATAAGAACAATAAGAAAAAGCACAACATAGCAGTTCATTTTACCTGCCACACCTGTAGGACTGATAATATGAATGAATGTGTTTTTGTCCTGACCTTCTTCAGGATAACAAAGTCATTCTCCAGGTTGTTTCTCTTGTTTATCTCATCCTCATATCTGTGGTAAAAACAAGGCTGTGTGATATTACAGTGGGATTAATGACAAAGTACTTTGATATTATAACTCGGACGTCATCCTTTACTTGTGTTTGTAGTCCTCCACCAGGCCCTGCATGTTCCTCAGCTCCCCGTCCAGTTTGATCTTATCGTTGTTGACCAGGTCCATCTGACGCCTCAGACCTGCCATGTAGGCCTCGAACAAGGGCTCCACGTTGGATCGGCTCACCCCCTGACCCTGCAGCAGTTCCAGCTTGGTCTCGAGCATCTTGTTCTGCTGCTCCAGGAAACGCACCTGGACGCAGCAGGAAGCATCAACTAAAATATGTATTGAGAATCAGATCCTGTGACTTTGTAATCCCTTTGTGTTTCAGATAAAGTACGTTTCAATGTTTAGCAGTGCACCCTCAACACATAGTACGACTCCACAAATATTTCAAAATTAAACTTTGTCCAAAGCATCCATAATGCAGCTATGTAGCTAAAAGTTTGCAGAGAGATTTGCATGTGTTATGCAGGTTGTGGCAGGACGTCTGCAGAAGACCACTGTAAAAGTGTCTTTGTGTTATAGAGACAATAGGACTTGTGGTCATTTCCAGGACAACATTTGCACTTTGTACTGAATTTGGTTGAGTCAAAACATTCATTTATAATTTATTCATATATTTTACCATCAATATGTAATCTATTAGTCCTAAAACAGCTGAAAATTCACCAGGAGATTTATGACTATATTATTTTAGTTCTTTTGTGCAGGCAGGGGGTCAACAGGAAGTCAGCTGATACATCTGGAAGAGTCTCACACTCTTCACACATGTAATTGAGTGAAGTATTGGTTTAGCATGTCAAGTAATTTTTGATGCAGAGGTTTCTGTTTTGGTGCCACTGCCACCACCTAACAGCGGTTGATGGTTTTTAAGTGCTTCCTATTGCATATAATAATCATGCAAAAAGATGAATTATGCCACTGTTATTCAAGTTAAGCTTTTAGTATCCGCAAATACTGCAGGTCTTCTTCTGCTAAGTTCACCGTGATTTGCTTTTACAGTGACTCAGAGCAGACAACATTTGGGGATTTGGGGATTTATATTACTTTTTTGCTGCCACTGTAGTTCTTGTAAGCTTGGAAACAAACTGGAAACATTACTTAATGACCAACTATGGACATAACCATTAAATAAAACTGTAGAATGAAGAAATCTTTTGATAAACAGAACTCAAAGAAAGAGTGTCATTCATCCAGATGAGAGGTTTTAAGAACACTGTCATCAGAAGACTATCCTCCAGGCCAGTATCTGTACAGCTCACGTTTCCTGCCTGCAGATGGGTTTATATGTCCCACAATACAAAGCCTGCGTTCTGTTCAAAACAGAAAGGCTACCTCCGAGGCACTTCTACACCACGCCTGACAGGATTTATCGGGTTACACTCCAACTTGATGGGACGGAAATGGACCAGAGAGCTCAAATGTCCTGCAGCCTGGCGCCTTCAGTTCAGTATGTTGATGATTATGCAAACTGAGCTGGTAATGGTTTAAAATGTGTTTATGGTTAAATACATGTTAAAGCGTAACAAATAATCATTTGTGAAAAAAGGAAAGTTAGAAAATGCCATTGTATACCCCAATGACCACGCCTATCATTCATATTTAAACTGGGTCATCATCACGCAGCGACTCAAACTTTGTCTGCCTGTTACATCAGACTAATTACTTCTCTTCAAGAGGGAAGCAGCTCTTTAAAGTTTCATGTGGTGTTGGATTACTACAGTAAACTCCAGGTGAGTAGTCAGTTTCCCTGAACTGTCCCATATCTTCCAAGCCAGGGCTGATGTTTAAACCTTTCTTGCATCTAAAAGTTCTCTTTTGGAGGTTTTATCAACAACAAAGTCCAATTGTCCCTCTATTACATGTGTTTTTTTTCTTTTTGAAGTTCACTTATTAATTATTTAGTTGGTTTAAAAAAACAAACAAAAAAAAAAACAAAACAAACCACCAAAAATATGTGATACACGGAATGTTAAACTTGTGATAAAATATGAAGTTTTAAATTTTTTTTAAAGGAACATGTTTGACTAAAAACACATTTGGGTGCTGATTCTGACACCTACCCAGTTTAACTTCATGAATCACATTGTCTTCTTAAGTCAGCAAAGATGGAAATGATATTTAATGCAGTATAAAATTATATAATCTTACACTTAGTTATTAACCTTTTCTACAATATCTCAGCGTCTATTCTATTGTTTATATCAGTGTTATTGCTCAGAGTGTCAAATTTTACACATGAAATGTCACAATAAAGGATTTAAATACTGTTAAATGTTACATTTCATGTTTTTGTTCTTTTCTCACAGCTGGAGTTATTCTGTAATGATTTCCACTTTTTAATGCTGATATTGTAATATGCAAACAGGTTTTGTTTTCAACTGTCTTTTATCTACAATATGATAAGTATTTCATTTAATAACCACTTTTGTATTAATAAAGTTTGCTGAAAACCTTTAGAACAGGTTCTTTAGCATTTATATCTCTGGCTTAAAAGCCTCACAGGCTTTTATTATCTTATGATTTTTTTTAAAATTTTGTTTTAGAAAAGAAAAACCAAATTTCCTTTTCTTTCAAAATTTGTCTCTGACCTGACAATGTCATTAAGGAGTTATTCTCAGCAACATCTGCATAACTTCAGGTAACAAAGTTAAGGAGACGTTTTTGGTATAATTTGCGGATGCTTTGCTAAATTATTGTTGTTCCCTCTGATTATTATATTATACCATAAATAAAGGCAGAACCTCAAGCATTTTTATGTGCAAAGGGAGTAAGCAACTGAAATAACCATCACAACAGATGTGTTTTAAGTACAACCATTAAATGGATCCATCCATCCATCCATCCATCCATCCATCCATCCATCCATCCATCCATCCATCCATCCATCCATCCATCCATCCATCCATCCATCCATCCATCCATCCATCCATCCATCCATCCATCCATCCATCCATCCATCCATCCATCCATCCATCCATCCATCCATCCATCCATTGACATGTATGTTTTTGGACTGTGGGAGGAAGCTGGAGTACCCAGTAAAAACCCACTGCAAGTAGGCTGCATGATGTACAAAAAACCCTTGACTTTACTCAGGGCTAAACTAGTACTTTGATTACTTATTAGGCATCCAAACTGTTTTAGCAAAGGTTTATGTTGCATATTTGGACAAATGGGCCATCCTCCAGCTCAGCTCTCTGTCACTGTATTCCTGAAGTGTACCTCCACTGATGCCAGAAGCCAACAAAGCCTCTATTGTGAGAACGATATCCACTCCGTGAGAAAGCCGGCATGTTCCCTGAGAAGGGTATCAGTGTCCAGCATTATCACAGGGCTGCTCGCTCCATCTGTGGGAAATGTGTACGGGAAGTGTTCTCCAAGAACGTTAACAGGACTGCTCACATTTACTGTCCTAGTTGCTGTTTTTTTTGGTTCAGGTCCATAATTACATGAGCTTCCATCTCCTCCTTTGGTTTAGCAATCAGGTTACTTTTTAAGGCAAGAAGATTAATTGAACAGCAGGCTGAGCATTACATTTTAAACGGTTTGAGTCCCCTCTGAAAAACTTTTGTTTATGCCCCCCAGTCATGACCTTCGCAGTATTTTCTAAAAGGGCGAAAGGGCCAGAACTCACCAGCATGCGAACAACAGAAAGAAAATGTTTATACGACTGTTATAACGCGTCTGTTTCAACATGAGCCACGAAATTTCCTTAACTTTGGTTTACTCTTTGAAACTGCTGCATGTTCTAACAACGATAAACAGATAACACACAGTTGTAATACTCAGTTACATCTGAAAGGGAACTGTTCAGCTGTTGTGACAACATTAAAATAACTGCATATAAATTTGAATTGATCATAATTGGTTCATCACACTGTATCTACAGCCTCAACACTAAACTTGATCTTCTGACTAACAATGTTCATAATACGACAAAAACATCTAGATGTTTTTCTGTGTTATGAAGTTTAACAAAACTTTTAGTTTCTCGTCAATATGAAGTCGCACTTCTTTTAAGAGTTTTGAATGAAGAGAAAATGACTCAATATATCTGTGTGCACAGCACTTGATTTGTGCGTCCTACATGACTTTTGCGCACTACTTGATTTGTGCGTGAGTAAACGTGTACCTGTATATGTAAAACATGATTTCTAAAACATAAAGAGTATTTTGCCCCTAACATTATTGATGATTATTACAAATTTAAAAGCATCCTGCACACAAATCGTTAACTACGCATGCACTAATCGCCTGATACACACAGCCAGAGCTACATTTACGCACAGATCAGCACAAGAGGTTTTGAGAATTTTCTGAATTGTGGATCTGTGTAAAAAAAGACTATCTTGCGCCCCATGGTTATAACACACTTACTTTGTAATATTTTAAAATTTCTCATGTGGACACGTATACATTTATGAGCCTTACAAATGCAATTAGATGGCTTAAAGCAATATCCACTGAGTGGTGGTACGACGCACAAATCATATAGTACTCACACACAAACCAAGTGCTACTCACACACACAGATATATTGAGTCAATATTCTCTTTTTTACTAGATGAAGTGATGACACTGCATTCATCTGCGTAGTTATTTTTATATCCATTACCACAAAAGAAAAGCAAGACTCACATCTCTGTACATGAATCAGATGACTAAAGTGAGACCCTCAAGAGGTACAGCTGGATGAAGCATAGACGACTGTAGAGCGGTTGTTGCGTCTGAATTATTCAAAAGCAAAAAGCTTACAAGTAGCTGCACTGACACACTTTTTAGAGAGTTGACGTTGTTTTATCTTAAACCTGAGGTTGGTTTGAGAGGCTTTTTTTTCTTGCATGCAATGCGAGTTTCAAGCAAACCCACACTTCCCTTTCCACTGTAAAACCCGGTCTGCTCTGAGTCATGCGCTGCACAGAACTGTGAAAGTGCCACCACCATCAGCTGTACGTAAGTGTTGCACACAACCACAGCAGACTGTTTTCAGTGTGTGATGACTTATGAGTTTATTTGGACACAAAAACACATAAAAGTGACACAAAAGTGATGAAACTATGTCCGAAGCATAATTATTTGTGTGCTCAAGACACAAGAAAACTAGCAACGATAGATGTGCAGTTTTTGTTTTTTCATCTTTCTCTCAGTTAATCTGGAACTACTTGAGGAAAGAGCTCAGCATCACTAATTTACAGATATGTATTAACCAATCATTAGCCAATCAGTCTTTGATTTGGAATTGATAGTCACATTTATAAACCATAAATTCTCCTCTAAATACTTAATTTTCCTTTTAAGCGTATTGACCATTAAGTAATGAAGCTTAAAAACTTTATCAGAAGCTTATCATTTGGTAATGCTCATTAGAATTATTTCATAATTTGTTCATGTCAGAGATTAGAAGACTAGTAAAATACATTTTCAAACTGAAGCAGCAAGATCCACTTTTTAGTTTTATTCAATGCAACTGTGTAATAGGGTACTGAATATACTTAAAACAAATAAGTACATTAATAATTATAACAGCTTATGAATGTTCTAAAACCGCCCCAGTTCAAGTCCCTTTACCTTATCTATGAAGCTTGCAAAGCGGTTGTTGAGGGTCTTGATCTGCTCCTTCTCATGTGCTCGGCTCAGGGACAGGTTGGGGTCAATCTCCAGGTTCAGGGGGGCCAGAAGGCTCTTGTTGACCGACAGCGACGCCAGTGAGGCCCCCAGACCATGATGATGCCCATTGGTACCAGCGTACAGAGAGCTGCTGCTCAGGGAGACTCCACTGAATCCCCCCTGACCCGGACCGAACCCACTCAGCCTTCTTGACGCACTGCTGCTCCGGACCGAGCTACTAGAGCTGACCCGCTTGGAACGACTCAGACTCATGATCGCAAGAGCTGGGTGGTGAGACAGGAAAATGGATGTTGACTGGAGGGCGAGAATGGAGTGGTGGGAAAAAATGTGTTGGAAATTAGACAAAAACAGTGGAAAAGTGCCTGCAAAATAATGCAGTAGATGGAAATGAAAAACCACCAACAACAAAAAAAAAACTGCTTGTATCACAAGCTGAACAGAGCAGACAATGAAAGTCAGGAGCAAGGAAGTGAAACCGATGGGTGCAGGGTGTGTAACCACAGTCACTCTCAGGTGTCTTATGACCTTCAAAACCTCCCCAGGGTGGAGTCAAAAGAGGAGGGGAGAAGCTGAGACAGGCGAGCACAGAGAATAGACACTGGACGCCGCACTGACTACTGAAGGGCGAGAAATGGTGGAGGACAGGTGTTAACAGGTGTAAGTAAGTGTTTTGGTCAGAAATAGAAGGGGGCGCATATTCCAGCAGACCCTCCCAGTAAATCCGTCCCTGTTAGTCCCAGTCACCGCGCTCCTTCGAGGGGGTGCTTTTCACGGCAGGGGTTTGGCGAGATGTTTACAAACCCGGAGGGGTTAGCATCATTACATTGCTGCAAGTCATTAGGTTTTTGCCAAGTTTCATTTAGACAGAGAAACTCTAACTCCCGGTCAACCGGAAGATCGTGGAGGAGAGCACATTAATAATCCGAAGCTGGCATCACAGCGACCCATGTTATGTTGCCACTTGGCTACACTGACCAGGATGCTGTGGTCAACTCCTCACCGGGAGCTGTTTTGGGACCAATGTTGTGTTAATTACTGAAAAAAACAGAAGAATTTACAGATACAAGTTTCAAAACTCAGTTTGTGTAAAACAGACTTAATTTGCTATGTTGCCATGTCTGAAGTACAATCACGAAGTAAACAAAACGAATCTTTTCCCCACAACACTAGTTATAAGATTAAATCTTTACTGAGTTTTTTTTAATTAAATAAATGGTACAACAACAACTACAAGACAAGAAAAGTTCTTATCATGAAATGAAGACACAGGATTTTCAGGATTTTCTCATCCTCATGCAACTTTTTCATTCCGTCTTCTAAACTCTTCCGCTGGTTTTGAATTTCTTTCCGCTCATTGACCTTTTTTTGACATTGTCTGTTTTCATCCAGTTCTTCTTTTTTGTTTTGCAATTTTTGGTTAATTTCGTTGATTTTATCCTCCTCTTTCGTCAAGTCATTCTTCTTCTTCAGCATTTCATCACTCTCTTTCTGAATTTACAGTTTCTTGTCTTCCAACATTTTCATTTGTTGCTGCAGCAGCTTTTCTTTCTTTCTTTGTCTCCAGTTGTTGGACGTCCCTGCTCTCAGGGTCCACAAGATGTATCAGCTGCAGGTCTGTGACGGCTGGAAACCCAAGGAGAGGAGTAGTGAGGTTCTGGACCTCGTACACGTCTGTGTTGTAGTCCTGCCCTCGTGTTCCAGGACCATCAAACTGACCTATCAGTTTGATGGGGTCGCTGCTGGGCCCACAAACGGTACTTTTGGTTTAACAAGTGGACCGTGCCGTTCTTTGAGTAGACAGATTCCGGCATGAGTGTCGCCGCAGCAGCAGCATCCAACTTGAAGTGGATGTCTTGACCGTGCACTTTAACTGTCTTTCTCCATGACCTGGGTTTGTTGAAAACGTGCTGCTGCAGCGTTTTCTTCGTTGTCCGGTGTTCTTGCAGGTCTTCCTTCATTTTAAAGTGAGTGTCAGTGATTTCTTTGTTTTCTACCTTTTGTTAAATGTCTCTGCTGACAGTGTCGTCAAGGTGCAATAACTGCATGAATGACACATAATTTGCATCATCTGTCTTGTGACTGAGTTCAGGAACAAAGAAAAGACATTAGACATTTTGTACGTACTTTGAATCTTTAATTCAGGTTTTTCCCTCCAAGAATTTTACTTGAACAGTATTAAAGAGATTATTTAATTAACACTGAGATCCGGTAGTTCTGAGCTCCGTCATGATTTTATTAGCCGATACAGGACCTGGGAAATCTTTACGTTAGATATGTCCTAACGTCTCCTCTTCGCTGCTGAACTGGTTGCAGCTGATTGTCCTCTCGTCCTTTTTGCTGCTGCGGTCTTCTTCTTCTGTGATCCTGTTGGTTTACACAAAGATAGAAAGTTACAATCAACCCAGATTAAAACACTGTTCTTCAGATTTGGTATAAATATGTTGGAGAGGGTCTTACTGACAAATCACGGTGCATCAGTTTAATTCAGATAAAGTAGCAGAAGTTAATTAAAGATAGTAAAGTTCAGATCAAGTTGGATCTTTCATAAAGAAATAGAGGACAGTGTTGGTGAAGGCAGGCCACAAGCTGTCCTCTAAACATTGAGAGTTCAAATGTGAAACAGGTCGACTATTCACTTTGCTTTATCCTCCCGGTCCCTGCAGGTTCCTCTGCAACCTGCTCTGCAGCCCAGCTGCAGCGCTGCTCCTCTTTGTAACGGCATGTCGGATTTATTCAGTATCCTGTCTGCTGTCACTGATACGGCTGTGATTTGTTTGGAGGGGGTCTCTCCTGCTCCTCTGCTATAATAGGAGTCACTGGGGTCAGAAAAACGTGAGATACCTCTCTTTGGAGTTTGACCTATGGTATTTTTGGTTTAAGGCAAAACCATCTGACCTTTTCCCTGTTCAATCTCCAGCTCCACCTCCACAGGGTAATGGTCACTGATGCTGCGAGCCTGGGGGAGGAAAGTCACTTGAATTAAATGTCGGTGGGGTTCTGTGTCTCAAAATGCTTCAAACGTTCAACTATTTCTGCTTCTGAAACACAAACAACAAACAAATACAAACTTTGCATCTCTGCACATTAAAACGAGGAGACAATCTCACCTCTTCATCAGTCAGCTTGAACTTTTTCTGGAAGTTGAAAGCCTTGGCAGATCCAGGGACGACAGAGTCCAACATGTCCTCTCCAAACACAACAATCCTGTTTGAAGAAGGTTCAACAAAGTCTTTATTAAAACTTTTATTATAGCTTTACTTTTGGTGTCTGGAAATCAAATGTACACATACATGCTCTTCTTATTGATTTGTAAAGTTGAAGTTGAACACAAGGTTCACTGAGGATGTGGGTACGTGTAGTGATACAAACATGATGTTTACAGATGTTGGTCTTGATGGCGTCTGATGAAGCCAGAAGTACAGCTGAGCAGTGAAAATGGAGGTTGACTTTATTCTTTCACTGGTTGTCCATTTTCACCATCTCAACTTCATATGTAGTAAAACTGTAGCTCTTTTATCTTTCATGACCACTTTAGGAAGTTTGTAAGCGGTAGTTTTGTACATGTGACCCCTGGTGTTTGGAGCAGTCGAAGTCTGAGATTTTCACTGACTGAGGCTACTTTCAGTCACCCACTCATGAGCAACAGCAGCATCAACATCTGTCCTCTTCTAAGAGAGACTGTTGTGCCTTTTTATTACCTGACATATAAATGAACACTATGACAGGTTTGCAGTCAAAAGTAAGCTTCTTAAGACCCCTATTTTGAATATGTGCGTCACCTGTCGTAGGTGTTGTCGTTACGGTTACTAGCCGTGGTGTCGACATCATCGTCGATCAGCCAATAAAAGGAATCAGAACAGATGCGGATCTTTTTCTTGTTCTTCTGGGAAAGATATCGACCGTCTGCGTTGAAGTCTCCTAAGATCATAATGTTCTGCAGAGGAAACAACGTCACTGACAAACACACATTTAACTTGAGAGACAACGATGAGCCTCTAATGTGGAGTCCACCTGAAAACAACACCAAGACTGTGAATATGTAACATGTAAATACCATCTAGGACCTCCCCTGTAAGGTCAAAACCCCACAGCTGAAGGACAAACATAAAGGTGGGGAAACTTTAATGTGTCTGTTTTTCCTTCATGTTTCATTAAGTATCTTCAGCCCAAGTTACTTCAAACCATGTGAAAATAGTGACATCTGTAATTTCTAGTGCATTCAATTTCTTTAAAATGTCTTGAACTAAGTGAAACAGCAGCTGTCCATGAATAATCAAATTAACAACAATACCTCAACGGTTTCAACTTCACGTGTTTGACTTGCAGAACCTTAATGAAAAGAAAAACGGAGCAACTTACATCAGTTTTCCACTTCTTCCTGACAACCTGAACCACATCATAAAGCTCATCCAGCTCCTTCAGGGCGTCCTCAGGCTGCGTGTGGACCGGAATCAGGACCAGATCCTTCACAACTGACAGAGGGCACAGAGAATACTAAAAATACCTAAAAAGATATGAACACACTCATACAAATGATCACAGCTCTGTGAACGACGTCACTGATCCACCTCACAGTGAACGTCTTTGTATTTATATGAAACCCTGCTGCAAAAGGTCAAGTGGTTTCTTATGTAATTAAAAATGTCCATTTCTTTCCTTCATTCTGAGCAAATCAGTTCTAGAGAAGAGAAGAAACTGTCAGTATCTCGGATTATTTGAGTGCTCACGTTAGTTTTACCGATGCCTCAGACTTTTCTTACAATGACTTTCACAGTCGTTGCTGTTAGAAGGTCATGTGATGCACATCCCAAAGCTTTTATTTGGTCCTCTAAACAAGCATCAGAGAGGCTGGCAAAGAAGACAGCGTTACCGTGGTTTCTATCACAGTTAACAGTTGTAGGTAAAGCAGCAGTTTAGTTGAAGTTTTATAGGTTAGTTTTTGTAGGACTGCTGGTTAACACAAACCAGAGGCCTCGTTTGACTGCAGAAGACCTGCAGGAAGAATATTGATGGCGCACTGCTCTGAATTCAGGCACAGCTTCACAAATGTGACCACCTTGGAAGGGTCAACAGAAACAACCTTCTCTGCATCTCCACCACAAAGTAAGCAGTTTCTTGAGGTTTGGAAACCAAATCCCAAAGATAAATGAAGTTAAAATGAAGTCTTTGATCTCATTGAGCAAAGGAATGTTCATCAGCATGGTGGTGGAACAATCATGTTTTGGATTTGGGTTGTATTTGAAGGAACACGTCACCCTATTGACACGGGAGTCACTGTGTTAAACTGTCTCAGCAAACAAACCTCCAGATAGTTAATGTTGTGGGCTGTAGTCTAAACGTGTGCTGAACAGTTCACACCTGTGGTGGGACAGGTGAAGCGCAGAATGAAGGGCTCTCTGGCGAAGGCGTCCTGGTCTCCATCTTGATCATCTTCATACTGGTAACAGTCTGTCTGGTTCACTTCGTCTGTTCTGTGATGCAGAAATAGTGACACAGCAGGGAGTTTGTGTGAATGCAGCATTAACTACAGTTTTGCCATTTAGTCTCTGATCTCCAGATGAAAAAACGTTAGACAGAATTATTCCTTTATGTGGAGTTGACAGAGTCCACGCCCACCTGTAGAAACAAACAAACCGCTCCTTGTAGGTGTTTCTCCCCAGGGGTTTGCTGGCGATCTTGTCGTAGTGATGACTCCGGTTGTTGCCGAGGGAAACAGACACAACGTAAAAGGACAAATGAATTGGTCTCTTCACATTTGTGGGGGGTTTCAGATTTGTCTTTATTTTAAATTGCTATTTTTTTTAAATGTTAGAGTCTTCTTCGTAATATTGAATCTGTTAGGAATATGTAACTGTTTAAAATTATTCGTCAAGGATTTAATAATCAACACTTTAAACTCACTTGGTGGTGTTGAGTTCTTCCAGTAAGATCTCCATGGCTTTGTTGGTTCTATCTACCACCTCCAGTAACACCACAATGCTGTACTGAGACATGACCTGAGAGGGACAAAGATGTTGCTGAATCACATATCATTTCCATATCTCATTATCATGTCTTCATCTGATGTTGCATGTTCTTAAAACTGCTGGAAGGTAATAAAACCAGCATTACCTTAGTGAGGTTCTTGAGGACAGTCTTGTTTCTGACTTTTTTCATTCCCAGGTTCTTCACATTGAAGGCTGCTATTTTCATTGTGACTTTATCATTTAAAAAGGAAAAAAAATCAGTTTAGGAGATCAATATTAAGACAATATTATTAATTCTGCAGCAGTAAAAACAAAAAACTAAATAAAGAAACAGCTGGTCTAGTTTATAGAGAGTTTTGTAGTTTTGATTCACGATCAAAATCTATTCATCTATTGAAACCACTAATGATAAAGTACAAACACAAGATGTAAAACATACAAAGTAGGAAGTTAAAGAGTCATTTTAAGTCAAATCACATTTTAGAGGCATTTCTTCTGCATTTTTGTATATTTTCATGTTAAGGTTCAGACTGATGGCCGACATATACTATTAAGTATTATATAAATAGAAGATAAGGCACTAGAGAGTTAGAAGTTATAAAGAGAACTACTGGAAGTGATCTTTGAAAGAAGTGGTCACAGAGGAAATCATTTGTTCTCGTCTGCTGCAGGCGGAGTGAGTTTTGGTAGTGAAGCAAAAGATTTCAACTGTCAATGACAAAAGAAATGACTCATCTACATTTTTCTGTTGGTGAAATGTCAACATATATAAAGAGTTTTTACCTAAAAGCAGTAAAGTAATGCAAAGAAAATAAAATACTCACAAATGTAGGTGAATTAAGGAAGTCAAAAAGGTCCAAATGCTACTGCGACAAAGAACGACTGAAGTCTGCAGAAAAGGCGGCGCCTACAAGCCCGCCAAAAGTTTCTGTTGACAAAAACCACACACACGGCGGTAATACCCTGCCAGACCGGTATTTTATCAGCTGCATGCTTGTTTCCTGTCTGGAAGAAACTCTTCCAAAAAAAGTTATTTCCCAAACAGGGTCACCAAACACTTGGAAGCACTTCTCCATGACAAGAAGTCCTTGTGGAGTTCAGATGATTGAGGATCTTTAAAGAAGGTCCACTGACAGATCCATCAAAGAGGGAAAGGAGAAGACAAGGAGGGAGCTGAAATAAAGTCTGTAGAGTCATGAAACCAGTCGACAGGAACGCTGACAGAATAAATGAGTCCAATGAGTCCAAATCCTGGTCCAAAATAGATAAATAAGCAATTTCCTTGCTGGAATCAACATAGTTCCTCTAATTACGGTGTCATCTAGAGGATTAAAAAAATGAAACTACATATGAATAGAAGAAAGTAAAAGTTGTAAAATGTAAAATGTTTGAAGAGCAGAACACCGTGAGAAGGTGGAGCAGATGTACAGATTTAATTTGGACCAGCGCTCATGAGCAAGTGAAACCTTGAAACTGAGAACAAAGAAAACAAAAAGCTAAAGTGCATCTGATTGTTTTTTTTTCTAAACATCTTTAAAACATTGAACGTCACTGATGCAGGCCCACCGACCCTCCATCCACTCAGTTTTATTTATGTGAACATTGAAGGAAAAAGGGTTAAAAGATGTTTTTAAACAAAAGCAATAATGGTACTAAATGCTGAGCAAGTGGGGACTGTGCAAACATTTGAATGTTAATGTAATAATGTTATATTTTAATTTCATTAAACAATGAAGACTGATGAGTCCTGATCTGGACAAGAGTTGGTTTATCTAAAGTTTCCAACCGGTTCAACATTAAAACATCATCTCTGTCTGCATCTAGTGGTACAAGTGAGAAATTCAGGACAGAGTTTGGAGCATAAATAAGTGTTTAACTAGATTATAAGCTTGTGAGGTCCATCCATCCATCCATCCATCCATCCATCCATCCATCCATCCATCCATCCATCCATCCATCCATCCATCCATCCATCCATCCATCCATCCATCCATCCATCCATCCATCCATCCATCCATCCATCCATCCATCCATCCATCCATCCATTTTCTGTTCCTGCTTTTTCCTTTGCAGGGTCACGGGGTCAGCTGGAGCCTATCCCGACTCATTACAGGTGAGAGGCAGGGGTCCACCTGGACAGGTCGCCAGTCCATCACAGAAACTTCTGAGGTGTACGTCATAAAACATACATGGTTTACATATATATATATATATATATATATATATATATATATATATATATATATATATATATATATATATATATATATATATATATATATATATATATATATATGTAACTGCCTCTCATAAGCAGTTTAGTTATATGTCATTTCTTTAATTTTTAGCTATTTTGATTTTATTTTATTTATTTATTTATTTTTCTTTTCTCGTGTTGTTTCTAATTGTATTACTGATGCGGAACTAATGCGGAATTAATTATTAGTAATTATTAGTATTAAGAGTAAGAATAGAGAAATAGAGCAACAGAAAAAAGGTAAATAATAATAAGTAAAGTAGATAATTCTAGAAGGACAAGACAAGGAAGCAAGGAAAGATTTAGCCCCTTGTAAGATGAAGGCAGCCCACGAGGTACGTGAATAAACAGTGCTGTAATGATCGTAACGGGTCGTAACTCTAACGGGTCTTGCGAGATATGTATTTTCTTAATGTAAGTTTGTATGTGTAATTATATTTTTGTAATGAGTATTAACAAGTTGTTCAGTTATGATGTTCACATCATAACTGAACAGAGAAATAATAAAAGAGAATAGACAAATAAAATACATGTTCACATGTATTTTATTTGTCTATTCTCTTTTATTATTTCTTTGTAACTCAGTTCTCACGGGATTGATTGAAGTGGATTAAACCCAGTTTCTAACCACGATCTCGTGCCTCAAACTTCTTCTTAGAGGGTGCTACAGTGAGAACTCATACTGCTATACAGCTTGGTTGGACGAGGACGACAGTGCCATCTGCAGTGTGTGTAGCTGACTCTGCCACCATAAGGCTATGGAAGGAAGGTCCAGATGTTAAAGCCTTCAGTTGTTACCATGACAACCCTTGAAGATGGCCTTAGAGAGGGTGGTGGAGATGATGGAAATGACAATCGTCAACACAGAACAGAAGATCAACCACAAGCAAGCAAATATACAAAAGCTGACGACTGCTATGCATTCCAAGATCAGCAAAGGAGCAAAAGAGTTTGCAAGTTAACGGAAAAGGGGCAAGAACTGCATGATGAGCAGGTAAAAAAGGTTACGCACAGTTTCAACGTACACTATGAAAGGTGGAAGGCTATTGCCAACACACATCTTAACCCAGAAAAGGCCAATAGCCTGAAGAATGAAGACTATGGTGAAGGTGCGTTATCAGTCAAGTCTGGAAAGTCAGATAAGGAAAGTATAAAATCTCACCACTCCAGATCTTCTGTTCACTCCCTAAGTTGCTCAAAGGTGACTTCTTTTCGATCAAGCCAGTCCTCTAAAAGGCAAGAAGCAGCTGCTGAGGTTGCTGCCAATGAGGCAACCTTAGAAATGCTTCTAGAACAAGAACTTCATATTAAAGAGATTCAAAGACTTGAAGCTGAAGCAGCTAATTTAAAGGCTAAACAAGAGGCTGAAAATGCAGAGAGGCAGAGGGTATTAGAGACCAAACGCAGAGAATTAGAGCGATTGGAAACAATAAAAAGACTTGAAGCCTATTTGTCTATTCTCTTTTATTATTTCTTTGTAAGTCAGTTCTCACGGGATTGATTGAAGTGGATTAAACCCAGTTTCTAACCTCGACCTCGTGCCTCAAACTTCTCCTTAGAGGGTGCTACAATATATATATATATATATATATATATATATATATATATATATATATATATATATATATATATATATATATATATATATATATATATATATATATATAAATATATAATATATATATATATATATATATATATATATATATATATATATATATATATATATATATATATGTATATATAAAAAACCTAGTCAGGGTTAATATATATATAACCCTAGTCAGACGGGTTACATGCAGAGAATGTGGACACAATGGTTACTTCGTAACCCACGATCACAGTTGACGTCGAAACAACTAGTAGCTCAGTGTTCCAACATCCACAAATGGCAACTGCTATCACAACTTGAGATTGACGAGGTTCAACACAAATGCAAGGTGAATACCTGCATGGGGGAACCAGGACGCCAGGTCAGAGGGGAGGTTACACAACCTGTCCCTCCAGAGATTGGGTACCAAGCCCCAATAACGCTGAGCGAGGCAGCGAAGGACCTGAAAGATAAGATCATGGTGAGAATGAATACAAGGCAACCCCGGCAGCGATTACCAAGACTAAGTGAAGCACCATCTGAAAGTCTCCTGGACAATGTGAATGCAGCACTGACAGCGATCCCTACCACAACAATCACCGAGACCAACGAGCTGATATACACTTCAGCAGCAGTGATCCTGGAGATGCTTGGCTATAAGAGCAACCATGGGAACCATGAGAAACATGACCCACCATGGAAACGAAGGTTGGAGGTAAAAATCAAGGTGGCACGGAGAGAAGTGAGTTAATTGACAGGAGCCCAGAAAGGTGCAATGAAAAGACCAGTACCCAAGAGGTACAACCAGATACCCATACCTGAAGCACTCGAAACTGCCAAACAAAGGCTCCAAGCCTTGGCTAGCCTCCTAAAGAGATACACTAGAGACAATGAAGCCAAACGAAGGGCGAACGATCCTGATCCTGAAGGATCCCACAAAGGGTGCAGCCCTATCTAACTACCGACCAATAACCTGCCTCTCCACAACATGGAAGCTCCTGTCAGGCATCATTGCGACTAAGATAAGCAGGCACATGGAGCAATACATGAGCAAAGCACAGAAGGGCATAGGCAGAGATACCAGAGGAGCCAAACACCAACTCCTGGTTGATAGAACAGGCCCAAGACTGCAAGTCCCGAAATACCAACCTGTGCACTGCCTGGATTGATTACAAGACAGCCTATGACTCGATGCCACACACATGGATCACTGAGTGCTTGGAGATGTACAACATCAACAGCACTCTAAGGGCCTCTATTGCAAACTCGATGAACCTGTGGAAAACCACTCTCGAGGCAAATGGCAAGCCACTTGCACAAGTGTCCATCAGATGTGGCATATACCAAGAAGATGTGCTGTCCCCACTACTGTTCTGCATAGGTCTGAACCCCTTAAGCCAAATAATCAACAATACTGGCTACGGATACCGCCTCAGGAATGGAGCTACGATCAGTCACCTCCTCTACATGGATGACATCAAGCTTTACGCTAAGAACAAGCGGGACATAGACTCCCTGATCCACACCACCAGGATCTACAGCAACAACATTGGGATGTCATTCAGGCTTGAGAAATGTAGGAGGATGGTGACAAAAAGAGGCAAGGTAGTCCACACAGAAGGGGTCTCAGTCCCAGAAGGAACAATAGCAGACACTGAGGACAGTTACAAGTACCTTGGAATACCACGGGCAAATGGTAACATTGAAGGGGCAACAAGGAAAATGGCAACAGCCAAATACCTCCAGCGAGTAAGGCAAGTCCTAAGAAGCCAGCTCAATGGCAAGAACAAGTCCCGGGCAATAAACAGCTACGCCCTGCCAGTGATCAGATACCCTGCAGGAATAATAAGGTGGCCAAAGGAAGAGATACAGACCACAGATGTTAAGACAAGGAAGCTCCTCACCATGCATGGTGGGGTCCACCCCAAATCCAGTACACTGAGACTGTACGCAAGCCGTAAGGAAGGAGGCCGAGGACTAGTGAGTGTGAAAGCCACTATCTGGGACGAAACTGCCAAGCTCCATGAGTACATCAAGGACAAGGCCCAAACGGATGACGTACTCAGTGAATGCCTCAGACAATGGCAAGATGAAGAGGTGCTGGAGGAGGAAGCATCATGGGAGGACAAGCCCCTACATGGGATGTACCATCGAACCATAACTGAAGTGGCTGATCTCAAGAAGTCCTACCAATGGCTAGAGAGAGCTGGCCTACAGGACAGCACAGAGGCACTCATCCTGGCTGCACAGGAGCAGGCTCTGAACACCAGAGCAATAGAGGCCCAGATATACCACACCAGACAAGACCCAAGGTGTAGGTTGTGCAAAGAAGCACCGGAAACAATCCAGCACATAACTGCAGGGTGTAAGATGCTGGCAGGGAAAGCATACATGGAACGCCATAACCAAGTAGCGGGCATACTCTACAGAAACATCTGTGTGGAGTATGGGCTGGAAACCCCAAGGTCAAAATGGGAAACACCTCCCAAGATGGTGGAAAATGACAGAGCAAAGCTCCTGTGGGACTTCCAGATACAGACAGACAGGATGGTAATGGCAAACCAACCAGACATCGTGGTGGTAGACAAAGGGCAGAGAAAAGCTGTGGTGGTGGATGTGGCAATACCAAGTGATGGTAACATCAGGCGAAAGGAACACGAGAAACTTGAGAAATACCAAGGGCTCAGAGAGGAGCTGGAGAAAGCCTGGAAGGTGAAGGTGACAGTAGTCCCTGTAGTGATCAGAGCACTCGGGGCAGTAACCCCCAAACTGGAAGAGTGGCTGCAGCAGATCCCCAAAACAACCTCAGACATCTCAGTCCAGAAAAGTGCCGCGTTAGGAACAGCAAAGATACTGCCCAGAACCCTCAAGCTCCCTGGCCTTTTTATTGTGTCCTGATACATAAAACCTGATACATTAGAGATGACACACTTTCTTCTTGACTTGTCGTGTCTATTTAATTTACACCAACCTCTTTGCGATGCTGTTCTGATTGTCTGGCTCGTTGTTTTTTTAAAAGTTTGGATCCTGTCAGAAAGAAAGAGAGAAAAAGAAAAAGAAAGACAGACAAAAAAATGAAAAAAGAAGATGGTATAAAGAGCATTAATTACATTATTTCAGCTTTATAGTATCATAGAAGAAAAGTATAATATATATATATATATATATATATATATATATATATATATATATATATATATATATATATATATATATATATATATATATATAAATATATAAATATATATATAGCAGCAGCTTTTCTTTCTTTCTTTGTCTCCAGTTGTTGGACGTCTCTTCTCTCAGGGTCCACAAGATGTATCAGCTGCAGGTCTGTGACGGCTGGAAACCCAAGGAGAGGAGTAGTGAGGTTCTGGACCTCGTACACGTCTGTGTTGTAGTCCTGCCCTTGTGTTCCAGGACCATCAAACTGACCTATCAGTTTGATGGGGTCGCTGCTGGGCCCACAAACGGTACTTTTGGGTTAACAAGTGGACCGTGCCGTTCTTTGAGTAGACAGATTCCGGCATGAGTGTCGCTTTTGAGTGTTGAGTGTTGTTTTATTTAATACCGGCATCTATTTAAGTTTTTAATAACCTATTTTATACTGTAAAAAGGTTGGACTTTAGTTTCATTTTACAATGTGCAATGACAATAATGTTATATTTTAGTTTTAATAAAAAAATGAAGACTGAGGAGTCCTGATCTGGACAAGAGTTGGTTTATCTAAAGTTTCCAACCGGTTCAAAATTAAAACATCATCTCTGTCTGCATCTAGTGGTACAAGTGAGAAATTCAGGACAGAGTTTGGAGCATAAATAAGTGTTAAACTAGATTATAAGCTTGTGAGGTCCATCCATCCATCCATCCATCCATCCATCCATCCATCCATCCATCCATCCATCCATCCATCCATCCATCCATCCATCCATCCATCCATCCATCCATCCATCCAATCCATCCATCCATCCATCCATCCATCCATCCATCCATTTTCTGTTCCTGCTTTTTCCTTTGCAGGGTCACGGGGTCAGCTGGAGCCTATCCCGACTCATTACAGGTGAGAGGCAGGGGTCCACCTGGACAGGTCGCCAGTCCATCACAGAAACTTCTGAGGTGTTCGTCATAAAACATACATGGTTTATACATTTTTATATATATATGGAGGTTCTGGACCTCATACACGTCTGTGTTGTAGTCCTGCCCTCGTGTTCCAGGACCATCAAACTGACCTATCAGTTTGATGGGGTCGCTGCTGGGCCCACAAACGGTACTTTTGGTTTAACAAGTGGACCGTGCCGTTCTTTGAGTAGACAGATTCCGGCATGAGTGTCGCCGCAGCAGCAGCATCCAACTTGAAGTGGATGTCTTGACCGTGCACTTTAACTGTCTTTCTCCATGACCTGGGTTTGTTGAAAACGTGCTGCTGCAGCGTTTTCTTCGTTGTCCGGGGTTCTTGCAGGTCTTCCTTCATTTTAAAGTGAGTGTCAGTGATTTCTTTGTTTTCTGCCTTTTGTTAAATGTCTCTGCTGACAGTGTCGTCAAGGTGCAATAACTGCAGGTCTGTGATGGCTGGAAACCCAAGGAGAGGACAGAGAAGGTTCTGCACCAGGAACACTGTCTGTGCTGTAGTCCTCCTCTTAAGCTCCAGGACCCCATGGAACTGACCTATTACTTTTAGGCGTTCGCCGCCGGGCCCACGGAACCATGTTCTTGGTTTAACAAGTGGACCGTGCAGTTCTTTTGAGTAGGAAGATTGTGGAATGAGTGTAACCTTCGCTCCAGTATCCAACTTGAAGAACATGAACTTGAAGTCTGTTCCTCTCTAATGTTGATTATTCCTCAGCTTCTACTTTTGATTGCTGTATAAGAGATTTCTCAGTTTTCAAGGTTTTTTTCTCCTCTTTTATTTGATTCCTTTCATCCTTTAAATATAAGAATTGCTGCAGCATCTTTTCCTTCTCAAGTTCTTTGCAGGTTTTCTCCATTTTCATTTTCATCTTGATCTCATTGATTTTTCTTTTCTCCAGCTACAGTTTCTCTCTCTCCATTTCCAGTTGTTTCCAGCATCTTGATCTGTTTTCTCGTCTCTCTCTAAAGTCTTCACCTCCAGCAGAAGTGTCTCTTTCATTGCATTCGGTTTTTTGTGGTTTTCCTCCATTTCCATCTTCATTAGTTCCATTTCACTTTTCTCTAGATCCAGATTGGATTGCGGTTATTTTCTTTCGTGGTTCAAGTCAGTGCAGTCAAAGTTGTTTTCTTAGTTATAGACTGACGTTTTCAACACAGATAATCGTCAGACAGGTTGCTTCACAATTGTCCAAGAATGTTATACTGTAGAAATCCAGGCTATTTATTGCACACAATTGACATCATCCATTGCTGACCATCATTCCCGAATCATTACCATGGTGAGCAGTGGTGAGTGACTCTTAAAAGCATATTCACATATCTAATAACTTTCACTCGTACCAACTACATATTCTGCAGAATAAAGACTTCAGTCGTTTCAGTGTAATCTGTGAAACTGATAAATACATGATCTGACTTTGTGAGAAGACGTTTGAACACTAGTGAACAGTTTTTACCCTGATAATTAATCCATGAATGACACATAATTTGCATCACCTGTCTTGTGACTGATTTCAGGAACAAAGAAAAGACATTAGACATTTTGTACGTACTTTGAATCTTTAATTCAGGTTTTTCCCTCCAAGAATTTTACTTGAACAGTATTAAAGAGATTATTTAATTAACACTGAGATCCGGTAGTTCTGAGCTCCGTCATGATTTTATTAGCCGATACAGGACCTGGGAAATCTTTACGTCAGATATGTCCTAACGTCTCCTCTTCGCTGCTGAACTGGTTGCAGCTGATTGTCCTCTCGTCCTTTTTGCTGCTGCGGTCTTCTTCTTCTGTGATCCTGTTGGTTTACACAAAGATAGAAAGTTACAATCAACCCAGATTAAAACACTGTTCTTCAGATTTGGTATAAATATGTTGGAGAGGGTCTTACTGACAAATCACGGTGCATCAGTTTAATTCAGATAAAGTAGCAGAAGTTAATTAAAGATAGTAAAGTTCAGATCAAGTTGGATCTTTCATAAAGAAATAGAGGACAATGTTGGTGAAGGCAGGCCACAAGCTGTCCTCTAAACATTGAGAGTTCAAATGTGAAACAGGTCGACTATTCACTTTGCTTTATCCTCCCGGTTCCTGCAGGTTCCTCTGCAACCTGCTCTGCAGCCCAGCTGCAGCGCTGCTCCTCTTTGTAACGGCATGTCGGATTTATTCAGTATCCTGTCTGCTGTCACTGATACGGCTGTGATTTGTTTGGAGGGGGTCTCTCCAGCTCCTCTGCTATAATAGGAGTCACTGGGGTCAGAAAAACGTGAGATACCTCTCTTTGGAGTTTGACCTATGGTATTTTTGTTTAAGGCAAAACCATCTGACCTTTTCCCTGTTCAATCTCCAGCTCCACCTCCACAGGGTAATGGTCACTGATGCTGCGAGCCTGGGGGAGGAAAGTCACTTGAATTAAATGTCGGTGGGTTTCTGTGTCTCAAAATGCTTCAAACGTTCAACTATTTCTGCTTCTGAAACACAAACAACAAACAAATACAAACTTTGCATCTCTGCACATTAAAACGAGGAGACAATCTCACCTCTTCATCAGTCAGCTTGAAGTTTTCCTGGAAGTTGAAAGCCTTGGCAGATTCAGGGACGATAAATTTCAACATGCGCTTTCCAAACACCACAATCCTGTTTGAAGAAGGTTCAAGACAGTCTTTATTAAAACTTTTATTATAGCTTTACTTTTGGTGTCTGGAAATCAAATGTACACATACATGCTCTTCTTATTGATTTGTAAAGTTGAAGTTGAACACAAGGTTCACTGAGGATGTGGGTACGTGTAGTGATACAAACGTGATGTTTACAGATGTTGGTCTTGATGGCGTCTGATGAAGCCAGAAGTACAGCTGAGCAGTGAAAATGGAGGTTGACTTTATTCATTCACTGGTTGTCCATTTTCACCATCTCAACTTCATATGTAGTAAAACTGTAGCTCTTTTATCTTTCATGACCACTTTAGGAAGTTTGTAAGCGGTAGTTTTGTACATGTGACCCCTGGTGTTTGGAGCAGTCGAAGTCTGAGATTTTCACTGACTGAGGCTACTTTCAGTCACCCACTCATGAGCAACAGCAGCATCAACATCTGTCCTCTTCTAAGAGAGACTGTTGTGCCTTTTTATTACCTGACATATAAATGAACACTATGACAGGTTTGCAGTCAAAAGTAAGCTTCTTAAGACCCCTATTTTGAATATGTGCGTCACCTGTCGTAGGTGTTGTCGTTACGGTTACTAGCCGTGGTGTCGACATGATCTTTGATCAGCCAATCAAAGGAATCAGAACAGATGCGGATCTTTTTCTTGTCCTTCTGGGAAAGATATCGACCGTCTGCGTTGAAGTCTCCTAAGATCATAATGTTCTGCAGAGGAAACAACGTCACTGACAAACACACATTTAACTTGAGAGACAACGATGAGCCTCTAATGTGGAGTCCACCTGAAAACAACACCAAGACTGTGAATATGTAACATGTAAATACCATCTAGGACCTCCCCTGTAAGGTCAAAACCCCACAGCTGAAGGACAAACATAAAGGTGGGGAAACTTTAATGTGTCTGTTTTTCCTTCATGTTTCATTAAGTATCTTCAGCCCAAGTTACTTCAAACCATGTGAAAATAGTGACATCTGTAATTTCTAGTGCATTCAATTTCTTTAAAATGTCTTGAACTAAGTGAAACAGCAGCTGTCCATGAATAATCAAATTAACAACAATACCTCAACGGTTTCAACTTCACGTGTTTGACTTGCAGAACCTTAATGAAAAGAAAAACGGAGCAACTTACATCAGTTTTCCACTTCTTCCTGACAACCTGAACCACATCATAAAGCTCATCCAGCTCCTTCAGGGCGTCCTCAGGCTGCGTGTGGACCGGAATCAGGACCAGATCCTTCACAACTGACAGAGGGCACAGAGAATACTAAAAATACCTAAAAAGATATGAACACACTCATACAAATGACCACAGCTCTGTGAACGACGTCACTGATCCACCTCACAGTGAACGTCTTTGTATTTATATGAAACCCTGCTGCAAAAGGTCAAGTGGTTTCTTATGTAATTAAAAATGTCCATTTCTTTCCTTCATTCTGAGCAAATCAGTTCTAGAGAAGAAAAGAAACTGTCAGTATCTCGGATTATTTGAGTGCTCACGTTAGTTTTACCGATGCCTCAGACTTTTCTTTTAGAAGACTTTTAGAAGGTCATGTGATGCACATCCCAAAGCTTTTATTTGGTCCTCTAAACAAGGATCAGAGAGGCTGGCAAAGAAGACAGCGTTACCGTGGTTTCTATTACAGTCAACAGTTGTAGGTAAAGCAGCAGTTTAGTTGAAGTTTTATAGGTTAGTTTTTGTAGGACTGCTGGTTAACACAAACCAGAGGCCTCGTTTGACTGCAGAAGACCTGCAGGTAGATTATTGATGGTGCACTGCTCTGAATTCAGGCACAGCTTCACAAATGTGACCACCTTGGAAGGGTCAACAGAAACAACCTTCTCTGCATCTCCACCACAAAGTAAGCAGTTTCTTGAGGTTTGGAAACCAAATCCCAAAGATAAATGAAGTTAAAATGAAGTCTTTGATCTCATTGAGCAAAGGAATGTTCATCAGCATGATGGTGGAACAATCATGTTTTGGATTTGGGTTGTATTTGAAGGAACACGTCACCCTATTGACACGGGAGTCACTGTATTAAACTGTCTCAGCAAACAAACCTCCAGATAGTTAATGTTGTGGGCTGTAGTCTAAACGTGTGCTGAACAGTTCACACCTGTGGTGGGACAGGTGAAGCGCAGAATGAAGGGCTCTCTGGCGAAGGCGTCCTGGTCTCCATCTTGATCATCCTTATACTGGTGAGAGTCTGCCCGTTTCACCTCGTCTGTTCTGTGATGCAGAAATAGTGACACAGCAGGGAGTTTGTGTGAATGCAGCATTAACTACACAGTTTTGCCATTTAGTCTCTGATCTCCAGATGAAAAAACGTTAGACAGAATTATTCCTTTATGTGGAGTTGACAGAGTCCACGCCCACCTGTAGAAACAAACAAACCGCTCCTTGTAGGTGTTTCTCCCCAGGGGTTTGCTGGCGATCTTGTCGTAGTGATGACTCCGGTTGTTGCCGAGGGAAACAGACACAACGTAAAAGGACAAATGAATTGGTCTCTTCACATTTGTGGGGGGTTTCAGATTTGTCTTTATTTTAAATTGCTATTTTTTTTAAATGTTAGAGTCTTCTTCGTAATATTGAATCTGTTAGGAATATGTAACTGTTTAAAATTATTCGTCAAGGATTTAATAATCAACACTTTAAACTCACTTGGTGGTGTTGAGTTCTTCCAGTAAGATCTCCATGGCTTTGTTGGTTCTATCTACCACCTCCAGTAACACCACAATGCTGTACTGAGACATGATCTGAGAGGGACAAAGATGTTGCTGAATCACAGATCATTTCCATATCTCATTATCATGTCTTCATCTGATGTTGCATGTTCTTAAAACTGCTGGAAGGTAATAAAACCAGCATTACCTTAGTGAGGTTCTTGAGGACAGTCTTGTTTCTGACTTTTTTCATTCCCAGGTTCTTCACATTGAAGGCTGCTATTTTCATTGTGACTTTATCATTTAAAAAGGAAAAAAAAATCAGTTTAGGAGATCAATATTAAGACGATATTATTAATTCTGCAGCAGTAAAAACAAAAAACAAAATAAAGAAACAGCTGGTCTAGTTTGTAGAAAGTTTTGTAGTTTTTATTCACGATCAAAATCTATTCATCTATTGAAACCACTAATGATAAAGTACAAACACAAGATGTAAAACATACAAAGTAGGAAGTTAAAGAGTCATTTTAAGTCAAATCACATTTTAGAGGCATTTCTTCTGCATTTTTGTATATTTTCATGTTAAGGTTCAGACTGATGGCCGACATATACTATTAAGTATTATATAAATAGAAGATAAGGCACTAGAGAGTTAGAAGTTATAAAGAGAACTACTGGAAGTGATCTTTGAAAGAAGTGGTCACAGAGGAAATCATTTGTTCTCGTCTGCTGCAGGCGGAGGGAGTTTTGGTAGTGAAGCAAAAGATTTCAACTGTCAATGACAAAAGAAATGACTCATCTACATTTTTCTGTTGGTGAAATGTCAACATATATAAAGAGTTTTTACTTAAAAGCAGTAAAGTAATGCAAAGAAAATAAAATACTCACAAATGTAGGTGAATTAAGGAAGTCAAAAAGGTCCAAATGCTACTGCGACAAAGAACGACTGAAGTCTGCAGAAAAGGCGGCGCCTACAAGCCCGCCAAAAGTTTCTGCTGGCAAAAACCACACACGTGGTGGCAACTATATCCCGCCAAAGCGGCATCTTATCAGCTGCATGCCTATTTCCTGTTTGGAAGCAAATCTTTCCTCTGTTCAGCCTAAGTTATTTCCCAAACAGGGTCACCAAACACTTGGAAGCACTTCTCCATGACAAGAAGTCCTTGTGGAGTTCAGATGATTGAGGATCATTAAAGAAGGTCCACTGACAGATCCATCAAAGAGGGAAAGGAGGAGAAGAGAAGGAGGGAGCTGAAATAAAGTCTGTAGAGTCATGAAACCAGTCGACAGGAACGCTGACAGAGGAAATGAGCTGATGTTTTCCTTTATTAGATTTGACCTGCAGGAGTTGTGACGTGGAAGAAATCCTTCTTATCCTGGTACAAAATAGATAAATAAGCAAATGAATGAAAAGGCTTTTGTTAGTGTAACCAGACGTCTAAAACAGTTGTAACGACATGTATAAAAACAGACCAATCATCAACCAACAGATGTGAGAACCCCATTCAGAGAGCTGGTTCAGTCACGGGATGGACCTGGATGTTTTGTTGCAGAGGCAGACAGGAAGATGTTATTTAACTCCATCGTGGACGAAGCCTCCCCAACCTTGAGGCTGTGTCCTGGTTGGAAAAAGAACAGTGAGAAAACAATGATTCACTGAAAGCCAATTTCCTTGCTGGAGTAAAAATAGTTCCTCTAATTCTGGTGTCATCTAGAGGATTAAAAAATGAAACTACATATGAATAGAAGGAAGTAAAAGTAGCTGCTGTTTGTAGAAGATAAAAAAGTATCAAATATGTGTTTGTTTTAAAGCCTTTGTAATTTTATCAAGGATATCCTTCAAACCAGAAGAGAAACTCTGTTATAATCTGTTATAAACTGCAATTATTTTCTCTCAGAAGAACTTTGTACTCGAGTTTTTTTTTTTATTAATTGCATAAAGATAAATGTTTGTGGCAGTTTTGTCTGTTTATCTGGTCCACAAGTTCCAGTGAAGGACATCGTGTCCTGGTATTTGATGAATATGATAAATGAACCAAATACAAAAAAAGACAGGACACGGTTTGAACATTAACAGATATTTAATTACATCAAATATGAAAAAAAACATCCATGGTTCCTGATTTTACACCTGGAAGATAAAGCTCCAAAACTTCCCACATAATTGTTTTTCTTTCACGTTTGCCTTGGCTTGAAATTAAGACAGGGTCTTTATCACTTTATCAAATGATGGATGAGTATCAAATAAAACATTCATCCAAGTCAGAATCAGGAATTGAAGTGATTTCCCACTTTTGTCCTCACCCAAGTGTCTGCAGCCTGAGATCTGGTGATATATTTAGAGATGCATCAAATGCAAAAAAACAACCTGCTCTGCATCCGCAGGACTCGTTTTCCAGCACATCTGGATCAACTAGTTATTAAAGCGAGTGCTGAAAGTTGAGGGATGTTTATATGGATGAGGATTTGGGGGTCACCCTGGATGGCACCGGTGGTGTTTTCCTCTGGTGGAGGTGTAATGTTTGAAGAGCAGAACACCGTGAGAAGGTGGAGCAGGTGTACGGATTAAATTTGGACCAGCACTCATGAGCAAGTGAAACCTTGAAACTGAGAACAAAGGAAACAAAGATGCTGGAGTGCATCTGATAGAAGAGACTTTGTCAACCATGTTTTAATTCCTAAACATCATTAAAATAGGAAAGAAAAGGAAACATTGAATTATTTGTGAATCCATCTTCTCCATGTGGAATCTTAGACACGTTTATCGTGACGCATGTGGGTTCAGGAGCGGATCCAACATTCAAACACAGACGGAGGATTGAGCTCTGTCACTGAGGACAACGTCTGGTTTTTCAGTCCAAATGTCCAGAGCGTTTGGTAATTCATCTTTAAAGGTTGGTCATCCGTCACACGGCGTCACTGCTCGTTCTGCTGCGTGTCTGTGATGGTGGAGACGGCGCCCTGGCCTTTACTGACGTCACTGATGCAGGCCCACTGACCCTCCATCGACTCCTTCCACAGCGTCACCTGCAGGTATCAAAATTAACTCAGCGAGTCTGCAGTGATACCTCAAATTAAACTAAATTAAATATTTGGAACAAGAAGCTAATGAAAAATATAGCTGCCAGGTTAGAAAACCACAAATATACATCTGTTATTTCAGCATATCATTGCCATTAACGATAAGGGAAGTATTATATCTGACTTATTTCAACACATAAGCAACATTCAAAGACTTTAATGGGTCTTTTATCCACAAGCCATTTAAAAATCACATATCACCATATTTTTTAAAATCATAAATAGAAGAAAAAAAGAAAGGGAATGTTTAATGGTGTATATTTGACCTTGTTGTCTCCACCAGAAACGGCAAGTATATTTCCGGTAATGGACCAGCTGACGTGCCAAACCACGTCGTTGAACTTGTGGAGCAGTTTGGCTGTCCAGGTGTTGCCCGCAGGGTCGTCACATGTCCAGATAAAGACACGCCCGTCCTGGGAGAGGCAGGGAAAATAGGTTTAATTTATAACAACATTAAAGGAAAATGGGTAAAAAGCAGCTTTTACCCAAAAGCAGCAGAGTTCTGAATGAGCTGCAGTTGTCTGATGTTTCAGGTGGACCCGTAAAGACGCTGCTACAATAATCAGGCCGACTGAAGATGAATGCAGGGACTCGTTTTTCCAGGTCCCGCTGAGACATCAGATCTCAGGTACAAGAGAAACATTCAGGACAGAGCTTGGAGAAACCTGAGACCTGATTTTATTTGGTTCTTTCTAAATAAACTTATGAGATAAATGTGTTTTTAAGTCCAACCAGTCTCACCTGAGAGCAGCTGGCGATGGTGCTGCTGGGAAGACCAATAGAAGGAGCCCAGCCAACATCTCTCACCCAATCACTGTGGGCCTCCAACTTCTGATCCTCCTTCCACTGACCATCTTCCTCTCTACGGGAACGATGTGACAATCAGTAAAAGTTGGCTTAAACAATCAGCTGCTTTGGTAAAAGGACACGTCTGAAGACCCAACAACTCATCTCAACTAAGGAACCAATGTGCAAATCAGACTTCACTCAGGCACTTTTAGCCTTTAAAAATGGTCCAAACGGAAGGGTAGACAGTTCCAAACATTCACTGATTCATTCAAGTTAAGATTAGGGGCTTGTGGTAAAAACATCAGTGAATGGTTGTAGTTTATTGCTGTGAAAAGTCAGGACCAACCCAAGAGACTTTACATCCGGATGATAAAGTCTGTTCTTCTGATACAACAGTGACCACATGTGTAAGCTGATAAATCTTCTTGGACTCTGTCATGATGAGCTGGAGGAACTTTTTCCACAGGAGAAATTTCAAAACATTCACTTGTTGGACATTTCAGGCAAACGCTGCATTTATTTATGTGTCCAAGACGAATTAATAAACAAACAAACAAACAAACAAAAAACCCAACAAACTCCCAAATCCATCTAGAGCAAGAGAAACTCAACAGTGACTCACTTCCAGAGTTTAACGAGGTTGTCACAGCCTCCGGAGACGAAGCGTTTGATGTAGTTGGGCTTCTGCCCCGACGGCTGATCAATCAGACTGCCTGGAACTACGGCAGGAGCCCAACTCACGGCGTTACAGCCAATCTGGAGCCAAAACACAGCTCACCGTTTCACATTCAACACACACTGCACCCTCAGAAGAAACAATACAACAGGAGTCGCAGTGATAAAGTAAAGAAGTGACAAACTGAGCAAAGAGAAATGACTCCGTGTTCAGTTCATCTGGGTGGTGGACTCACAGTGTGTGCGTTGTTAATCTTCTTGACGTCCCACTGCTGATCTCCAGTTAATGTTAGAAGGGAAATTGCTCCATCTGAGCTGCCGCAGGCCAGGATTAGACCAAACTCGTAAGGACCCCAGCAGACAGAGTTCACTGCAGATGCACAGTAACAGTTAAGAATAAGTCTCCCGAGGCGCGAAGAAGTGTTTTAAAAAGGTAACTGATCCTCAGCGGGCCAGTAAAACGGACCCGTCTGACCTCTAAAACAACGAATGGTCTAAGTCATAATACTCCATCTCCAAAAAATGGTTAAAAAAAAAAAGAGAGTAAAGAAATGAATTATAATAATGTTCAATGAACTATTCACTAAAGGCATTGAAGGAAAAAAGGTTGATAATTAAACCAAAAAAAAAAAAAAAAAAACAAAAGGAGAAAGATCCTCCGATCGCCACCAACATGTGGACGTCTCCACTGAGAGCCACGGGGGTATCAGAGGAGAAACATGCTCAAATCGCACCATGGGAGCAGTCCACGGTCACCGCGGGAACCACGGTCACCGCGGGAACCACGGTCACCGCGGGAACCACGGTCACCGCGGGAACCACGGTCACCGCGGGAACCACAGTGAGCTACCGACCTGACGACTCGTGTCCGGTGTACTCATACATCTTGTCCCAGGCGCCGTTCTCCTCCTTCCACACGATCACTTTGCGATCGTAGGAACACGACGCCAGGATGTTGCCGAACATCGGATGAGCCCATGCCACCTGCCACACAGGTCCCTCATGACTGCAAAATACAAATACACACATCTGGATCAAAGCATAACGACGCAACCAACAACAGAAGGGAAGAGGATGGGTGTAAAGACGGTCTTCCACCTATAAAAGACTCGACTGGTGTTTTTATCTTCTCTCTGAATGATGTAGGACCGCTATACATCTGACCTCCTGGTCCGTTATGAACCAACCAGAACCCTCGGGGACACGCCTACTTTCTGTACCCAGAGTTGGAACCGACAGGTGAGGCGGCGTTCGGCCTTTATGCTCCTCACCTGTGGGACAAACTCCCAGAATGCATCAGGGCTGCTGAAACTTTCCGTTTCTGAGTTTCTTACCCTCGAAGGTCCGCCACTAGTATCTGCCCTCCGTTTCTGACGTCAAAGATCTTTACGGTGCGGTCAGAGGAACAAGTGGCGAGCCGGGTCCCGTAGTAATCCATCTGGGCGTCATGCTGAAAAAGATGCAACAAGGTGACACCAGGAACTGTCCGGTTTACAGACAACCCAACGACGCACCCTGCTCCCTGAGTGTTTGACCATCATCTCTGCAAAACCAACAGTTTGTAGGCAAAAATCACATGCTCAAAATTAAGGCACCACTATATAGACAGACTTGGCCTCTGTTCACGCCAGCCTGAAGTGACTTATATCTGATCTTTCCACCGCTGACTCCCACCTGATTCTTTGGGGGCCGTGTAAACACAGAAATCTGAGCGTCTAACTCAAGTTCAGCATGGAAGTGTCCTGATGGATATGGCCTAATCTGCGTGCCTGTTCACCAGATACGAGTGTGCACCAGGGTTCAATGTAGAGGACTGTGAGGGTCACCTAAAGCCTCATCTCTGAAACAGTTAATCAACTCCGAAGTCTACTTTATTCACAAACTTTACATATAAGAATCAGAGATGTGTATCTGTGATGATATTGTCGTTACGCCCACAAATGTGTATCAGATATTTACTTGAAGCACACACATAATGTGTATAAAACTACATTTAATTTAAGACGAGTAAACGTGGATATACTCACGATCATGTCCTCGTGAGAGGTGTCCACTGTGTTGATAACCGAAACCTGCAATTGACAAACACGTAAATAAACCCAGATTAAACACGACAGGAGAGAAAATGTTTGAGATTATTTTGCCGTTAGCGGCGAGGCTAACGAGCCGCTAACTGGGAGGCACGTCAGCAGCCGGCGGAGACATTAAACATCAAAAAACGTCCACAGCGAGAGTGGAAGGGGACCCAACGCACCATGACGACGGCCAAACCGAAACCCTCCAGAAAAGTGTCGTTTCTTGGTGTCTTTGATGAATTACACAGGTTCTCCAACACCGACGTGGCAGCAAGAACAGAGCCGCTTCCACCGAGTCCCGCCACAAATCCTACCGACGGGAACACGAACGCACAAGCATCAGTTCCACGTCGTTCTGCAGGCACGTAACACGTTTACACTTTTAAATCATGCTTTTTATTTTGTAATATGTGATTATGTTTTAATGTCTCTGTAAAGCACTTTGAATCACCTTGTTGCTGAATGAGTGCTGTATAAATAAACCTGCCTTGCGTTGCCTAATAATAATAATATTAATAATAATAATCAGCAGTGATACCTCCAGTGACCACACGAGGGCGGCATAAACCTGAAATCCGCCCGGGGTCTTGGTCTATTTATATCTGATCCCACCCGTGTCAGGTTCCACCGACAGTCCGGTGGGTCGCCTTTCTGCCCAGCAACCTCGCCATGTTGTCGTGGTAAAGCTGTTGCTCCAGTGTCCACACTTTTGTCGTAGATTAAATCTTTCTTGGCAACCGAGGCAGCTGTTAAAGTAGCAGGATGTCGAGCATGTCCTACCACATCTCCAGCCTGTTGGAGAAAATGACCTCCACTGACAAGGACTTCAGGTACAGTTGAGACACAGCTGATGAGCAGCTCTCACAATGCAGTTTTTGGTCTTACTTATGTAATGTGTGTCACATTTCATTACGCCATGAACATGTGTATCTTATTTCTAAAGTAGCTACTTTTAAAATATAGTTTTCTAGGAAAGTCACAGGACAGTCAGGAGTTGTATTTTTAATAATACATGCACTATTTTAACTTTTAGTTAATTGTTGTTAAATGCAATATTATTTTCCATATTCAAACCCCAAAAAGTTCAGTTTACTGTTTTAGGAAGAGGTGCTTTGAAGTTTGTGAACCCTTTAGGACCTTCTTGACTTCTGCATAAATATGTGACCAGTCATCATCAGACTTTCATACAAATACTGAAAAGTAGGATGAAAAAACAAAACAAAAATAAAAAGCCAAAAATGTCATATTATTTATGAAAAACACTCCAACTCTTTTTGGCTTTTCCCCTCAGGGGTGGCCTCAGCAGATCTTGGGGTTCCTTGTATTTTGGACAGATTTGAGAACAGGTTTGATACCAGATGCCCTTCCTGAGACAACCCTCCCATTTACCCTGGGAAGGAAGTATGATGCGAAAATAAAACACTGGTGTTTATACTGTGTTTTACACTTGATGGGAGTTTTTAAAACCTACACTGATCCAAAACACAGGTGGCCTTCCTCATGAAAACTCAGACCCGTGTTCTTATACTGACCCATAAGCGGCAGGGTTTTTCTTTTTTGTTGCAATGGTCACAAAGTGGGGTTCAGTGTCCTACCCAAGTGCTCTCCAGCAACCTTCCAACTGGAGGGCAACCAACTCCGACCAACATCCACTGCTCTCTTACTTATTTATGAAACACATTAAGATATATTGAGGTGGACTGGCGACCTGTCCAGGATGAACCCCTGAGGACCGGAAGAGAGAAATGTAAAAACATTAATTTAGGTCTTTCTGAACTATTCTTGTGTACAACAACTTCAGTACTTTAGGCATTTGGCATGGTCAACTTTCTAATCTTTTCCAAAACTGTTGATTAAGAAAGAATCCCAAACAGGTAGACCTGTAACTTGTTGATTTGTTAAAAACGCAAGCGCAGGACAGAAAAGCACAAACCTGATTACCTGTTCAGTTACAACAGTTGCATCCAGTTTGTAGTTCTGACTGAGAAAAAGAAGCCATTTTTGGGACTGTGAACTTTCCTCTTCTCCATGGTTGTGTGTTGGTATTTGCTGCGTTGCGTACTTCCAGGTTCATGGCTACAAATGACCTCATGCTGGAGCTGCAGAAGGACAGTATCAAACTGGACGAGGACAGCGAGAGGAAAGTGGTGACCATGCTGCTCAAACTGCTGGAGGACAAGAACGGAGAGGTGCAGAACCTGGCCGTGAAATGGTAACACTTACAAAACACTCACTTAACACCGTTTTTGGGTTTTTGCAAATGGAAGTCGGTTCTGTTGTTGTTTGTTCTCTCTGGACAAACTGCGATGTCAGTGATGCCAGTGATGAGACCAGATTTGGACCGTGAGCTGGACTTTTCTTCCACGTCTTGTTGCACGGTGCAAACGTTCACCCTCTGAATGTTCCTGTCTTAAGACATTTACACAGTAACTGCACGTTTTTGTAACTTCACCGCTGGACTCCTAGAAGTGTACCTTCATATTTACATTTTTTATTTAAATATTAATTAATTAAGTATTTTAAACAGGTTAAATATTATATATATTTCATATGTCATAATTCATGTTTATTTACAATTATTTATATGAAGTGAAAAGTGATAATCCTCTTCCACAAGAGAAATAACTGGGACAGTGTGTTTCCAGAAGAGCTGTGATGATAGAAATGTATATATAATTTTACTGATATGTAGTTGTTCTCACGTGTTTTAATGCATATAAGCTACCTTTTAAATCAAACATTTTTATTTCTTTTATTTACGATTAAACAAGGTCACAACTAACAAGATGCGTGCAGGAGTTTTGGTAAATGATGCAAGATGATGAAAGTATTTATTCAAAACCTCACTGTTTTGTATTGTTTTTGTTTTTTTTGCATTTTGATTTATTTTAACAAGAAAATGTGTGAATGTTTCTATAACAAAGTTTAACATTCGCTGCTGCCACAGACTGGAGTTAATTGTGGGTATGTTTGGTTTACAGCCTGGCGCCTCTGGTGAGTAAAGTGAAGGAGCCGCAGGTGGAGGCGATGGTGGACACTCTGTGTTCCAACATGACGTCCAGCAAGGAGCAGCTGAGAGACATTTCCAGCATGGGACTGAAGGCCGTGATCGCAGAGATGCCGCTGTCTTCGTCAGGTGAGGCTGACTGAGTTTCCAGAGCAGGCGATGATGAGCTTCTGTAATACCTCATAGCTCTTGTAACTACAGTAAAGTTATTAGAACCACATGACGGTTTTACTATACGGTTTTACTATAATCTTCTCCAAAGCACTTTTAAACTTTAATCTGATAGAATAATGAGCATTTAAATTCTTATGTGTTTATTTTATTGCGTGTACTGCAAGCAGAACATTCCTGTTTGCGTTCCAAGACAGCAAAGACATTAACCTTCTCAGCCAGCACAGGTGCAACGGTTTCATAAACTCTTCGTATATAAATTAACAAAAGACTGTATATTGCTTAACTTTACATTTTTCTGTTTTGGGTTTATGAGCAATGTTTCTTTTTAAATCTCCCCCTGGGTTCTTGTATGCACACGGGTTGCCAGGTTTGCCTCTCACAGCGAGCGTGTGTAAGAGGATTACCTCCCAGCTGATTGGTGCTTTGGGAAAACAAGAAGATGTTTCTGTGCAGTTAGAGGCCCTGGACATCCTGTCGGACATGTTGGGAAGGTAAATACTGGCCTGACCTCATGCACATGTGAGGTCTTAAGGAGGTGAGTCGGGGAGTGGGAGCGGTTCTCCTTTAGTCAGACTTCGTCCACAGTTCAGTTTGCCATCACATGAGCGAAGGTGACGACGAGCTGTTGGGAGTTCGGAAGTCAATAGTTCCTTGGCATCACTACTTTAGAGGTCTTTAGTTATGAGTCAGACCACGCCCATCCTCGATCTCAGCTTTAGTTTTATTTCACCTGTACTTCTGTAACGTTTCATGGCTTCATCTTGGACAGGTTTTGATAATAATTCCTGCAGAAAAACTCCAGTTTTTATTTTGCAGGCTAAGCGGTGCGCTGGTCAGTTTTCACAGCTCTCTCCTCTCCAGCCTGCTGCCTCAGGTGAGAAAAACTTACAGGTTCTAACTTTGGTGTCAAAAATAAATCACTTTTCCACGGCAGCACATCGCTCCGAAGTGAACAAAGGTTCGCTCTTTTTCTCACGAAGTAAAAAAACATGTCACGTTTGCAAAAATATAAGCAAAACATAAAACAGAAGACCAAATGGTGTAAATGAAAACAGTTAAGGTAAAATATGTATAAAACTAAACAAGTACTATAAAATAGATTAAAAACAAAAACATTGTATTAAAGTTGTTTCAAGGTCCTTGTAATAACCTTTAATTACAAGTTAATAATCCACTTAATCTGATCATATAAGTTGCTTCAAGTATTAGTAAGACTCTATAAGTGTTCAAAATGCATCTTTAGTACTTTTACATTTATTTATAAACCCTTTGTAATGACTTTTATGACAGTGTATCGATTTTCCGTACGTTACGTTACGTAACCAGCTTCACGTCGTAACATGGCATAACTGCTTTATTTGTCCTTGTGTGTTGACCCGTACGACCACTCAGCTAACCAGCTCCAGAATGGCAGTAAGGAAGCGCAGCATCTTGGCTCTGGGTCACCTGGTGCCCTGCTGCAGCCCCGCCCTCTTCTCACAGCTGACTGAACATCTGCTGAAAGAGCTGGCGAAGGGCCCGCCCACTTCAACGACGAGGACGTACATCCAGTGCTTGGCAACTGTCAGTCGGCAGGGCGGCCATCGAGTCGGTGAGACCTGGTGCTTCAGCGTACTCCGACTATATCCAGATAAATGAATGATGGTGAATGGGTTGAAGGTTCTGATATATGCAAAGCAGAAGGAGATGGACTTGGTTGGTTCTTTTTCCAAACGAGCGACTGTAACTGTGGGGATCCTCTGACTTTACATTCAGTTTTACTATGTGAAGACATTAATATTCATCTCACATCAGTAAACAATGTTTTTGAAATGAAAACAGTCTGCATCCACAAAAGACAAATGCACAATAAAATGTGAACAAAATATGTAAAATAAGTAAAATATGAAGCAGAAGGTCCTTTAGACCAACCACATGGTCAGAGCGGTGTGTGTCAGGTGTATCTGTAACAAAACGCTTTCAGTTTTTAAAATGAAAACGTGTTATTGTAGATTTGTTTCATGTTCTGCAGGTGAACATTTAGAGAAGCTGATTCCCCTTGTGGTAAAGTTCACGAGTGTGGAGGACGACGAGCTGAGGGAGTATTGTTTTCAGGCCTTTGAAGCCTTTATACGCAGGTACGCACACACACACACACACACACACACACACACACACACACACACACACACACACACACACACACACACACACACACACACACACACCTTATATGATCCCAACCTGCAGAACTTATCTGAACCATAATGCCAGTTTTCAGCATGAAAGTGTAAACATTTATATTATCCTGACTTTATTCTCCCCAAAATAAGTTTACGCCCCACAAACCAGTACGAACAGGTTTACGCCCCCACAACAAAATGACTATGCTGATAAGCTTACTTCCTCTTTCAGCTCTGCCTTTTAGTCATCATTTTTGATGTTTTGTAGGTGTCCAAAGGAGATGTCCCCTCACGTTGCCACGGTGACTCAGCTCTGTCTTAAATTCATGACGTTTGACCCCAACTACAACTATGATGACAATGAAGAGGAGGAAGATGACAGCATGAACATAGAGGATGTAAATGACGAAGGTTTGTGGTTTGTCGGGTCGTTTCTGTCAGACATGAACATGTGACCTTTAAGGAGTAAATGTCTTTAATTACCGCTTTAACATTACAAGTGCCTCTGCATGACGGCTGGAGAAGCTGATGAATTCAACCTGCAACCTTCTACTATCTTCCATGACATATTTAAATATAATGTGAGCAGGATGTGGTTAGTTTATCAGGTTAATGTTGATAAAGTGAAGTTTTTACTTGTCCAGGAAATGATGATTGTTTATAGTGAGTTTACGGAAAATTTCTAATGTCAGAAGTTCTTATTTCCTGAACTATTATCTAGTTGTTTGGTTGGTTCAGTGCAGCTGTACACTTCTCATAAACTTGTTATCAATGGAAATAAATAAAACAAAGTATATTAGCAGTAAAATGGCTGTGAAAATGTGCTGTGGATTTATTTTTTTGTGCATCCTGTGTCATGACTGGACTCAGAATCAGACGACGAGTACAGTGACGATGACGATATGAGCTGGAAAGTGCGGCGCTCTGCCGTCAAGTGTCTGGAGGCGTTGATCAGCACGCGCAGGGATCTCCTCCTCTCCTTCTACTCCTCCATCTGTCCCGCTCTGCTGGCCCGGTTCAAGGAGCGTGAGGAGAACGTGAGGGCCGACGTCTTTGCTGCTTTTTCCATGCTGCTAAAACAAACCCGCGCAGGTTCAAGTCATCACGCTCTCATCACGGCTCGCGTGGACCTGGTTTCCAGCAAGGAGGAGGAGCCGGCCGTCGCTTTGCTACAGAAACAGGTGCAGAATCTGTGTTTCAGGTCTTCACAGCCTTGAAAAGTGCTGAAGCAAGCCTAAAACTCAAACACATATAATTTACCATTGCATGAATGACTTTTACAGACATTTCTAGCACGTTTATCTTCTTTTAGTTGAAACTGAATCAACTGAACTGGTTTGAGCTACAATGTAAACGTGCACCAGCGGCTCAAAACTCATTAAACAGCTGTTTTGCAAAATCCACCACAACCCACCATTTTCTTTTTCAGAGGAGCTGGCGTGAACTGAGTAGTACTGACAGGAGGGATTTTCAGAGGTGAATTGTGTAAATGTGTGTCTCGATGTCCAGGTTCCAGTGATTGTGAAAGCTCTGCACAGACAGCTGAAGGAGAAGAGCGTTAAATCTCGGCAGGGCTGCTTTTGTCTTCTCACCGAGTTGGCTCACAGCGTACCTGGAGCCATGGAGGAGCATATACCTGCCTTACTACCTGGTACATGCACATTAATACCCGCTACATGCACATTAATACCTGGCACATGCATATTAATACCCGGTACATGCACATTAATACCCGGCACATGCACATTAATACCCGGCACATGCACATTAATACCCGGCACATGCACATTAATACCCGGCACATGCACATTAATACCAGGTACATGCACATTAATACCCGGTACATGCACATTAATACCCGGCACATGCACATTAATACCCGGCACATGCACATTAATACCCGGCACATGCACATTAATACCCGGCACATGCACATTAATACCCGGTACATGCACATTAATACCCGGTACATGCACATTAATACCTGGCACATGCACATTAATACCCGGTACATGCATATTAATACCCGGTACATGCATATTAATACCCGGTACATGCATATTAATACCCGGCACATGCATATTAATACCCGGCACATGCACATTAATACCCGGCACATGCACATTAATACCCGGTACATGCACATTAATACCCGGTACATGCACATTAATACCTGGCACATGCACATTAATACCTGGCACATGCACATTAATACCCGGTACATGCATATTAATACCCGGTACATGCATATTAATACCCGGTACATGCATATTAATACCCGGCACATGCATATTAATACCCGGCACATGCACATTAATACCCGGCACATGCACATTAATACCAGGTACATGCACATTAATACCCGGCACATGCACATTAATACCCGGCACATGCACATTAATACCTGGCACATGCACATTAATACCTGGTACATGCATATTAATACCCGGTACATGCATATTAATACCCGGCACATGCATATTAATACCCGGCACATGCACATTAATACCCGGCACATGCACATTAATACCAGGTACATGCACATTAATACCCGGCACATGCACATTAATACCTGGTACATGCACATACATGAACTGTAAAACAGTAGGGTTCACCTACACTTTGCCACGAAGCAACAGTAAGTCCAGTCTGCTGATTCCTGATTCTCACGCTCAGTAAAAAGCTTACAACATTTTTTCTTTTCCTTCAGTTGCTCCATTTCCTTTTTTTTCTCGCTTTTCTTCCACCTTCTTCTTGCTTTTTTCCTCCGTCCTCCAGGCATCATCTTCTCCCTGACAGACAAATCCACCTCCTCCACAATGAGGATCGATGCCCTCTCCTTTTTTCACGTCCTGCTGCTCTCCCACCCACCACACACCTTTCAGCCTCTCATGCAGGTTCTTCATGTCCCCTTTAATGTTTTGCTTTTAAATGTTTGCATTGTTTCACTGAGGATATATATTATTTGAAGCTGTGAATTGCAGAAGGAAATAAGCCATGTGTAAGTGTCAGTAGTCTTTTTCATTTACATTTTAGTGATAATCATCATCATCGTCATCAGGGCATCTGCAGGTCTGCAAACAAAAAGCAGGTCACAGTTGTCGCACTCCTCGAGCTTTTGCTGATTGTTTGAGTGTCTCTGCCCTTTCCCCTGCAGGTGCTCCTGCCTGCAGTTTTAGCGTGTGTGGAGGACAGTTTCTACAAGATCACATCGGAGGCTCTGCTGGTCACCCAGCAGCTGGTCCGAGTGATGGGACAGACAGCCACATCTGCAGGATTCGACCCCAAACCCTTCGTCAGGGAGGTACAAGAGTTTAGTTTGATTGACACAAGTGAAGAATGTGACATCAGTTTCAGTTGGTGTGGATGAATAAATTGAAGCTTTTTGTGTGTCGTGGTCAGGGTGGAGTTGTCTGGAGAAAAAGAGTTTGAGAACCACTGATTTATGGGATGAGATAGAAATATAATCAGCTAAAATGGACTTTCTCTAAATAGCGACTTTACTCACAGCGGCACAAGCGAGTCGCTCGGTTCTCCAGGTGGGGCGCTGATGATGTTCGGCATCAAAATGAGATAGAGAAAGTATTTGGGGGTCAGGAAGCTTTCCAGACGTTTCCAAAGGGAGGTGTTTTGAACACGTCCCACTGGTGGGAGGCCACATAGCAGGACCAGGACTCACTGGAGAGATTATTTCTCTTGGCTCGTTTGGAAAGAGCTGGAGGAGGTGAGCTGGGGAGGAGCAGGTCAGGAAACATCCCAGAGACGGGGACAGATGGTTCACACCACGGTTGCCAAGCCGACCACATGATGGTCCAGTTTAATAAAGGAATAAGAGTCAAATTATAAATATTCAGTAAGAATATGAATCGATTTTGAATATTACAACCGTTTACAAGCGATGGTGTTCATTACTTTGGTGTTGTACCAGTCCGTGACGTGGTTTCCTGGTTACGGCTGGCTTCATGTTTGTGTCGTTTGTTTGTGTTCCTTTGTGTGTGGAACGTTCTGCCAGGAGCCAGTGACACCGAACGTGAGATGGTACTCCTATCTCGTAGTTTCAGAGCATCTACGTGAGACTGCGGGTTTCTGGGAAACACGGACTCGACTCACCCTCCGAACTTCTGCAGTCACTCGACGTGCTTCTTCTTGCACCCAGTAGCGGAGCTCGGAAGCAGATGTTGTTATATTCCTGTGAAATTTCTCGATATTAAAAACAACAACTATGTTTTGTTTTGGTTTCCCCTCCCGCCTTCAGTATTCCCAAACAAAACTTTAGAATTACTTTGGCAGGCTTCGAAGTCATTTCATGGTCTGTTCTCCAAAAATGGAAGTATCTGTTATTGTTTACATTGTTTTATGTTGTACTTAGTTTATACTTTGTTCCCGTCCCGTCCTTTCACTTATTTTTCTTGGATTAGCTGTTGTTTGGGTCCAGATGTGTTTTTATTTTGTCACCTGTTGTTCATGAAATTCTGTTTCCCTGAGGTGTTTTCTGTAACAATGAAGCGGCTCAAAGCAACGGACATCGACCAGGAAGTGAAGGAGAGAGCCATTTCCTGCATGGGTCACATGGTGTGTCACCTTGGCGACCACCTGGGGGCGGAGCTGCAGGGAGTCTTAGCCATCTTTCTGGAGAGATTAAAAAATGAGATAACGAGATTGACAGCGGTTAAGACCATCACACTCATCTCTGCATCCCCTTTAAAGGTCCAGTATGACATTTTTTATACATACAAGTACAAATTCTTTTTAATTTTTCCCATCAAAGTAACTTTATTCCCTCTCCAGATTGACCTGTCATCCATCCTGCCAGAGACTTTGTCCGTGTTGGGCTCTTTCTTAAGGAAGAACCAGCGGGCACTGAAGCTGGGTACACTGGCGTGTCTCACGGCGCTGGTCACTCATCACGCCGCCAGTATGAAGCCTGCAGCTCTGGAGCCCGTACTGACGGAGCTTCCGCCTCTGGTGGACGAGACGGACATGCACGTGTCACAGGTACTGTGACACGTGCATGTCCGTGCACGTGCTTTTACCACAGTCAGCCACATCTTCGTCATTTCCTTTACAACTGCTGCAACTATGACGTTTAAACACAAAATGATACCAAAACAAATGCGTCACCTGCAAGTTGGTTTTCATTTTGCTATTTTGATGCAAAGGCCACAGAAAAATACTAAAGTTTTAATCTCATTGAAATACCTGACACAAATATTTAATAGATAAAACGGCTGTGCATCAACAGGCTACGTGCAGTATAACTGTAACCAGTCAGGAATAATCCCAGTAATCCCAGACCGGCCTAGACATGCTGCCTTCCCAAGATTCCTTGCATCCGCAATAAACAGGCCTTGTTGCTTTCCATAGAAATTGAATGGGATGTGTGCGATGCGAGCAGGTTGGGCATCCGCCATAAGCCTTTGCAGCGTCATAAAAGCAACGATTTGTAAGAGTGGAAGTCGTAGCAGACTTTACATGGTGGATCAGGTGATTAATTAGGGATTATTATGGAAAATCAACACTTTATTGTGCTTGAGATGATGTGTTTGTGTGTGTGAAAGAAACCGTTAACTCAAAAGGCTGAGATGAAACATCTTTGTCAAACCATGTTTGGGGTCATCCGAGTCTGGAATATGTCAGAGCGGTTCTGATTTGCAGGATCCTGAACCGTCCTGAACCTTGAAATTTGGTCCTTGGCAGGACTATTTAAGTCCCATCCATCCATTATCTATACCCGCTTAGTCCGTCTCCGGGTCACGGGGGACTATTTAAGTTTTATGAGAAAAATCATGTTAAATCTCCCAAACATAGAGTATATATATTATTGTCACCCATTTAAAATAATGGCCTAAGTCGTGTTTTGTCAGAGCACAAAAAAACCCAACTTTTTTATTTTTTTATTTATTTTTATTTGATATAAAATATTACTTACCTTTATTTTAACCCTATAATAATAATTTGATACATGTATTTCTGAGACCTTTTATATACAACTCCCATAATCAAATGAAAAAAAGAAAGTTTATGTCTTAAAAAATGTCTGAACTGAACGACGACTTTGAACAGACATTAACAGGTGTTGTGTTGTTTAGGTTTCCATCACCCTGCTGACGTGCATGGCTAAAGCCAACCCCTCCTCCCTGGCTAAAATCAGCTCCTCGGTGCTGCCAGGAGTCTTCCGGCTCATCCACTCGCCTCTGCTTCAAGGCGGCGCGCTAGTGGCCATACTGGACTTCCTGCAGGCTCTGGTCCAGTCCAAGACCAGTAACCTGGGCTACAGGTACGATGGTGTGTGGACCCATAGCTTTAAAAAAAGTTTTTTTTTTTTCTGGTAAGAGATTTCTGGTGGGAAAGTTGTTCGGAGCTGATAACTGATGATGGATTGTTTTTAATGTTTTTGCTGAACCGTGGAGGAATGTAATTGCAGATAATGATCAGCTAGTTTTAAAGCTGACGTTGCGAAGAGCGCGTTATAAACTAAAGATTCTGCATCACTCCAGCTTGTAAACAGCTTATATTTTTCCAAGTAACACCAACGCCTTCCAAAACCCACAAAGTTGATAAGAAGCTGCTATATTATTTTACACACAATGTAAAACAGCACCGTGAGATCGATCTAAGCTGGCCTCGCGTCAGCAGTCCAGATTAAATCACATCTCCACGCGGACATCAGTTTGAGTCACATCTGACCCAAGTCTGCATTGTTATTGTTGTAAAGTGAATATTGAAGAGGTTACAGTTTTTAAAGGGAACTCTGCAGATTGTGTAGATAAAGATCAGTTTGCTAATCATAGGCAGTAATACTCAGTCTGCTAAAACTGTTGTGCAACGTTTTCTGCTGCTCTGCAGGAGCTTGTCAAAATAAGGCTGATTCAGCTGGTTCTGTGTTGATTTGAGGAGAAAAAGAAACAAGCCGAAGCATGCAGCAGGCCATGTCTTCCATATGAACTAGTCGTGCTTGACCTGACGGGGTGCCGCTGAGCTCAGCTACTTTTCTGCAGGTTCCCACTGTTCTTGTGGGAACCCTCAGTGACAGGAAGCTGTTAGTCTTCTGTAACACATATACGTGTATCTCTTCATCTCTGGATCTGTGACCGCTAGAAAGCAAAGCTTTCTTTATGTAAATACTCATCATATTTTTCTTGTTCATTTACTTATAATGTTTATGACAGATGTGTCTGCGTGTAACCAGATCCGTGCTGCAGTACACATGTAAGTTGTATATTTAAGGGTTTTAGGGGGCTTTTGTGCTCACATTTCACATCAAGGTTTATCTTGATATGGTCCAGAGTACATTTTCTTGCTTTTTTTTCCCTTTATAGTTTATTTTGTAAACAAATTGGATATTTAAAAAGTTGGGTCTTTTTGATAACAACTTTTGCTTTGCTTGCAAGCCCTTAATGCATCTTCGTCTCCTCTCCAGCCAGTTGCTGAAGTCCCTGACGGAGCCGTTTCAAAGCTCCAAGTCCTCCGCAGACAGCCGCGTCCTCCACAGACAGTCATACCACTCGGTAGCTCGCTGTGTGGCTGCTCTGTCATCAGCTTCTCCCAAAGACACGCCAGCAACCGTGTCCAGCCTCATGCAGCAGGTGCGGAACCATTATTTCATTTCTGAGTTGACTTTATCAAACATGAACCAATCGACTAGAAATGTGACCTATTTACAAAGGTGGAAAAACGTACATGATATGTTTTTTATTTTCACCGAATGTTATATTTTGTGCATCCATTGCCCTGATCGTATGAGACTGTTATCCCCTTGAGACCTGCAGTGATAAAACTTTGCACCCCAACATCTGTTTCGTGCAGCACATTTGCACGAGAGAAGCAAAGTTACAAAACCTGAAAGTGATACACTGGTCTGGGCGCCTCAGTAACAGTAAACAGGGGTAATTGTAACCAGAACTGTAATATTTACTTTACATTACGATCTGTGTGGTCTGTGTTGTCCGTAAATATTACAGATGACCGCAGGTCCCCAGATACTAGTTAATGTGAGTGGAGAGGTGATTTGGATTTGTCCTACGTGTACATGCTGTGAGTCCAGTGATTTAAATGACCATGCATTTCCATCCGGAGTTGCATTCGTATTATTTTTGAAGATCTTTTGACTCATCAGACCACATGACCTTCTTTTCATTCCTCCAGAGTCCAACCTTTATGCTCCGACCACATTTCTTCCTGGAAGATGACGGTTCCCCACTATCACTTTCTAATCATGCGTTGGACACTTTGTAACCCAATTTTATTAGTTTCACTAATCTCCTTTGATGTTTCCTTTGCTTGATGCTAATTATTTTACCCAGATTAACATCTTTTCCATGACCACAAGGTGTGTCTTCCAACATGGTTGTTTAAAAAATGAGAAGCTGCATCAGTTAGGGTTAAATAGCGTGTTGCCGGCTGAAACATAACCAACGAGCGGCTCTTACCTATTTGTTTAGTTAAATCATCAATCAGTTGTCTGACATAGGTCTTTTTTTCATAATCAGCCCTAGAAATGCATACATGTCTGCCTTAAGACAAAGTGTAAACAAAATAAAAGCAATGACAAAAATGTGGTTTTGGTTTGTTTTCAGGTCAAAATGCCTCTACAAGCCAAAGTAATATTTAGTTTGACCTTCCTCAAAGCCAAGCACAGATTTACAGGTGTGACAGATGTTTGTAATGACATAATGTAGGATTCTGTTTTTATGTTCAAGAAAGACAGCTTGCTGTATTGTCTGGTTGAATTCTAAAGAGATTTGCAAAAGCTTTGATAAATCAGCAAGACTGGAGATGTCTAAAACGTTTGCGCAGTACTTCATGATCATTTACTTCTGGTTTTGATACCTGTGGCTGCAGTGATGTTGAAATAACCTGCGCGCTGTTGTCTTTAAGTTCTCTTCTCGCCCGCCAGGTGAAGAACCCCGGATCTCCGGAGTCCGCTCGAGTCCTGGCCCTGCTGTGTCTGGGCGAGGTGGGGAGGGGCGGCAGTCTTGGAGGGAGCAAGGAGGTGCAGGGAGTCATCCTGGAGGCCTTCTCCTCCACCAATGAGGAGGTAAGGCACTGCGCCTGGTTCAAGGTCTGCAAACAGATGTTACTTTTAGATTAGATTTAAATTCTAGCTTTAGTTATTTATGCCATTGATTGTGAAAAGAGTTTAAATCAGTATTTGATTGATCTTTAACCTGTTTGTGAATGATCCTGCAAACTGTGTTCTCTGCACGATATTAGGAAACATACAATCTGAAACATCACAGTGTAAAACTGCAGATGAAGATATGACCTGCAATATGTCAAATCTTTCACTAAATGGCATAAATGTCTTACTTAACTTAAAAAACTTTAAAAAGCAAGCAACATGGTTTTAAAAATAATAAAAGAATAGAGGAATGTATGCAGGAATGTTTGCAAATGCCATTTAAATGATAATCTCAGGTAGTGAGGTCTGAATGCACGGCATTTGGAAAAAAAGAGTGACTATTTTTTTTGTAATATTGTTTTTGTTCCTGCAATATTGATATCGCGCACATTGATAATGCCACGATGATCAATGTTTGGTATTTTGTGCAGCCTAGTTGAGGAAATGCAGTCATTTCCATCACTGAGTTATTTATTGGAATTGCTTTTTACACAGCATCACAAAGTTTTGGAAATTACCTTTTCCCTGGATTTTTTTAATTTTATTTTGACAGATAGTTATTTTAGAAGAAAATGAGGAAACAAAAGAAGGATAAGATGTTCAGTGCTTTGCCAATAGCAGACAGGCCAAACATGAACAACAAAGGTCCAAACACAGCAAAAGGTTTCTCTTAAAATGCTACTGAACTAAGTTAGTTCACTAGAGAGCAGTGTGTTTGTCACACAGTAAGGTTTTTGTTTGAATTACGAACAGAGAAGACCCGGTTTCTGTTCCCAGGTGAAGACGGCGGCGTCCTGCGCGTTAGGAAGCATGGCCGTCGGCAGCCTGAACGAGTACCTCCCCTTCCTGCTTAAAGAGATCTCAGCTCAGCCGCGTAGACAGTACCTTCTCCTGCACTCCCTCAAAGAAGTCATCAGGTGTGTGATCATTGACCTATCCAGCTGTAATAAACATCACGCTTTTTTTTTTTTTCTGCAGCCTCTGCTGTGTTTGGATAATCATTTCTCATTTATTTTTCTGTTATACTTCCTTCCCTCCTTCCTTTGCTCTCTCCGTCTCTCTCTCTCTGGTCAGTGCCTGTCCAGCCTCTGGTCTCTCGCCACATGTGGAGTCTATCTGGTCTTTGCTGTTTCAGCACTGCGAGTGTCAGGAGGAAGGAACCAGGAACCTGGTGGCTGAATGTTTGGGAAAGCTGACGTTAGTCAACCCCGCGCAACTTCTGCCCAGACTCAAACAGCAACTTAAAGCTGGTATGATGCCCATTTAGGTTTATTTTCATTCTTTTGTTTCTACTTATTTTTTAAATACAGCTGGTTTTAAAGCAGTTAAATAATTTTGACATTTATATTTACCCCACAAATGACAAAACCCTGACAGCATGACCTCTGAACCTTTTTGCTGCTGTTCCAGCCAACATTTAAGTGACCTCCACTGTATTGGAGTTTTGGCATTAGAAAAAACTCGAAACGCATCTTTAACCCTTTCGTTCAACCTTCCCGCTCTTTCCCTCACAGGTTCCCCCCTGGCTCGCAGCACAGTGGTGACGGCCATCAAGTTCACCATCGTGGACCATCCCGCTCCCATAGATTCACTTCTGAAAGATTGCATAGGTAAGAAGCACAGTTATGAACAGAAACAGGCTTTTATTTACATTTACTTATTAGAGGCATCAGAGGAATCGTCATGTGAAAATATGGTTAAAACATTTCTTTTGTCGTGCTGAACTTGTACAGTGAACACACATTATTGTGATTCAAAGCCGGTTTTATGATCGGTGAAGCTAAAAGATCCTACCTTTCTTTCTGTTCATTTAAGCCATTTATTCAACACTCAAGGATGCACCATTATATCTTTTATTATTATATTTTTAAGACTGAATTCTTATTTGGTTCCAATATCTAAGAGTTAAAAAGGTGGACTAAAAAAGCTTGCACAGGTCTAAAGCAGTGATTTCTGTGTGACAGGAGACTTCCTGAAGACCCTGCAGGACAACGACATCAATGTGCGGCGGGTGGCTTTGGTGATGTTCAACTCAGCAGCTCATAACAAACCATCTCTGATCCGCGGCCTCCTGGGAGCAGTGCTGCCTCACCTGTACAAGGAGACCCAGATCAGGAAGGACCTCATCAGAGAGGTGCGTTGACTGACTGAGACGCGTCAGGCGTTGATGTTTCTCTGCATCCATTCTCCATTCTCTCTGCATGAATGCTGCAGGTGGAGATGGGTCCGTTCAAACACACTGTGGATGATGGTTTGGACGTGCGTAAAGCAGCATTTGAGTGTATGTACACGCTGTTGGACGGCTGTCTGGAGGGACTGGACGTTCTGCAGTTTCTGGATCATGTAGAGGAGGGACTTAAAGACCACTATGACATCAGAGTGAGTAGAAAACAGAATGAGTTATTAAAAAAACCCAAAGATATTCATTTTCTGTTCTAAATTTATATACAGAAATTACTTATGTAAAAATGTTGACGTTAGTTAAATGAAAGACCTGAGATTAAAAATTGTTTTTTTTACATGATGGACTTTGTTCTTTTTCTTTGTGATAGAGTTCACAGTTTTCCTTTGAAATAATGGTGGGAAGTTGTTAGTATTTTTAAGCTTGACTCTGTTTAGCCGACCATCAAATTCCACTGAGGGGGGGTGCAGAGGCAGCGGAGAGGCCCACACCGTCCTCTCCCCAACCATCTCCAGCAGGAGGATACTCAGGTCTTCCCTGGCCGTCTACGGGCCCTTTCCCAGTTGGACATAATAATAATAATAATCATACATTTTATTTATAAGCACCTTTCATAAAGCCCATGGACACTTTACAACAAAGAGATAAAAACAATGGATAAAATCAGCAAAATAAAAATAAAAAACAGTTGGGCAGTGTAGTTGAACTTGGAGTGAGTAGGCAATCTTAAATAGGTAAGTCGGAGTCACATCCCCCCTCAGTGGCGTCCGTCCGAACCAGGTGTCCAATGTTAGATTTGATGGTTATATACTCTGTTAACATGCTTTTGTATTTATGTTACCTTACAATGAACGATTGAGTCATACTCTGACAGTAATACACACATTTCATTCATTTTTAGTCTTGACTCAGACTTGAGTTTTTATCTTCATACTGTAGATGCTGACCTTCTTGATGCTGGCCAGACTGGTCTCTCTGTGTCCTGATGCGGTTCTCCAAAGACTGGACCGGTTGATCGAGCCTCTGAAAGCCACATGCACCACCAAAGTAAGAGCACACAGATGCACAGTCTTATTATGAAATATTTATATCTAGGATTTAATGAAATGCAAAGGTACATTGTTGATATTACATTCACGGTTGGCATACTAGTAAAATAAAAATGACGACTGTACCAAGTGTACTACAACAAAATCTCCTCCACCCGTGCCTGTAGGTGAAGGCCGGCTCTGTTAAGCAGGAGTTCGAGAAGCAGGAGGAGCTGCGGCGCTCGGCCATGCGCGCCGTCGCCGCCCTGCTGGCCATACCGGAGGTGGAGAGGAGCCCGAGCATGGCCGATTTCGCCAGTCAAATCAGATCCAACGCTGACATGGCTTCCATGTACCAGAGCGTCCAGGGAGGGGAGGGCGGCGGCGGCGGCGGATCCACGGAGAGCATGGATCTCAGTTAGACCGAGGGTTTTATTTTTTTATTTTTATTTTTTATAGATGGGTTGAAATACTGTAGCAATAATACAAAAATGCCATTTAGATTGTAATGTAAAGCCAGCTTGATTTTTAAACCAACAATGTGTTTCTGCTGCTGTTTGATGTGAACTTCCTCTCAGCAAAAATCTGTTTTTTAATAAGCAGATATAAAGGATTTGAAAGTCTTCAACATTTCTTTAGCTTTATATTGATTTTATTTCCAAGAGGAATCATGTTAAATTTACATTAAATAAAGTGGAACATTTCAGAGTGTCTGGATTTCACAGCAGAACCACAGAAACTCTTGTGTTTTATTTTACTCTTGAAGGAAAAGTGATCACTGAGTTTGAATTGTTTAAGAGCCACATGTTGAAGAGAAGAACAAAAGAAAGTTTCCAGATACACGCAGTGCAGTTCCTCTACAGGGGGTCCAGAGAGGGTGAGAAGCTCGGTGGTCCAGGAGGGGTTAGAGTAGACCCGCTGCTCCTACGCTTTGAGAAGAACCAGATGAGGTGGCTCGGGCATCTGCTGACGATGGCTCCTGGATGCCTGACAGGACATCCCGTTCAACCATCAACAAGTCCTGCTGATTCTGATTACAGCTTGTATAACCATATACCTGATAAGAACTAAGATTAATCGATGATGATGGGAAGTTGAATGAGAGCAAATTGTAACAAAAATATGTTTTTTATCTGTCTTAAACAACCCCCTTTTATTCCCTTTATCATCTTTTCTAAACTCATGATGAGGTCCAATCAACTGCCAAAAATGCAACAGTTGCTAAATGTGCAGGTTTAACAAAAAAACGCCGTCGTGTCGTTACGCAGCATCCAGATTCACGTTAGTGACGATGGCGTCATAATTAAGAGCTGCTTGTTCTGCTTTACTTTCCTCACTTAAAAATAATATCAATCACACAACATGTGTTAACAAAACGTTTTAACCCTCGTAGTTGTTTAAATGCAAAACAAGGAAGTATTTTCTTGAAGTTCAGCATGAAAGGAGCTAAAAACCTCCTTTATAACATAAAGCAGGCATTAATTAGACATTTTAATAAAGACATTTAAAATAAAGCAATCAACACAACTGAATAAAAAACTATAAATGACAATAACATTCTTAATTATTTCTTTTTGTTTTGTTTTTAGTTTACTTTTATTCCATGCATGTAATAAAAAATACATTTTTAAATAAACAAAAAATTTAAACAGCAAGCAAAACTTACATTCCTGAAAAGGAGTGGAATTTAATCACATCCCTGCTCCCGGAGCACTAATATTTAAATATTTAAATGCTTCCTTACATTCAGCCGTGTAATGACGATATAACAAAAATAAACTAATCGTGCTTCTGTGCAAATCATGTATAATTACAGTATAAGAGAAGATGCTTAAAAGCATTAATCACACATTAGTTGTTAACAACCTGGTTCAAGTCAATCTTGTTCATCTTATGGATTTAATATCTTCATACCTATTTTTGAACTGTTTTATGTTTGGATATTTCTTGAACTCCACATGTAAAGTTTATTTTTCTCATATTTGCTGAAATGACCACTATTTTTTTTAATATTACATAAACTACATAATTTAGGAATCAAATTGGCTCCTTTGGCAGCACCTGCAGCTTGCAATGAAGTTTCCGCCGTCCAATCACAGCCAATCACAGCCAATCACAGCGCGCACACCTCCGCCGCTTCTCCTCCAGCTCCATCCTTCATCTAAACATTTGCACCTCTTGAGGAAAACTAGATGTGAAGCGGTTGTAAGAGGTTTATTGAAACAACGGCACTGCAGGCAAAGTTGCCAATTTCGTCTTTGGCAGTTACGGCAAACACATGTAAGCAAAGAAAGCAGAAGTAGTCTGTTGAAGAGAAGCAAGCCAAAACAAAAGAAAGTGACCGAGCCAGAACTAAAACTCTGGAGCGGCGTTTCCACGGTGGAGGCAGCTGCAGGAGGTGAAAGGTTTTCAGTGGGATGTGCAATTAGCGGTATTTCATCCTGAATGGTAATCATCTCATTTTTGCTCGTCTCTGGTTTATTTTGTAGGTAAATGAGCAGACTAAGTGTTTACCGACGTGCCTGCAAATGTGCAAGATGAAGAATATGGTCTAAGCTGTAAGGTTAGTTTTATTAGAAGGTAAAGTAACCTGGTTGCAGTATAAAAAACAAACAAACAAACAAACATGTCCTTGTGTAGTCATTTATCAGGTCAAATAACTCCTAATCCAGTCTAATTCTCCCCCTAATGCCACACTTCTCTAATTTATTTGTTAAAATCACATGATTATTAGTGCCAAATGTTTTTCGTAGTTTCAGAAATATACGTTTATGTAGTTTTTGTCATTTCTTTCATGGACTCCGTTAATGTGAACGATGTTGCTCTGTTTGATATAAACACATTTTGTATTTATCTAAGAATTTATTCAATCTGATTACACAGTTTTTTCTAAAATTATGAAAAATAGTGGGAGTAGTGAGACAGGTAGTTGTTCCCAGATTAATATATAGACATGACTTTAGCTATTTTTATTTGATTGGGAAATGCGGCACCTTGAAATGATAAAATTACAGATTTATGTGAGTGGTTTTATAAATTCCCTTAATAACTCTTTTCACAATATTCATATCAATACCATCAAAATCATCTAAAGTTTTATTCTAACTCAACCGCTTCAAATATTTCTTTTTTCTCCACTGCTCAAAGGAACATCGACTTTAAGTTTCTATCAAGTGAAATGTTACTATATTTATAATTATCATTCTCATTTACAAAACATTGCCTTTAAGTATTAAGTGTTTTCCATATGTTTGCTTATTTCACTATTTTTTTTTAACTTTCTGCCACATTGGTTCTTTGGTTTATAAGTTCTTTATCCAGTATAATTTTCTTTTTGCATCCTCTTTGTGATCCATGGGTAGCCTGATTTTTGTTTCTCCCTTTTTTTTTTTTTACAGTAGTATAGAACAGTTATGTTCATAAATAAACTATGAAACGAGTATTTTTATTTTTTTTTACCAATTAAACATTAAATAATAAACATTATTGTCATATTTGTGGAGAACAGCAGTAATGCTCATTAATCAACCAGGAATTGCAGTTGATCTTAGATAGAAAAGTAAAATGAAGAATAAGACGTTTCTCTGTATATTAAACATCAACTGTTTCTCTTGATCAACCCAACATTTAACTTTCCCGATGTTGTCAAATCTTACTGAACCGTAGATTCCTGACAGAGCCGATCCTTCTTTTCATTTCAGCTGCAGCTTCTTTCCCATTTCAAGTTTAGAGTAGAGCAATTCATCAGCTGGCGCAGATGGTTGATTGACAGTCGTGGGGGGTGGATTCTGCCTGCAGCCCAGAGTACAATAAAGACATGAAGAGAAGCTGGGTTTAAGGTCCAACGACTCTACATCAGCGGTATTAGCTGAGCTGCTTTTAAAGTTGATGTTGTTGTACAGCGAGGGAGAATCGTTTCTGGGACAGTTGGCATAAACAGTCTCTGACTCCGGCGTCTGACCATCTTCCCAAATCTGGTCATAGACACGGTCCTTCCAGGCAAAAAGATAAAAAGCACAATTTGGAGAGTTTGTATACAATTTTAACAATGTATGTTATCAATACAAATATTACTTATTATAATATATAGATAAATAAAATACCAAAATGATTATCATGTATATGACACATAAAAGTGTTTCAACTGAGCCAAAATTCAAAAGTAGTGTGTGAAAACAATAACTACACCCTTACTGGCTCAATAAGGAGTAAAAGCACTGCAGCCAGGCGCTGCTAATTCTCTGGATAAATTCATCATCAGTTTATGCACACCTATAAAAGCAAATATTTTGGTGTCATATGTGGTGAAAACCAAACAAGTCCTCGTCTCAAGAGTTAAACATCATGCTGGAAAAACTTGTTTTGTAAACCACATGGTCTGCATACTTTTCACTCTTTGAGTGAAACATAAACTCTTCTGCGCACTAAATACTTTCAAGTCAAATGTGAGGCCATCTGTTTGACAGCTACACGCTTGGCTGAAACTGAGTCACGCAACAGGACAGTGATCCCAAACACACCAGAAAAATCAAGAGTTTGTAGAAACGAATCAAGATGTTGCAAATGTCCGGACCTCACGCTGACTGACATGCCTTGGCGGTACTTTAAGAGAGCTGTGAGTCATCGAACGTGTAAGAGAGGACGTCAAGGAAGCTTGCAGACTTCAGAAACCGCATCCATTTCAATTTTAGATCACAGAGACTCGTCTCCAACAGCAGATGACTCACATCCTTCTTCAAAGTCAGAGAACTGAACAGAAATGAGTAAAAGCACGAAAGCAGCTGGTGACTGAAAGAATACGACCCTTCACCACTGAATCAGTCACAAACAGAAGTGATGATGATGATGATCCACCTGAACCTGTCTGGACTTCACCCAAATACAGTCACAGAGGCGTTTTTACAACACTGGAGGAGCACGTTTCAGAACTGTACAGCTGAGAGCTCACACTTTGTTGAGAGCATTTACTTCTAAAGAACAAAAAGACAAGGACATTCATGGAAGTCTACCCGTCGCTAAATAACTTATCAGAGGGGGAGCTCACTTTACCAGGGAAAATGTTTTAGCCAAAGGATTCAAGTTTGCCAAACCTAAAAAGCTACCGCTGCGCTCGCCACCGCCACTGAGACCGAAACCAGGAACAATTCAGGATGGAGGTAATAGCAGACAGCTGATTCATGTGACTAAAACTCTTCACATTCTGATTGGATAAACAACCTACAGATGACAGAAGACACTAATGATCCTCAGAAATGACAGGAAGCTGAGTTGCTTACATACAACTTCCACAGAAACGCTTCCTTTGGTTGAAGACTGAGGGCTCGACGAAAGCCCCCAGACTCTCAAAGAACTGGAGCCGCCTTGTTAAGAAAAGTGGGTCTACTTGTCTTGAACCAGAAGATTTTCTAATTTTTTTATTTTAGGGTCTAGAAACCCTTTTTCACAGTAGCTAGACAGGAAATGTGGGTAAAAAACACGCAGCAAACAGCCGGACGCCGGAGGCCGGAGGCCGGACGCCGGAGGCCGGACGCCGGGACTTGTCTGCACGAGGACTCCAGCCTTTTATACATGAGGCTCAAACTAGTGAACTACACAGGACAAACAGATGTTTTTGTTTTTTAATTATTATCATTATGATAAAATAAAATGAGTAATCCAGTTCTACATAATATATATGAAACTTTACAAATAAAGGATGTCCACTAACCTCTTTGGGACGTAGTTCTGATTCTCTGCTTCCAATTTTCATGCATCCTGTCAAAAAAGTGAGGACAAAAATGCTTAAAGGTGTAAAGTAAATTGATATAATTAATATAGATAATTTTAGAAAAAATGGACTACACTGCTGTTTCAGTTGTTTGTATTACTGTGCATCCACGGGAAACTCACAATGATGTAGCAGCACAAGACAGACAGTTTTCTTGTGCACTCATAATGGTGATGGTGATGGTGATTTATTTTTTTAAGCACTATTAGATAATTAAAAGTATAATCTGCTGTATTAGTTTGTTGTTTACCTTTTTCTTCTATTTCGCTTTGCATATACATTGAAACGTTAGGTTTTTTTGATCGCTTCTTCGTGGTTCTCTCTCAAAGACAGCCTGGTTTGTGTGGAAACACTGCACGTTTGATAGAAATGATGTATTATCTTACGTTTGTAGATGAGGATAAAAGCGGTCAGCGACAACGTGACTATGCTTGCAACGATGACCATGAAATGCACAACTCGAATGCCGCCTGCAAGAAACATCACACATGATAGACAGCGGTCAGCATTATTTCAACAAAATAAAAAGCTCTACTGTTGTAGAACAACCCAAAAGATGAAGAGAGACGGGAGGGGTCAGGGGTCATCTGGTTAACTGATACTTGCCAAATGAGTATAAATCTCATTGACCTCGGAGCAACAACAGGTTTTACGTTTTGTCGTAAAAGCTTATACTGAAATGATGGTATGTTGGCTTATAAGAGAACATCTGTTAAGATTAAAGTCCTGTGAGGTGAACCTTTCTTCTTGTTTCTAAGTGCTGATGTATTTACATGCAAGTCTTTGATTTAACTGTCTGAGTTTGCTTTAATAGTGTATTTGGTTATTTTAACAGGAATATTGTAAAAGCATTATAGGGTCAAGTTAGTCTCTGTTAAAGGTGAGTTGTATCTGTGAAAGCTTCTTTTGCATCAAACGTGCTGTCTTACCATGACTTGCAGGAGATACAGTAGATGTCTGAAGCGAAGGATCATGAGTTGTGGATGATGTTGGTGAAACTGAAAGCAAGATTATGTAAATTTTAAATGGCATATGAAAACATGATACAGGAGCCTTAAGAAACTTGTGCAGTCTCTGGTGTAAGTTTCTTGTAGACACATAAGTCGTTACTATCTGACCGATGAGGAGATAAAACTCCACAACCCAGAAAACACTAAACAGGAATGATATTAAATAAGTGGTTATTAAATAACTGGTTCAGATGTTAGATGTTGAACTTTCCATCGTTCCTGGTTAATCTTTGCTCTGTTGCTCCAGATTCCCGATGTTTTGTCAGAAATTCCCATCTCTACCAACCTATCTGCCCGTACCAGAACTAGAACCTCTAAAATCAAAAGCAGTTTATGGCTCTATACTTAAACAAAACTAAACATTTGTTTTAAAGCAGAAAGTTTACCTATTAGCACTGAATATAATTACATCCCATCATTGCGTCTTACTGTTCTTTCAGTATCAAACCACTTCTTATTATCGTCCTTTAGTGGCTGAACAGCATATTTGTTTCTTCATTAACACTCTGCACAATTTCATAACTTTTGTTGGCTTAAGCAATTATATTTGTGATGTCTGACACTAAAACTGTGAAAATAAAGTTTACATTCAGCCCGTACAATCAGAGCCAGTGAGATTACATCAGAATAAAACCGCATGACTCACCTACGTTCTAGTGATTGTTTTTTACTAATGCTTTAACATAAGTGGAGACCTCCGAGTTTGAAGATTTAAATTACCCACCTTTAACCTCTAGCTTTATTCTCTTCAGGCGTGCACAATAATGTTGTGTCATCTTCGCTGTCCCTCCACACCAGTAGACACCAGCGTCCTGTGAGGACACATTTCTGATGGACACGTTGAAGCCGTTGATGGTTTCCGAGACAATAAATGTCCCGTCTGGCTTGTCGGAGAATGTTAATGACTTAATATTCTCACAGGTGGAATTATTTTCTTTGCAGAAAATTCCAACCCTGGACTTGTCTTCATTTGGGTAACTGCAGCTGATGGTCGTTTGAGTTTCTCTGTAAGCAGTTTGGATAAATGGACTTGGAAAGTCGTCATCTATCGAAAGAGCAAAGATTGAAAAGTGAATTAATAAATTATGCTATAACACGTATTTCAAAAGAGAAGCATCCTCTGTGAGAGAGAGACGGGTACACTCAGAAAAAAACCCTTTATATAATTTTAATTTTAATTTCATGTAGTCTTAATAAAGTCAGTTACTAAAAAAGTATTTTAACAGTTACTTAGGCTGGAACAAGCTTGCAACATATCTGAGTAAATCTTAAGATTTAGCTTTTTAAATCGAGTTGAATTGCTTATATTAAACTTTATTATTTTGACCAAAGGATTATTTGGCTTTGCTCTTCATTACTAAGGCTTAAGAGGAGCTCAACAGCAAACATCCTTCATTCAAAAAAACATCAAAAGTCATCAGATGACTGGCGCTGTATCACTGGGCCCTTTCTGACACTAAACTCATATCCAGAACACTAAGTACCTGGAGCCGTCTGAAATGCCACATCCAAGCCACAGCCAATGAGCCATGCTGTGGCTGTAAGTAGGGTAACCTGAATATAACGTACTACCTAAAATGGTTTTGAGACCAGACTAAGTCATCAGATCGTGTGTTGTGTGACTCCTTGTTGTCAGTTAGTCATAATGTGTGAACAAACACAACAATTTCAAGACTCGCAAACACATGACATCAATCTTACATCTTGAACAGCACAATAATCTATCGACGTGACGACTGCACGTCTACACGACTAGAAGATGAACGTTATTTATACACCTCAGGAAATTGTATTAATGCTATCATTAAAAAAAAAAAGCAATGTTAATTTGAAATGTGTTTACCCACTTGCCTTGAAAGTTTATATAAAATAGAAATATAAAATGATAAAAAAAATGTTTTGAATTATTAAATTAAACTATGGATGTAGCAGAAACATAAACTTTTACTTCAGTTGGGATAGTTCTGTTATAAATCGATCATAAAATACCAAACCAACAGATTTCTGTAAAGAGAAAAGAAAAAAAGAAAAGTGCTTCTTACCAACTCCGAATTCTAGTGTCTCCGTACCAGGCGATGGGTTTTTGCCTTTGCCACACCTTGTTGCATTAAAGCCATTATCACCATCATCATACTTGATGATCACTACAAGAGGGTTTTTATTCAAATTTGTTTTTCCATTAATGAACTTAGGCCTCAGATATTTTCTGTTTGTTTTGGGGCTGCAGATGAAATCAAACTCTTCTTTGCCACATGCCTTCCTTTCACACAGAACCACAAAACCTGCAGAAAACACAAACGTGTTCTTATCAAACCAGACAGTGAAACAACCACAGACAAACTAAACGCAAACTTCTGATTTCATCGCCTGATTTCATTCTGATTTAACGCCAGACACTCGTTATAAATGTTTTTTCTTACCTGTTATCAGAGAGAAGAGGAAAAGAAAACAGCCCATCATTTGACTGGTTTTATTTGCTGAACTCGTCTGTTAGAAAGTTGTTTTTGGTGTTCAGCTCCTCTGTGCGGTTGTTGGTTACTTGTGAGCACAATGATGCGTTTCCTGAAAATATCCTTTAATATCCGTTGAAGTCAGCCACTGTCTTTGTCCTCTGTTTTATTTTTATAGACACAGTGGTGTAATGCTGCCCTCCAGAGACACAATTAACTCGTCTACAAGACCTTTTGTGTTTATCTTAAACAGGCAAGACCTCAAACAACATTTATATATGATACAGCATCAAGATAACTGACACCTCTTCTTTTCATGCTTCATATCTCTGACACACTTATTCTCTACAAACTCCTGTACCCTTCTGTATCAGATTGTTCAGTTTCTTTAAGTCACTGGCTCTGATGCTGCTTCCACCAACAGATGACCACAGATGTGATTGAACTCGAAGACTCAAGAAGCTTCTTATAAACAACATCAGCGTGGTATCTCCAGTCCAATTTGTTGTCCAGGTGAGCACAGAGGTATTTGCACTACCTTCATTTAGCACCACCATTTAAATAAGAAAAGTATGAAAGAGGACACATGGACACATAAAACAACAAAACTCATCAAAACAATAAGAAAGCACAATAAAGAGAAGTCTCAGGTAAATTAACTCGGCCCAACAGCTGCTGGGCGTTTTTATCCTCTGGACATCCAAGTATCATAGCTTTTTAACAAATTGGAGCATTAAAAGCTCTGCAGCAAACAAGAAGCTGTGCAAAAATGTAATATAATAAGCGCTCGGTCCAAATATAACATCTTCAGTTGTATCTGAGATCACCTGTAGAAAGTTTTGAGCCAACTGAGTCTGTCTGTCGTTAAGACATGCTTTTAACCTGATTAACTGGTTTCAGACGTCAACTGAAGATGCTCATGGATCATTTGTTGAATTGTGAATAACGGTAGCTTGTTAGACTGTGAATAAGTCTATTTTCAATAAATACTGAGCTCAGTTTTAATGCAGTTTATTCTTATTTTATATAGATGCATACATATGAGCAGGAAGGAAATGTGATTATTGTGTTTGAACAGAAAATCGTACTTTAAAGCTAAATAGCAACATTAAAGGAGCAATGCAACACAATTTTATAAAGCCATTTATTTTCATTGCCACATCTCATAAAACTGCAAAATCAAGTTTGTAATATGTTAATTAAACATTTTTAGAAATGCTAAATGTCAGTTAAATATCTGCTTGTACGCTTGCACGTTTTGACTGAAGTTTGTTTTAGAAACACTGTAATTCTTTGCCACATAATAGATGAAAATGATTTGGTTTTAATGACTATTGCATAACATGATCAGCATTCAATTTGACAGTTTCCTGATGTTTTCAATGAAATGCATATATATATATATATATATATATATATATATATATATATATATATATATATATATATATATATATATATATATATATATATATATATATTTTTTTTTTTTTTTTCCCTTCATTTCCGCTGGGGCCTCTTGCCGGTTAGGTAGAGAGATTCTTCTGCTGGTGTGGATGTCGGATACACAGTCGTAGAGGACAGATTCAGGCTGAGGCTCAGAGTAGAATAAAGACATGCAGTGGAGCTGGGTTTGAGGACCGTCGACGCTCCATCAGCTGAGCTGCTTTCAAAGCTGATTTAAGTGTAATGCAGCATGGTCGGGTTGTTCCCGGGATAGCTCCAAGTGGCATAAATAGTTGTCACGGATTCCGGTGTCTGGTGGCGCTCCCGTATCTCTTCATAGACACAATCCTTTTAGGGAAACATGAAAAACACTATTTCAAGGTTTGCATCCAATTTTTATGCTGTGGATTATCCATACCAATTCACACTAAGATCCAAACTAAAGGCTTCCTCAGCCTTTCGTCACACATTATCACCAGAGGGCTGAGAATAAGGGGTGCAACATATTTACAACCTGACCTGAGTGTGTAAATAAAAAGAAAAAAAAAAGGAAAGATCCCTGATGTTTTGTTCAGGGTTTTTTGTCAGAATTTACATTTTACACATAGGTGTGGAATGGAAAGCCTGCACGGATTTCAAGTTATCTGTTAATTTTTCCTGCCTCAACAACATATGGTCAGGCTTTGAATCATGACTCTAGACCTCTCTTGGAGTTACTCATGGTTGTACTAACCTGTTAAAAAAAAAAAAAAAAAGTGTAGTTCTTAGGTCTTTTTTTCAAAAATATGAATGGACGTATCCAAAATATCTCGTCCTCACCAGTTCTCAGAGGCACAATACAATCTCAGATGAACAACACGCAGCTTAAACTGAGGTTGTGTTTAATATGTTGTGACATTGCTGTATACCCTATTTCTAAACCCTCCTGAGATTTAATAACTTGGAGTTTTTACCAACTACATCTGGTTTATGTGACATGTCTTTACCGTCACGAGCTGGGGCGAAACAGGCTCAGTTCAAGTCCAGACTTCAAGCTGAATAAGGTCTGTGGCAGTCAGTTTCAGGAGCTATTTATCAACAAATTTAGCCAAAATCTCAATGAACTGAAGCAGTCTTGTGGAGAACAGCATGCAGTAACCTCCCATGAGCAGTGCGAGAAACTGAAAACTTCATGCAGAAAATGACTTCAGTGACTTCACCTGCTAAAGGAGCTTCTACAAACCAGTGAACTATGGGGCCCACTTGGTTTCTAACATATTGCTGAACTGCATTTTGACACTTTTGTTGAGTAAATGGTTTGATTATTATTATTATTACAACTATAGTATTGATCTATTAATTTTATTGTGCCCTGATACATAAAACCTGATACATTAGAGATGGCACACTTTCTTCTTGACTTGTCGTGTCTATTTAATTTACACTAACCTCTTTGCGATGCTGTTCTGATTCTCTGGCTCGTTGTTTTTTTAAAAGTTTGGATCCTGTCAGAAAGAAAGACAAAGAAAGAGAGAAAAAGAAAAAGAAAGACAGACAAAAAAATGAAAAAAGAAGATGGTATAAAGAGCATTAATTACATTATTTCAGCTTTATAGTATCATAGAAGAAAAGTATATATATATATATAGCGTGGGTTCTATCCGGGTACTCCGGCTTCCTCCCACAGTCCACAAACATGTAGGGTAGGTTAATTGATCATACTAAATTGCCCGTACGTGTGAATGTGAGTGTGCATTTTTGTTTCTCTGTCTATGTGGCCCTTCGATGGACTGGCGGCCTGTCCAGGGTGTACACCTGCCTTTCAACTACTATGCATCGGGATAGGCTCCGACAAACCCCCGTTGTCCGGAGACGGATTAAGTGGGTATAGATAATGGATGGATATATATATATATATATATATATATATATATATATATATATATATATATATATATATCTATATATATATATATATATATATATATATATATATATGTTAGTAACTGTTGTTAATTGTCAGACAAAAAAAAACTGTTGCGTGTAAAAACTGGTACAATTATAGACGATATCTATTGTGGCTCTATGATATGTTATCAGTAAAAGAAGAGCATGCATCTGTGGTTTCCTCTGCAAACACTGCTCATGTCTCATGATATTTGCACTTACGTTTGTAGATCACGATGAATGTCGTCAGCAGCAGAATCAGTACAGCTGCACCAACAGTTACAAATATGACCACCCATAAGTGAGCTGCAAGAAACCCTATGACAGAAAATATTCTGCATTTAAAGCACAGCCAACGTGATTTTGAGGTTTACAAAAAAATGAGAAGCAACACTGATGCCAACTTAATATTTCTGTTGCTAGATTTTCACACCACACTAGCAAACTCTTAAAAAAATAATAATTACAAAAGCACCCAGCAACAAATCTGACAACTCTTAAAACTGGTTCCAGTACAGTCCTGGCCCTCACTAACAGGAGACCAATTATTAACTGCCACTACATCTCTTTTGGTCTGTTACTTTGGTTTCAGGGTTTTCTTTTCTTTTAACAATAAAACAAGTTTTCAAGTTTTTTTTCTTTTTTGGGCAACAATTATAATTTACAACGAGTGACACTGAGAGCTTCTTGTGTTTTTTTTTGTCACATCAGTTTAACGTATACAGGATATTCTGTTTATTTTTAGAAACAGTAAAAAAAACTACGGTTAAAATCCAATTATCATTTACATTTTTTATATTCTTGCCCCTCGACTGTGTTCAAGTAATATTCCAACCAGGAACTTTTTCACTGTGAGGCATCAGTACATTATTATCATCATTATTATAATTACTATTATTTTATGATTACTTAGAGAGCGGAGATTGAGAAGAAAAAAGTTACCTATCATTTTGTAATGTGAAAAGTGTGAGGGAAATATTAATTCTGCGACCTGACCAGTGGTCAGATGCACATCTTGGCTTTGACATATTCTGTGACCTCTTTGATCAGACTCATCTCTTGTTTTAAAATATTCTTTGGCCTTCTGATGGTTCAGTTTGTGCAGATTCTTATTTGGCCTGGTCCTTGTTTCCCTGCGCTGCTGACGCACACACGTGATTTGATGATTTGTTATTGTTTGGTCTTCATCATTCTGTGAGATTCATATTACTGTGCAACCTGAAAATCATTGTCTGTCCTGAGTTGAGATGCCTGATGTGAGTTTTGACCCATTTGCATGCAACTGTTTGAAATTAAATTTACTAAACTTTGGATCTTCTCTCACATATTTATTTATTATACTCTAATGAACTCAGTCTTGGTCCAGTTAGTCACCTAAAGGGTAAACATATTATACAGATGTGTTAAGTTTTCCACAACAACAGGTTTGTTTGCTTTTAATGAACTGTCCTTACCGTGATTCTCAGCAGCTGCGGTAGTCGGCTCAGGTGGTGAAACTGAAGTCAAGCAGATTTAATTTAAAGTTACACATAAAAACATGAAAAACTGTACATGGTCTCATCAGTTTAATCAATATGGTCACCTAAAGGTTATACACATTATACAGATGTGTTAAGTTTTCCACAACAACAGGTTTGTATGCTTTTAATGAACTGTCCTTACCGTGATTCTCAGCAGCTGCTGTAGTCGGCTTGGGTGGTGAAACTGAAGGTAAGCAGATTTAATATAAAGTTACACATATAAAACATGAAAAACTGTACATGGTCTCATCAGTTTAATGACTACAACCAATTATGTGTGCTCTTAGATGAATATGGGGGAAAAGCACCTTGAAAGCTAAAATCTAAGGAGAATTTATTTTTCGTTTCTTTAAGTGTATCCCCTTGACTTTGTCCAAAGAAGTAAACACTTATAGTGCTTATGGTTCGTGTCTTAGCAGCAGTTTTGGTGTCAGGATGTACTGGTTTATATCCAAGCTCTCTGACACATGATCATTACAGACGGCTCCGATGTTTGATTATTGGTGGGAACATCTTTATAGAATTAACCTATTTAACCTTGTAAAATCAATTATAAAATCAGTCATATATCGCCATACCTTGAGCAACAAATAATACATGTATGGGAACATTTTAAAGTCTAATCTGAATAAAATGTTGTTTTTTTTTAACTAACATAGATGGCATGGTGATTCTGTATGTTTATTATGTTGAATTTCGCTCTTTGACTTCTTTTTAGCTGGCAGATATTTTCTCTTCTTTGATTTAATGGTAAAAACTGTAACACTATGAAGATTTGTTTTTTTCATAATCATAAATGACTCAATGACAGTAAAACATTTTACAGGAGCTACTGTATGAGAAGTTTGCGCACAGTAATGTAAGCGTCCCAAACACTGCAAATGTGAAGTTCTGTTCAATAGTCGGTGATCTTGTGAAGTTAGTTAATTCTGTGAAAAACAAGTACTTGTATTTTAGTAATCTTTAACATAAGTGGAGACCTCCGAGTTTGAAGATTTAAATTACCCACCTTTAACCTCTAGCTTTATTCTCTTCAGGCGTGCACAATAATGTTGTGTCATCTTCGCTGTCCCTCCACACCAGTAGACACCAGCGTGTTGTGAGGACACATTTCTGATGGACACGTTGAAGCCGTTGATGGTTTCCGAGACAATAAATGTTCCATCTGGCTTGTCGGAGAATGTTAATGACTTAATATTCTCACAGATGAAATTATTTTCTTTGCAGAAAATCTCAACCCTGGACTTGTCTTCGTTTAGGTAACTGCAGCTGATGGTCGTTTCAGTTTCTCTGTAAGCAGTTTGGATAAATGGACTTGGAAAGTCGTCATCTATCGAAAGTGCAAAGATTGAAAAGTGAATCAATAAATTATGCTAAAACACATTTTTCAAAAGAGAAGCATCCTGTGTGACAGAGACGGGTACACTCAGAAAAAAACGTAATATCATTTTAATTTCATGTAGTCTTAATAACATCATCCATACATTATCTATTCACACTTAATCTGTCTCCGGGTCACGGGGGTCTGTCGGAGCCTATCCCGACGCATAGTAGGCGAAAGGCAGGGGTCCACCTGGACAGGTCACCAGGTGTGAATGTGAGTGCACATGTCTGTCTTTCTATGTGCCCCTGCAATGGACTGGTGCAGGGCCACATAGAATAGGAAATTTAGAAGGATCAACCAACATACCCTGCATGTTTTTGGACTGTGGGAGGAAGCCGTAGTACCCGGAGGGAACCCAGTCAAGCACAGGGAGAACATGCAAACTTCACACAGAAAGACCCACCGGGCCGGGAATTGAACCAGGTACCTTCTTGCTGTGAGGCAACAGTGCTGACCACTAAGCCACCAACTTAATAAAGCATTTTAAACGTAGAATAGAGTTGAATTTCTCATATTATACTTTAATATTTTGACCAAAACATTATTTGGCTTTGCTCTTCATTACTAAGGCTTAAGAGGAGCTCAACAGCAAACATCCTTCATTCAAAAAAACAAAAAACAAAAAAAAACAACAAAAGTCATCAGATGACTGGCGCTGTATCACTGGGCCCTTTCTGACACTAAACTCATATCCAGAACACTAAGTACCTGGAGCCGTCTGAAATGCCACATCCAAGCCACAGCCAATGAGCCATGCTGTGGCTGTAAGTAGGGTAACCTGAATATAACGTACTACCTAAAATGGTTTTGAGACCAGACTAAGTCATCAGATCGTGTGTTGTGTGACTCCTTGTTGTCAGTTAGTCATAATGTGTGAACAAACACAACAATTTCAAGACTCGCAAACACATGACATCAATCTTACATCTTGAACAGCACAATAATCTATCGACGTGACGACTGCACGTCTACACGACTAGAAGATGAACGTTATTTATACACCTCAGGAAATTGTATTAATGCTATCATTAAAAAAAAAAAGCAATGTTAATTTGAAATGTGTTTACCCACTTGCCTTGAAAGTTTATATAAAATAAAAATATAAAATAATAAACAAATATTTTGAATTATTAAACTATGAATGTAGCAGAAACATAAACTTTTACTTCAGTTGGGATAGTTGTGTTATAAATCGATAATGAAAAACCAAACCAACAGATTTCTGTAAAGAGAAAAGAAAAAAAGAAAAGTGCTTCTTACCAACTCCGAATTCTAGTGTCTCCGTACCAGGCGATGGGTTTTTGCCTTTGCCACACCTTGTTGCATTAAAGCCATTATCACCATCATCATACTTGATCATCACCACAAGAGGGTTTTTATTCAAATTTGTTTTTTCATTAATGAACTTAGGCCTCAGATATTTTCTGTTTGTTTTGGTGCTGCAGATGAAATCAAACTCTTCTTTGCCACATGCTTTCCCTTCACACAGAACCACAAAACCTGCAAAAAACACAAATGTGTTCTTATCAAACCAGACAGCGAAACAACCACAGACAAACTAAACGCAAACTTCTGATTTCATCCATTACAAATCAGTTCTGTAACACCAGACACTCGTTATAAATGTTTTTTCTTACCTGTTATCAGAGAGAAGAGGAAAAGAAAACAGCCCATCATTTGACTGGTTTTATTTGCTGAACTCGTCTGTTAGAAAGTTGTTTTTGGTGTTCAGCTCCTCTGTGCGGTTGTTGGTTACTTGTGAGCACAATGATGCGTTTCCTGAAAATATCCTTTAATATCCGTTGAAGTCAGCCACTGTCTTTGTCCTCTGTTTTATTTTTATAGACACAGCGGTGTAATGCTGCCCTCCAGAGACACCATTAACTCGTCTACAAGACCTTTTGTGTTTATCTTAAACAGGCAAGACCTCAAACAACATTTATATATGATACAGCATCAAGATAACTGACTCACCTCTTCTTTTCATGCTTCATATCTCTGACACACTTATTCTCCACAAACTCCTGTACCCTTCTTTATCAGATTGTTCAGTTTCTTTAAGTCACTGGCTCTGATGCTGCTTCCACCAACAGATGACCACAGATGTGATTGAACTTGAAGACTCAAGAAGCTTCTTATAAACAACATCAGCGTGGTATCTCCAGTCCAATTTGTTGTCCATCTTCCTACAGTGGAACATAGTGAAGCAGTTGAGGGCTGTGACCTCGGCTCTACCTCTGCAGACGTTGATTTCCTTGTCGGTAGCACTACAGATGTGTTGCACTCAGCTTTAGATGTAGTTGCTCCTTTGAGAAAGAGGGTCTCTAACCATAGGAGCTTAACTCCCTGGTTTAACTCGCATGTTCGTATGTTAAAACAGAAAGTGCGTAAAATGGAAAGAAAGTGGTACTCTTGTAGGTCTGTAGATATTTATTATGCATGAAAATATAGTCTAATAGTATATAAAAAAGCGCTTCGCAAAGCTAGAACAGCCTATTATTCAGTGTTAATAGAGGATAATAAAAATAACCGACGTTTTCTGTTCAGTACTGTAGCCAGGCTGACAAAGAGCCACAACTCTATTGAGCCGTGTATCCCTGCAGCTCTCAGTAGTGAAGACTTTATGAGCTTCTTTAGCAATAAAATTGTCAGAATTAGAGAGGAAATTGGCCAGGCCCTCCCGGCAGTGGCTGTGGGCATTTCTTCAACTTCGGCGACTCCCTTATGCTCTGACCTGACTCTAGACTGTTTTGTTCCTGTTGACCTCTCTGAGCTGACCTCAGTCGTCAATGGATCTAAATCATCCACGTGTCTGTTAGACCCAATCCCAACTCGACTACTTAAAAATGTTTTCTCTCTTATTGGAGCGACAATACTGGAACAGATCAACTTGTCCCTAGTCTTGGGATATGTGCCACAGGCTTTTAAAGTCGCAGTAATCAAACCATTACTTAAAAAAACCCTCTCTTGACCCAGACATTTTAGCTAACTATAGACCGATTTCCAACCTTCCATTTATCTCTAAATTCTGGATAGGGTAGTTGCAAGCCAGCTGTGTGAGCATTTGTATAGAAATGATCTATTTGAAATTTTTACAGTCAGGGTTCAGAATGCATCATAGCACAGAAACAGCACTGGTTCCAGTCTCGAATGACCTTCTTATGGCCTCAGATAATGGGTTAGTGTCCATACTGGTTCTGCTGGACCTCAGATAATGGGTTAGTGTCCATACTGGTTCTGCTGGACCTCAGCGCTGCTTTTGATAATATAGATCACAGCATTTTACTGCAGAGGCTAGAGTATGTTGTTGGGATTAAAGAGACAGCTCGAGATTGGTTAAATCATATCTGTCTGATAGATTTCAGTTTGTTCATGTTCATGAGGTTTCTTCCATACAGACAAGGGTCTGCTATGGTGTCCCGCAGGGTTCATTGCTAGGGCCAATCTTGTTCAGTTTATACATGCAGCCCTAGGGAAGTATTATCCAGAACCACTGCATTAATTTTCTTTGTTATGCTGATGACACGCAGCTGTATTTGTCTATGAAGCCAGATGAAACAGAAAGATTAGACAAACTTCAGATGTGTCTTAAGGACATCAAGGACTGGATGTCCAGAAATTTTTTGCTACTAAATTCTGATAAAATAGAGGTTGTTGTTTGTGGTCCCAAACAGCTTAGGAAGGGATTAGATGGTCTTGTGATGGCCTCCAGTAAAACTGTGCGAAACCTAGGCGTTATATTCGATCAGGATTTGTCATTTAAACAGCATATTAATCAGGTTTGTAAAACCGCGTTTTTCCACCTCCGTAATATCGCAAAGATCAGGAGCATCCTCTCGCAGAGTGATGCCGAAAAACTAATTCATGCGTTCGTATCGTCTAGACTAGATTACTGTAATGTGTTGTTGGCTGGATGTCCAAGTAATTCTCTGAACAGCCTCCAGCTGATCCAAAATGCAGCAGCGCGAGTGCTGACAGGAACCAACAAGAGACCACGTCTCTCCAGTTTTGGCTTCCCTCCATTGGCTCCCCGTAAAATTTAGAATCCAATTCAAAATTTTATTACTGGCATATAAAGTCCAAAATGGCCTAGCGCCGCGATATTTGCATGACCTGATAGTACCGTACGTTCCTAATAGAGCTCTCCGTTCTCAGGGTGCAGGTTTACTCGTAGTTCCTAGAGTATCGAAATGTAGATTTGGAGGACGGCTTTCTGTTATCAGGCACCATCACTCTGGAACCAACTTCCAGTTTGGGTTAAGGAGACTGAAACCACCTCCACCTTTAAAACTAAACTTAAAACATTTCTGTTTAATAAAGCATATAGTTAGTGTATATTTAGTACCTTAATGTGTCAGGGCCAGTAGTCAAAGCTGCAGCTGCAGGACCAGATTAGAGCAGCTCATCTTAAACAGCTTCGGTGTAGATATGCTGTTATAGGCCTATGCTGTAGGGGGGCACCAACATGATCCACTGAGTGGTGCCTTTCACCTTCTCTGTTTCTCTTTGCCTTCTCTGTCTCTTCTTCACCTCAACCCTCATTTATTAACAATATCCCATAAACTTAATTGTGGTCCATTTTTCTTGTAGTTTGTTGTGCTGGTCTGTCCCTTCTTTTCCTCTTCTGTGCATGTCCTGCGGACCAGAGCCCCAGGAGCTGGTTGCTGACCTGCAGTTCCACCTCTGACCATCTCAGTGTCTGCCTTCACCTGTCTGTATGGATGTCTGTTGGATACTTGCTGACATCCCGACCTGCAGTCCTCATCCCCTTGTATCACCGTCTATCCATACATCACCCATATACACAGAAGTCTAATTGGACTACTGATGATAGTTACTAATGTATCCTGTCTTGTACCTTTGACGGTGTCTCTATGTCTCTATTCTTTCTTTACTTCTTGCTCTACCCGGCTGGCCTTCGGCAGGAGGGTCCCCCCTCTTGATCCAGGTCCTGCTCAAGGTTTCTTCCCTCTTAAAGGGGAGTTTTTCCTGCCAGTTTGGCTTAAGGTTTTTCTTTCACTAGGGAAGTTTTTACCTGCCGTTGTTTATGTAATAATTGCTCGGGGGTCATGTTCTGGTCTCTGGAAAGATCCTAGAGACAACTTGTGTTGTAATAGACGCTATATAAATGAAATTGAATTGAATTGAATTGAATAAATCTGATTAACTGGTTTCAGACATCAACTGAAGATGCTCATGGATCCATCATTTGTTGAATTGTGAATAACGGTAGCTTGTTAGACTGTGAATAAGTCTATTTTCAATAAATACTGAGCTCAGTTTTAATGCAGTTTATTCTTATTTTATATAGACGCATACATATGAGCAGGAAGGAAATGTGATTATTGTGTTTGAACAGAAAATCGTACTTTAAAGCTAAATAGCAACTTTAAAGGAGCAATGCACCACAATTTTATAAAGCCATTTATTTTCATTGCCACATCTCATAAAACTGCAAAATCAAGTTTGTAATATGTTCATTAAAAAAAAGTTATTTTTTAAAAAACTTTTTGGAATGTTAAATGGCAGTTAAATTTCTGCTTGTAAAAAAAAGTTTTGACTGAAGTTATATATGTGTATATATATATTATATTACTTAAGTGACCTGCCATTCCTAGACTATAGGATTCAATATGATGTTGGTCCATCCTTTGCCGCTATAAGAGCTTCAACCTTTTTTGTAGGCTGTCCACAATTCATCCCAAAGGTGTTCTATCTAGTTGAGGTCAGGACTTTTTTCAGGCCAGTCAAGTTCATCCCCACCAGACTCTGTCATCCAGGTCTTTATGGACCTGCTTTGTACACTGGTGCACAGTCATGTTGGAAGAGGAAGGGGCCACGCATGGAGGTCTGTAGCGATGGACTCGATACAGAAAGTCAGTGACCTCTTCCGCTGCATCTGCTGACCCCACTCTGTCAGTTTATGTGTCCTACCACTTCATGGTTGAGTTGATGTTATTCCCAAACACTTCCATGTTTTTATAATACAGACAGTTGACTGTGGAATATTTAGCAACGAGGAAATTTCACGACTGGATTTGTTGCACAGGTGGGATCCTATCACAGTTCCATGCTGGAATTCACTGAGCTCCTGAGAGCGACCCGTTCTTTAGCAAACAGTTGTAAAAACAGTCTGCATGCTGAGGTGCTTGATTTTATACACATGTGGCCATTGAAGTGATTGGAACACCTGATTCCCATTATCTGAAAAGGGAACCTTCATCCTGGATCCCCTTTTCAACCAATGCCCTTGCAACTCTGTTTATAGCAGTCCGTTTATAGACTTTCAGCACTGGATCATTCTTAATTAAATGGGAAGAGATCATGTCATCAAATAGTTCTTTTTGGACACAACTTTCAAGGTGCAAGGTTCAATGCATCAGCTTATTTTTCCTTTTATCATGCTTCCTATAGAGAGAAGGCAAATATAAACTCATTTTGGTGTGATATAGGAGGAAAAAAATCATTGTTAATTTGCTGTTGTTTATGTTTGGAGACATACATCCTGAACAGAGGTGGTTTACAAACCAGACATCAAATGTTACACAGCATGGAGAGTGAGGTTAGTGACAGGAGCATCATTAGCTGCCTTCTGCCATGTGGTTCAACTTTGAATCTTCAAGATAAACAAACAAACAAAAAAAATTTTAATTCTTCTGACTTAAGGTCCAAAGGTGAAGCAGAGGTGTAACGAATACGTTCCACGCTCGAGGTTGTTTCACTGCAAAGGCAGGATGTCGGTGCCAAAAGCTTTATCACCTCATATGTGAAAAATTGTGGATAACAGCAGTTATTAAGATGAATGACACCTTTACCTGTATAAAAGACATCCCAACACTTAAC